>OZ024911.1:1916607-2126607 GCA_964017125.1 Flabesymbios commensalis
AAGACATTTATGATGATTTTAAATTTAAAAAACCTTTGGTCTCCACGGTTTATACACACATATTTCAGATTTGTAAGGGTAATACAATTGAAAGGACGTATATGCCACCTTTTGAACTTGGAGATGCACCCATTCACCCATTCATTACCAAGGTGACAATGAAAAACACGAAAATATTCGTTTTATTTCAAACAAATAGCCCTGTGTGCGCCACCTGTCGGTGACAAATGACGACGATCAAAATGAATTACACCAGCCTCATTCTCAGGCGCACAGCCTCGTCCTGAGTAGTCCACTGAGACTTGTTTTGGCATTCACCCTTGTTCTTGTTTCCCCTGTGAAGACGTGTCACCATCATGTGGTCTATATAAATAACAACTTCTACGATCTCTTTCCCAGATCATGGCACATCAACACATTATTCTCCTTGTAGAATCCCTTGTTCTATCCTTTACAGTTCGGGGATAGTCTTTATACGTCAGAATCTGACGTCTACAGACATCAGAATCTGACGACTAAAGTCAATCCCCGCACTGTAAGAATTAAAATATTTCTAATCGCCGTAAACCCATAACAGGTATTCAAATGAAGCGGAAAAATATAAATAACACATTTATGATGACGTCAGATTAAAATAAAACCTTTGGTCTCCAGTTCAGAGCTGTAAGGATTAAAATTACAAATAAGTTAGGTTTACAGCCATTATTGCGTGAGCATTAACAAATAAACCGATGAGACAGAGACGCCTCCATTTAGTAGACCATTACTGCTTGTCATTCAGCTCACGACCAACATTCACCTCGCCTGTTGATCAGGTCCAATTCATCACATATCATTGTGTATGGTATTTGGACGTCGTGGTGTGTTTTTTATCCGACATGTTCGCACGGGAACGGTCCCTTTGCGAATGTTAAAAGCCTTTATAACGGATTCAAATTGAAAACAAACCCTATATTTCCATTTAGGATCGCTGTTACCGCGTTTTATGTTCACGCCATTCAGCTCGCATGTAAACCAGCTACGTTTTTCCTATCCATCACTGTCCCTGCTATTTTTTGCCTGGCTCTTTCAGCAGAACTGGGAGTGTCAAATCATTAAACATCATCCCCATGTTTCTTGTTAGGATAACTAGTTCCAGATTTTATATCATGTATCTTATCATATATCATATCATTTCTATCATATTTGTACACTGTCGGCCCAACGTCTTCGACGTTTGTCCGACATTGTACAAATGGTATATAAATGCTTTGTGTTTGCTGGCTTCACCTTGACCAGAGACCAGCACAGCAAACACCAGACATTGAGCCGACGCTGTTTCGATGTTGGGCCATCGTCGCAGACGCTTGGTCAGCATTAAATCACAATTAAACCAGCACTCTCTCAGAGTCTCGTGTTTGACGGGTTCATTTTCCCGCCATTCACACTACCTGTTGACTAGGGCTTTTTCACCAGACTACATAGTTGGTGGACTCCATGTAAAGGAAAAATAAAATGAATGAGGTTTTATGCCACCTTTGTGTACATATAGGCTAAACTGGGTCAGGAGAAACAACCCTTAATATACGATATCCAGAAGTATATTTGAATTGGGAAGAAAACAAAATAACTTTTCCCACAAGAACAGTAACAACAGAAATATTTTGTTTTCTTTAAACAAAACTCTTATAAAAACACAACACTACAGTATCTTCTGTGTCGGTGATCTCCTTTCTAACAAAGGAATGTAGTGAAGATATCACCAACACTACCATATCTCAGACCGATCTGTTGGTTATGAGGAATTCTCTCTATGAGAGTTCATTCACTGGTGCAGTGTGGAAAGCTGCTTGCTTGGAAAGTCGGATATCGCGGGTACGAACCTCGTTCTGGCATTCAAATAAAAAAAATGGTTCTTGCCTTCTAGTAAAGATTCAATATTGTGGGCAGCATCCATGACCATAACCATGAGGTAGCGAGCTTGGTCTCAGACCGCCAGGGTTCAAATGTCAAATCCCGTGTCTGGAGGGGGCAGTGTCATCTCATTCATCTCACCATCCTTAGAAAATTGGCCTGGCTCAGATTATATATGTACTATATGTACACAAAGGCTGCCTGAACCCCATTCATTTTATTTCATTTCTCGTTATAAAATGTTAATGTGTTTCATTTTTGTCTATTAATCAAATATTGGCTCATTTTGATTTCATTTAATTTCTCATTATAAAATGTCAATTTTATTCATTTTTGTCTATTAATCAAATATTTGCTCATTTTAATCACTCTTGTCTCCATTGAACATATCAGGTGATATTGACATTTTATTCAGTGGCAAATGGTAAAAAAACTTCCAAAGCAATTAATACTGATTGGATTAAATGACTGAGTTATAGAGATAAGTGTTGTCAAATTTTACATCCTGTCAACAAGCTCAGCTTCGCGAAATATAATTTACCTATGTCATCGTGTCTTAACCCTCTCAAGCCTGAATTTACCATTGTCACCTTCATCCACTACAAGCCGAGAATTGCTGTCGCAATTCTCGACTTGTAGTGGATGAAGATGATTTGAAATGATTGAAAAATTAAAGAAAATTGCAATGTATTGGTAAGCCAGTTTCATGGAGATTTTCATTCTAAAACCCTTAGTTGTAGGAAAATTAAGTCTGTTTTCAGGAATGTAATATGTATCGTGAGGGCTTAAAGGGTTAATGTTATAGTTTAATGTCAAACGCTACAGACTTGTTTAATTAACAGGCTTACATTTCGAGTCATTAAGTTGTACATTAAATGGAAAGAAATATGAGAGAAGAAGTATATATGTGTAAGATTTGTTGGAAATACACCATTCTGTAAAGTAATAAGGAATACAACAGGATCTGACGTCTAAACACGTCTGTTCTTGAATAAGGTGTTTGCTTAAAGGCTCCCACTTTATTCGAAGGACGAGTGCTGTATTTTATCACATCAAATGTACACTGTCTGCATATCATAAAATTCATTAGATCTGTTCACTTTTTAATGAATCGTCTCTATTAATTGACCGGCCCCGATGACTCACTCGTATCGACTGGGGCTTGTAACCTGGAGTACCAGGTTCGAATCCCAGTCGGACCGGATATTTGTCATCGTGGTTGTGCATAATTATGCACTGCTCCAAACCAAGGCCTGGAGTGTGCAGTGATGCTTATGATACTGGGAACTATAAAGAACCATTGAAGGCATTTGAAATAAGAGTCCCGGCTTCGGGGTTCCTTCTGTCGCGATATTGCCATGATTGTGCAGAAAGCGACGTAAGGTAATATTCACTCACTCACTAAATCACTCACTCTCTACTAGTCCTGGGTGTCTTGTATTTTGTATGTGCATTTGATTGTTGGCTTGTTCGGAACCTTGTATGGTAACATGTTTTCAATAAACTGGTTGTGTTATGTCTGTGAGAGTGAATGTCACATATCTGAAATTATGCACCGTATTTGACATCAATATATAAATACGAGGTATTATATCTGAAAATTGCGCAATTGTATTAACATAATTATAAAGCGATCAGGTTTTAATAAGTTGCTAACAAGATTTTTTTCCAAAAAATGGTTGAGTCGTGCATGTTTGCGAGATGAAAGTGTCAGAAATTGTGTACGATTATGGTGAGTGAGTGAGTGAGTGAGTGAGTGAGTGAGTGAGTGAGTGAGTGAGTGAGTGATTGAGTGAGTGAGTGAGTGAGTGAGTGAGTGAGTGAGTGAGTAAACGTGGTGTAGCTTAAATGTAAACATAGTAAATCCAGATTTGTGAATGTAGCACGATTTTCTATAAGTATTTTCATATCCCGTTTGATTAAAAATACACAATCTGGCCCTAAATCATCCAAAAGACAAAAGTGTATTTTTGCTTTTTTTTGTGTCCATAAGATGTAAACATGTCCATAGCCTACAATTGTGGAAGTCTTTTAAATTTGGGTAGCTGTGACAACGTAGCAAATGTGCCGAAAAACCCATTTATAATTTATTCCCGTAATTATTATTTTGGACATGCATCCCCGAAATTAAATCTAGTCTTTATTTCTCGTTCAACTGGTAAACGCCCAACACAGTCTATAGACATGTTTACATATTATGGACATACCAAGAAGCTACGAATAAAATACATATTTTGGCCTCATTGTGTCGCTTTAATCTTACACAGTCGGCTGTGTCTGAGAACCCCTCAATCACGAGACATTCACCCGATGTTGTTTTATTGCCTTCTCGCCCGTCTGCGCGGCTGGTGTCGTGTTTATTTCTAGACCTTTCGTGTTTTTACCGTATCCTTCGTGTTGTTATTGTGTTTGTACATTACGTAATGACACCCGCGATCATTCTTAACCTTTACAACGATAAAATAATTGTGTGTAAACCATGGAGATCAAAGGGTTTTTACAATTTGAAATCATCATAAATGGCTTAGTTAACCCTTTCAGGCCTGAATTTACATTGTCATCTTCATCCACTACAAGCCGCGAATTGCTGCCGCAATTCACGACTTGTAGTGGATGAGGATGATTTAAAGTGGGTGAAAAAGTAAAGAAAATTGCAATGTATTAGTAAACCAGTTTCATGGAAATATTCATTTTAAAACCCTTGGTTGTAGGAAAACTATTCTGTTTTCAGGGATGTAAAATGATGCTTTAATGCATCGTGAGGGCTTAAAGGGTTAAGTCTTTCCGCTTCATTTTAATACTTATGTCATCGGTCTACGGCCAATATAGATGTTTTACTCTTTTAGTGCGGTGATCAACTTATAGACGTCATAATTCTGACGTCTCAAGTCGATTCTCACACTGAAATGTTTACGTTCCTTCACCATGGTTTTTTAAAAGGATGTAAGCTCCACGGGAAGTTGAAATGACACATGAAGGAACATATTCAGTGACCAGATAGTGGCATGTAACGTCGGCTGATCGACTTTAGACGTCATAATTCTGACTCTAAAGTCGCTACCCGCACTGAAAGGGTTAAAATCGAACGCGGATGACGCCTCCGCGATGCAGCGCACATTAACCCTTGAAGCGCGGAAATACTTTTGGATAGACCATGGAAACCAAAGGGTTTTTCAATTTGAAATAATCATAAATGTCTTTGTTAGCTCTTTCTGCTTCATTTGAATACCTATGTTATGGGTCTACGACCATTATAAATAGTTTTGCTACTCCAGTGCCAAGATCGTTAGAATCTGACGTCTAAAGTCGATGCCGCCGCTGTAAGGGTTAAAATTGTCCAATCAGGTGTCACGGTGGCGTATTAAGTGTACTTTTTAAATCGCAGACTGACAGACTCAGAACCAAACACCTCTCATCCACTAATGGAACACCTAGTGGGACGAGTGTAAAAAACACAGCTGTCAGATCTCATAATATCTCGTTTGTTCGTGAGACTTCAGCGATAATTAAAGAAAGATCTGCACAAATAAATTCGGATATAATTTGCGAGACTAAGAGAAGATAAATTAATAGAGATTTTTATAATATCACTGTAGCTCTGGTGATTTTCGCGTGTTTAAATTTTCACAAATATCTGATTTTGGGACTTTTCACGAAGTTTAAAATTCGCGAATTTTCATTTTCTTTAGTAGCGCTATTATAATAATAATTTTCGCGAGATTCCCGAATTCCCGAATTTGTCCTCCTCGCGAAAATTAAAACCTCGCGAATATTACCAGATCCACAGTGTATAATAAGTAACAGGTTGCATGTTCATTATGATAAATACATGTTTATAAATCATGGACATGTGGTCTAAGACCATTCAATGGGGATGCATGCGATCTATAATAGATATTTATGTCATTTTTAGTGTCGCTTTTTACACTGTACACTGCTATGCCCCTCACAAGCGCGCTATAATCTCCAGTTTCAACATAAACCAAAGCAACCTCTTGAGAAGTTGAAACATTGATTGATTGATTGATTGATTGATTGATTGATTGATTGATTGATTGATTGATTGATTGATTTATTGATTGATTGATTGATTGATTGATTGATTGATTGATTGATTGATTGATTCATTCATTCATTCATTCATTCACTCATTCACTTATTCATTCATTCATTCATTCATTCATTCATTCATTCATTCATTCATTCATTCATTCATTTATCATTCATTCACCTATGGTTCATTGATTCATTGATTGATAGCAAAATAGAAATATTAAAGCTCAAAACATTGAGAATACGTATGTTTGTGCAGATTGCCTTAATTATGCTGCTGTTTATTAAATAGTTGAGTTGACCCCTCAGTTCAGTTGAGTTGAGTTGAGTTGAGTTTTTTGTCAGTTAATGTCATTTGATGCAGAAAGTAGCAACCTGATTCTAAGAAGAAGTCATTTCCATTATAACGACGTAGGCCCATTTTGAAAAGCCCTAGTAGTGACTGTCGTTAATTGCCTAATTCATTGTAATTAGTTTAGTCGGCTGTCTTTGACTGACGCCCCACAAGAACCAAGGTTTCTGCAAACATCCCATCAGCCGCCTGTTTACCTTGACACTTTCCCGTTGAAGGGGTTGGTATGGCAGCAGAAGAATGGACGAGGTCACGTGATTATTTCTAAAGGACGTCCACATCAGCGCTTCTGCTGCACACCACACTGATATGGCTTCTGTAGCTTTTCAATACCCTTTCTTCAAAACACAATCACTTTCACCATCACACTCCATATTTTTTTTAAGGTAGAAAATTAATATTATTATAATAATATAACCATCACTTTCATTACCAACATATGTTTAACCATTACTGCATGAAGGTATCCCGGTAAACACAAAACATTTGTATATATCATTTATACAACGCCGGCCCAACGTCGTCGACATTGGTCCAACATTGTATAAATGTTATACAAATGTTTTGTGTTTGCTGGGATTGATCTAATATTACAATGAAAATATAACCCTCACATTTATTACAATAGCAATAAACTCAGTTGTTTTTATCTTCTTTCATTACAACACATCTGGTTTCTATTATTCGTTCAAATTGCGTAAAAGTTTCAGATGTCTTGACGGATATTGAGAATTAACGAGGATATGCCCCTGCATTGACACAAAATTAAACCGTCATCGTCCAGCGTTGACCCAGAATTGACTCAATTCTGTTCTCTGTCACTTTCCATCTGTGAAAATAATCAAGTAAAGGAAAATTATAGAGATATGGTCATTTTTTTAAAACGTAATCAATTGATTTTTTTGACTAATAATGAGTTTTTAACACTGCGCATAAAAGTGAAAACTTTGCCTTTCCATGGTTTGTGATAGGACCTACTCTGGAATTACCATCTGTTTACGACTCGTAGTTAGTGATTATATCATGAGTTTTTAACACTGTCCATAAAAGTGAAAACTTTGCCTTTCCATGGTTTGTGATACTCTGGGATTACCATCTGTTTACGACCCGTAGTTAGTGATTATATCATGGAATCTCCCTTTTACTCACAACTTTACGGAGTATTACTCCCCACTCCACTATTAGCCATATCCCGGTTATTGCTATTGGATCTCTGGTGTGGATTTACGCTGCCATTCCCCAGTTAGCTATATCCCTAAACCTGCCTACTGTAGTAGACCTTTTTAATGCCCGGATAGTCCCGAGAAGGATCAACATGTAGAATCCTGGAGATTATCAGGGATCAGGGAAAATCCTAAGCCACTGAAATCAAGCCTTGCAAGGAGCACATATCTCATAACCAGCATTCAACCATTTAGACTCCACGGCAGAAGGTGAGAAGGCATCAACTCTTTGTGTGTTATGATACCCTTCAGACTCCATATCTGAATAATCCTAAGCCACTAAAATCAAACTCAGCAAGGATCAGATATCACAACCAGTCATAGAGAGTTAATCCTTTGGACTCCACGTCAGAATGCCAGATAGCATTATCCCTTTGTGTGTTATGGCACTGACCCTTCACACTCTATACCTTAGCCACTAAAATCAAACGCAGCTAGGAGCAAATATATCACAGTCAGCAGCAGAGAGTCCACGGCAGAAAGCCAGATGGCATAAACCTTCTGT
Organism: Flabesymbios commensalis; assembly: GCA_964017125.1. NCBI lineage: Eukaryota > Metazoa > Annelida > Polychaeta > Terebellida > Flabelligeridae > Flabesymbios > Flabesymbios commensalis. Next base: position 1,924,634 of record OZ024911.1, read on the forward strand.
GTGCTGGGACATTAACCCCTCATGCCTGAATAGTCCCAAAGCACTACAATCAAACCTAGGAAAGAGAAAATATATTATAGACAACAGCAAATAATTAATCCTTCAGACCCCACGATAAAAGGCCAGAATTCGTTATTTTAACCCTTTCTGTGCTGTGTCAATAATTCCACCCTTACTTTTACTGCAAAATCACCCAACAAACACGACGTTGAGTCAATGCTGGGTTAATGTTGGGCTAGCGTCGCAGACGGTGGTACAACATCAAGCCAACATTGGTTCAACGTCTCTTGTTTGTTGGCTAATTTCAATGTTAATTTTATTGTTCAAATATCAGCCTCCGTCAATGCGTAGCCTATGTCACACAAGGTTACGTATATAGCAGAGAATTATACTCGCAATCACATCCACCGTGGTAATGGTGAATTAAATGAATCGGGCCTCAGGCCACTTTTGTGGACATACAGGCTAAATTGGGCCAGAGAACCTCCTGAGGATGGTGAGATGACACTGCCCTCCAGACACAGGATTTGAAATTAAAACCCTGGAGGTCTGAAGCCGAGCACGCTACCTCTCGGTCACGGAGGCTCCCCACAAAGTTTTTTTACGAGTGGATGGGGAAGACATTTTTGTTTCTTTCAAACCGCCGAGACCGGGAAACGAACCCCGAACTCTAGCGTGAAAGGCAGCGGTGCTAACCACTACCCTGGGGCCCCGTGGTGACGGAATTCATTTGATATGAGAGCGATATGGGAAAATACAGTTCAATGAATAAGGTGTGAGCCTTTAGGCGAACACCTTATTCATGCGAAGTCAAGTAACATATATATGTGTTAAGTGGCGTATATCTACGTCAAGTGACGTATATCTGTGTCAAGTAACGTATGTCTGTGTCAAGTGACGTGTAGTTACGTCAAGTGGCGTATATCTACGTCAAGTAGCGTATATCTACGTCAAGTCACTTATATCTGTGTCAAGTAGCCTATGTCTGTGTCAAGTGACGTGTATCTACGTCAAGTGACGTATATCTGTCAAGTGGCGTATATCTACGTCAAGTAGCGTATATCTACGTCAAGTGACGTATATTTACGTCAAGTGACGTATATTTACGTCAAGTAACGTATATCTACGTCAAGTAACGTATATCTACGTCAAGTGACGTGTATCTACGTCAAGTGACGTATGTCAACGTCAAGTGACGTATATATACTACGTCGAGTGACGTATATCTACGTCAAGTGGCGTATATCCACGTCAAGTAACGTATATCTACATCAAGTGACGTATATCTGTGTCAAGTGACGTATATCTACGTCAAATGACGTATATATACTACGTCAAGTGACGTATATCTACGTCAAGTAGCGTATATCTACGTCAAGTGACGTATATCTGGGCCAATTGACGTATATTTACGTCATGTGTGAGAATTGTAGATATTGAATAATCCGAAATAATAGCCGCTACCTGACCTCTAGCCCTGTGGATGACCTTTAAACCTGGGTCGGTCTGATCTAAAAGGCGGATCGTGTGGGAGACGTTTGACCATTGTAATCTCATTTTAGATGAAAACCTCACTAGGGGGTATGAATTTGAGGTATCCGTTTTTTTCAATAATTCCCAGGCCAAAAAAGACCACTAAAATTGATAATATAATTGGTGATGGAGTCTCAGTTAATCAAATAATGTAATGATGGCAAATGTATATTTATCAAAATAGAACAGTTTTGTGAAGTTGGAAATTGCTTTTGCAATTCCAGTTTCACACGACAACGAAAAAATAATATTTTTATAGTAAATTTTAAACTGCTAGACCAGGGTAATATGTGATATGCCTACCTATTAAGACAATTTAAAAGCCCATTTTAAAAACATTACTTCAATCAGATCCGATATAGTTATGGTATCTAATAAACTAAACGGGAATTCCCCTGATGCACATTAGGGGAATCCCCAGATTCACGCAAACCCAAATAGTTTCCTGAAATGAAAGGGAGCATCTAGTCACGCAAAGGGACCATACATTCTTTGAGACATTCTACCTCTTTGAATATATAATGTGATACTTTATGATCCTTGTTAAATGAGAAGATTACTTTGTCATGTGAAGAAGGGACTATAGATTATCTGGTGCTCCATACAGAAGAGATTGTCGATTGTCTGTCCCTTCCTCCATCCCTCATTTAATTAAGGGATTTCCCAGATTCAGGCGAGCCTAGATAACAAGTCCTTAACTGACAGTAAGCATTTAGCCACGCAGGGGATCATACATTCTTTGAAACATTCTACCGCTCTGAATTATTCATATTGTTATTTCCTCATGCTGGTTTAATAATGCTGAACAAATATTAAACCAAAATTATATCAAATTTGCCTTCTTTACCAGTAAAACCCATACATTCTCAGATATACTGTAACTTTCACATTTATTTATGTGGAACTTTAGGGGCTTACAATGTAGTTTGTTGAGTGGATATTTCACAAAGAAATGTGAATAAAAGGTTCAGCTTAACCGTTCCATTTGTTCTGTTTACAACAAGCGTTACAGTTTATTTTAACTCCAAAAGCGCGAATTTATTTTACTTGTCGATTCAATCACTCTGGCTGTAGTTCGAACTGCAATGTATGGCAGTTATGTCATGTGTGACTTGATCGTGTGAAAAAATGCAAACGTTGTTTATTTTTCGTGCGATATGGGAAAATACAGCACATGACCAATAAATAAGGTGTTGAAGTCAAATCGTTATTGGGGCTTGTAATTAGCTGTAATCTGTGATTTGTGCAATTACCTGTTATATGTGATTTGATTTCTAAATATACCTGTGAAGTGTGATCAGAGATGATTTTTTCCGATAACTGTGATTTCATGAATTATTCGTGATAAAAAATGTTTTTCATAAAAAATGCAATGCCCTAGCCTAGATGATGTTTTTGTCATTTATTGCATACAAGAGGATCGCAGTATGAATGTGGCTAGTAATTACATGTAACTGTGATCGAAAATCTGTGATCGTGAAATGGGATAAATAAATAGCTGTGAATTCTGATCAAGCCTGGGGGGGGGGGTATTCTCCCCTCCTCTAAAAGCACACTTTATTCATTAGACGAGCTCTGTATTTTCCCTTATCGCATCAAATGGACATTTTTTTATCACTCAGTAGATGATCCTATTAAACCTCCCATAAACAGCTATAATTCGTCATATCATTAATTACAGCACGCCGACCATAATCAGGATGATATAAGTGGTTCTAATCACCAATGCCTCTTGATGCTCTTTCCCGTTAGACTTTATTAATAATCAACGCCTCCCGGGATTTATAATGGATGGTTTGTGCGCTCGACCAGCATTATAACAACATTGGTTCGACGTCGACGTCATATTTACCAAATGTAGATTTAACCTAGGAAGCGGTGAAGCTGTATAAAAGGCTAAAAGCCCAGAGGTTATTGGCAATATCTGCTGAGCTATGATGCGACAATAAGTACAGTGACACCTTCTGAACTATGTTATAATATTAATTCAATGTCGACACATTTTGAGCTCTATAGCAATATTAGCTATTATAGTGTCTATCACCTCTTTTGTCATTTTCAACATTTTTTTCTTTCAAATAAGAAAAAATGAAAACAAAATCAACTTAGAAGTTGCTATATTGGCATAAGTTTCGATTTAAATTGTGGGTCGCACTACTGAAACACAACTTAAAGTGAGCAAATAAGATTTATTCAACCCAGGTTTTAATGTGGTAAGCGACTTGCGAAGCCTTTTGAAGTCTGAAGTGATATTAAATCAGACAAAATATGCCCTACGAATGGTTGATGTGGCCTGGGTAATGTTGGTTAAAGCTGATCTATAATACAGCTAGGTTAAAACACAAAAATGACATCCCTACATTTTCAGCCGCTGACGCATAGAAACGGCAGAATACAAAATGGCCGCCACAGGAAATCTAATATTGACAAGAGAAAGTCAATGACCTGGAACGCCACTCACGTAAATACAATCTGAGGCTGGTGGGGGTGCCTGAAAGTGAGGGCGAGAACACTACGCAACTTGTGCAGGGGGTCTTAAGGGACGATCTCAAAATGGACTCTGTGACTATTCAAACGGCACACCGCACAGGAAAGGCTATTCCAGCTGGAAGAGACATGCCACCCACACGGCATATAATTTTCAAGCTAATGAACTTTGAAGACAAGATAAGCATTCTAAAAGGAAAACGTGAAGCATTAAAGGATAAAAGATGCTACATAACAGAGGACTTAACACAGGCAGACATCGAAGCCAAAAAATCTGTCAAACCTGTGATGGACGCTGCTAACCAGAAGGGGAAGAAAGTGAGATTTCGTGAGGGAAAACTCTTTATCGATGGGAAAATGTATGGACCACCTCACAGTGATGTTGTTCAATCAGCCGAGGGGAGTGATATGAAATAGGGATTATACGCAGATAATGAGCAGTCTGAGAAAATAACCGAGGATAATTTGAACCCACCCCTGGAATGTGGTGCATGTATTGACAATGTAAACAATGATGGTGACGAAACCCAGAACATAATATTGAATGACCACAGCTACGCTTTAAGACCCCACGACCGTACATTACAGGTATTATGGTTAAATGTGTGTAGCTTAATGACCAGAATGCGAGTGCCTGATTTTAAAGAAAAAATATTAAACTATGACATATTAGTATTTCAGGAAACAAAATTGGATGATCTGGACAATGATTATGTTAAACAATATTTTTCATCTCTTGGATTTGATTGTCATTTCTTCAAGTAAATCGGGAGGAATAAGTGTTTGTGTAATGAAAACATTATCTACTGAAATGTGTATTCATCGTACCACCAGTAAATATGTATTATGGTTTTCATTCGAAAAAATTCTGCATAGAGATAGAAATGTTTTATTTGGGGCAGTGTATATCCCGCCACAGGGATCCAAATACTCAGACATAAATTCTTTTGACGAGATAGAAACCGAACTTGTTGATCTTAACCAAAATAATATATATGATGTATGTTTGTTAGGGGATTTTAATTCAAGGACAAAAAACGAAAATGATTTTATTTCACTCGACAGTGATTTAATAGACGATACACGAATAAGTGATGAGTTTGCATCTGCATTAAATGCAGAAAATGAATTTAAAAAATCTTGGTTTTAGTCAGGAACGAACATCGATGGATAAAGGGATCAACCAGTATGGTAGAAGATTCCTGGATTTCTGTAAAACAAATACTTTATATATATTGTCAATGGAAGAATAGGCGAGGACCGTTATCACAGTCGTGTTACATGTAAAGGTAATAGTACAGTTGATTATATGGTAGCATCACCACAGCTATTTACACGTATATTACAGTTTCAAATAGATGAGTTCTCACCGTTATTTTCTGATGTACATAGCGAATCAAATGTGATGACTCGCACAAAAAAAAGATTATATGGGATAGCCAGAAAAGGGCACTCAATTGATACCACTAAGGTGCAGGAAATTGTACAGACTCTAACTGATAACAATAACATATACATTGATCAAGTAAGTTTTTCAATATGCAGTTTATTTGATTCGGCGGTAAAACAACTTTTCGAAGTAGATGTACTGAATGTATATATGAATCAAAAGATGTAGGCAACCCATGGTCTAATAAAGAATGTAGAAATAAGAGAAAAAATTATCGCAGAGCAAGAGGTAAATATAGACGCTCTAAGTCAGATATAGACAAAAATTTGGTTGACCAAGCTTGCAAAAAATATAAAAATACAATGAAATTAGCAAGAAAAGAGTACACAAAAAAACAAACAGAAACTTTCCGAAGACTAAGAAAAAGTAAACCCCAAGAGTATTGGAAGCTATTAAATTCGAAACAGAAAAGGGTGTGTGACGTATCCCTTGAATCTTTTTATAAACACTTTGAAAATATGCAAAATATCAATTTAGAAGATGGTATTACAGATAATGATACATGTATAAATGAACATATTAATATTAGTAATGATGTGTTGGATATGTATTTTACTGAAGCTGGTGTTAAAAAAGGTATAAAAAATCTTAAATGTAACAAATCAAGTGGTATTGATGAATTAACAAATGAGTACTTCAAAAGTACTGAAGAAATATTGTTACCTGTATGGACACTGTTATTTAACCACATTCTGGATACGGGATCTATTCCAAGTAGTTGGCAGGTTGGTAAGATAGTTCCAATATATAAAAAAGGAGATACCAGTGAGCCAAGTAACTATAGAGCTATAACCATAACAAGCTGTTTGGGAAAACTTTTTACTAAGCTACTTAATACACGTTTATCCTCTTTTGTTAATATCCACGAAAATCAGGCAGGTTTTCGTAAAAATCACAGTACCATAGACCATATTTTTGTTATAAAGGCTCTTTTAGATATATATTCTGCAAAGAAAAAGAAGTTGTACTGCTGTTTTGTCGGTTATACGTCGGCTTTTGACGCTATTTGGCATGCCGGGATGTACATAAAATTGATAAAAGAAGGAGTGACCAGTAAAATTTTAAATGTTGCGTATCAATTATACCAAAATGTAAAATCATGTGTTGAGCTGAATGGAAAGAAATCTGATTATTTCTGTTGAATTATAGGTGTACGCCAGGGCGACAGTTTATCTCCGCTTTTGTTCGCTATTTTTGTTAATGACCTTGAATCCTACCTTTTACAAGAAGAGAATAACTATCTGTCTTTCGGTGGGGATGCAAGACTGGAAAACATGTTAAAGTTACTGATATTAATGTATGCGGACGATACAGTGATATTGGCTGACTCTCCAGATAAGCTTCAAGCAGCAATAAATGGGATTGAAAAGTATTGTGAAAAATGGAAATTAAAAGTTAATGTTAGTAAAACTAAAATAATTATATTTGGTTCTAGAAAACATTTAGATAGAGTATACTTGTACAATAAAAAACAAATTAAAATTGTTGATTACTTTAAATACCTAGGGGTTCCTTTCACACCAAATGGTAAATTTACAGAATGTAGAAAATATGTGGTGAATCAAGCTCGTAAAGCTATGTATTTGATATTAAAGAAAGCACGTATACAGAAGCTACCAATTGATGTACAACTAGACTTGTTCCATAACATGGGAGTTCCAATATTGCTTTATAGCTCAGAAGTGTGGGGTATTGAAAATAATGATTTGATAATAAAATTGCATGTTAAATTGTTTGTTTGTTTGTTTTTTGTTTGTTTGTTTGTTTGTTTGTTTGTTTGTTTGTTTGTTTGTTTGTTTGTTTGTTTGTTTGTTTGTTTGTTTTTCGTTAGTTTGTTTGTTTTTTGTTAGTTTGCTTGTTTTTTGTTAGTTTGATTGTTTTTTGTTAGTTTGCATGTTTATTTGTTTGTTTGTTTGTTTGTTTGTTTGTTTGTTTGTTTGTTTGTTTGTTTGTTTGTTTTTTGTTAGTTTGTTTGTTTTTTGTTAGTTTGTTTGTTTTTTGTAAGTTTGATTGTTTTTTGTTAGTTTGTTTGTTTTTTGTTAGTTTGTTTGTTTATTTGTTTGTTTGTTTTGTTTGTTTGTGTGTTTGTTTGTTTGTTTGTTTGTTTGTTTGTTTGTTTGTTTGTTTGTTTGTTTGTTTGTTTGTTTGTTTGTTTGTTTGTTTGTTTGTTTGTTTGTTTGTTTGTTTGTTTGTTTGTTTGTTTGTTTGTTTGTTTGTTTGTTTGTTTGTTTGTTTGTTTGTTTGAAATATAATATTTGTTATTCTTGTTAGGAAGCTAAGGCAACTATATAGCCGCGATTAGCACTTAAGTTTTAAATCGCTAAATTTAATGTTGTACTGTCTTAAACGTGTGTCTCGCTAATAAGTGAGCAGAAAATAATGATATATACAATTTGAAACATCCATATAGACGCTATTTGAACTTTAACCTTTGAAGCAGGGCATTTTTTTTGTATGAGCCAGGATACCAATTTTTTTTTTTTAATTTGAAAGCATCATAGATGTCTTCGTTAGCTCTTTCCAATTTATTTGAATACTTGAATGTTATGGGTCTACGGTCATTATGAATAGTTTTACTCTTACTGTGCGGGGATAGACTTTAGACGTCGGAATCTGACGTCTACAGACGTAAGATTTTGACGACTAAAGTCTATTCCCGAGCTGTAAGGGTTAATATTTGAAAATAAAATTGATTCTGACTTGAAATTGACCCAACAATGTCCTATTTTTGTTCACACATAAGCTGTATGTTTTCTAAAATGTTTTTTCCTCATGATATATAATATAAACATGGGGAATAATCGATTAATTTCAAGCCTATGACACGTTGTACGCCGCATTTCGGCAACATCCCAGCAAACACGGGGGGCATTCACTCAATGCCATTTTAATGTTGGCCCACCGTCTTCGACGCTGGTCCAACATTGAAACAACATTGAGTGAATGCCCCCGCGTTTGCTGGGATACTAGGAAAACAAGACGTTGTACCAATGCTGGTTTAATGTTGTCCACGTCACTAGGCCAACACTAAAATAACATTGTTTGAACGTCTTGTGTTTGCTAGGATATGATGGTAATCAACATCAATTACACTAGCCTCGCTTTCAAACTCACAGCCTCGTCCTGAATATTCTACTGAGCCTGGTTTTGGCATTGTCCCTTGCTCCCATGCCCCCCCCCCCGTTGAAGATTTGTCACCATCGTGTCGTCTTTATCAGATGTGTCACTATTAAGATTTTTTTTATAAATGAGGGCTTCTATAAATAAGGGGACCATGACACGTATGCTTTGTGTGCGATAAAATAACTTGCTTTTCCGCATTAGTCCATTATTCGTCCTGTAGGAATCTCTTGTTCTATAATATCAAAATAGTTAGGGACACACAACAGATCGCGTGAGAGTTATAAGAGACTTATACAATGAAGGAGATATCTCCATTTAGGAGGCCATTACCGCTTCTCATTCATCTGCTATTCCCATCACTGTTGACCAGGTTTTTCATCAGACATCATTGTTTATCACCATTAACCCTTTCAAGCCTGAGTTTACTATTGTCATCTTCATCCACTACAAGCCGCGAATTGCTGTCGCAATTCTCGACTTGTAGTGGATGAAGATGACTCAAAGTGGGTGACAAATGGGGAAAAAAATAGTGTTATTATTAACCAGTTCCACAAAAGAAATGGCTCTGAAACCCCTAATTTTAGAAAATTTAGGTCATTTTTCAGAGATGCGAAATGATGCTTTAATGCATCGTGAGGGTTTAAAGGGTCAATTAGGCCTAGACTTCGTGGCTTGTTTTTTAACCAAACTTTTATTTGAGTATCGGAGGCGGTTGAATGTTAAACCCTTTGTAAAAGAGAAAAATATTGTCCAATGTCTTCATTTAGGACTACTTTTATCAGTGTTTTTAATTTTAACTGTTCACTTCGCCTGTTGTCGAGCTAGTTGTTCACCACACATTATTGTTCATTACCGTCACTCAGACTTCGTGGTGTTTATCTAGTTGCTCATCACACATTATTGTTCATTACCGTCACTCAGACTTCGTGGTGTTTATCTAGTTGCTCATCACACATTATTGTTCATTACCGTCACTCAGACTTCGTGGTGTTTATCTAGTTGCTCATCACACATTATTGTTCATTACCGTCACTCAGACTTCGTGGTGTTTATCAATTTGTTTGATGAGTATGGAGTGAGTGAGTATCAAAAACATTTATGATGAAGTAAAATACAAGGAAACCAGTCCCATGTTGTTATTTTCTTTTCCTATCACCGCCCAGCAGACATAATACGTTGAAACAATATTGCTTCAACGTTGGTCCACCATCTACGACGCTGCTCCAACATTAAATCAACATTAATTCGACGTCTTGTGTCTGTTTGGCTCTTTCTGTTTAGTTCACGCCATTCACCCCCCCCCCCCTCTGCACCTCGCCCACAGACCAGCCACTTTCTTCGTCAGACATCATTGTTGACTCTTTCTCTGCCCGCTTTTTACTCAGATCTGTTTGAACGTGAACCCTTTACCCAATAAACGTCAGATTCTGACGACAATAGACGTCAGAGTAAGACTGAAAAAGTAACATATATAGAATGGCCATAGACCCATGACATGGGTATTCAAATTAAGCAGACATTAGGGCTATCTAAGATCATTCTTCATGACTCTTTATTTAGAGCTTTATTTAGACGTAGTGCCGTATGTGTTGGCTGGAACTTGTTTCATTTTAGGATCTGAGGCTGGGTGAATATAAAAACCTTTCTAACAGAAAAAAACAAAAAACAAGTTTTCACTTTATCTGTTGTCCAGCTAGTTTATTCATCAGACATCATTGTTCAAATAATTGCCTTTACTCAGATTTTGTGGCGTGTGATTTATCGCATCTGACTGGCCATCTGACTAACTAACTAACTAACTAACTAACTGACTGACTGACTGACTGACTGACTGACTGTCTGTCTGTCTGTCTGTCTGACTGACTGACTGACTGACTGACTGACTGACTGACTGACTGACTGACTGACTGACTGTCTGACTGACTGACTGACTGACTGGCTGACTGGCTGACTGACTGACTGACTGACTGACTGACTGACTGACTGACTGACTGACTGACTGACTGACTGACTGACTGACTGACTGACTGACTGACTGACCGACAAACTGACCGATCGACTGACCGATCGACCGACTGTCCGACCAACCGACTGCATGCTTGCCTGGTTGATTTACTTGCCAGCTGGCTAACTGTCTGGCTGGCTGATTCACTGTCTGGTTGGCGGTCTGGCTGACATGTTGACTGGCCGAATTAGTTGTAGACTACCTGCTGACATTTATTGTGTTATGGAAAGCGACACTAGGGGTATTGCAGCACTACAGCAGCATAATTATCTAACACGCTGTTTTTGGTTATTATTAATGTATTCTACACAAAGATAACAGATATTAGCGACCATACAATGGTGGTGGGTAGGCATACAGTTTGTTATTAAGAGTAACACGTCAGATCCTGACGCCTAGGTCCCCGTACTGAAATAATTAAAACAAAGGTATTCAAATGAATCGGAAAAATCATACCAAAAATTGTTGTGAATTTAAAATCATCATAAATGTCTCAGTTAGCTCTTTCTGATTTGAATACATATTTTATGGGTCTCAACCACTAGAGATATTTAAATCCTTTCAGTCTGGGGATCGACTTTAGACGTCAGAATCTGACGTCTACAGACGTCTGATTCTGACGACTAATGTCGCTCCCCAGGCTGTAAGGGTTAAACGTATTATTACGGCAGTTATGTATGCAGAAACAAAATAAAGTATTTCAACAAGTACAGTTAATAAACGTATTTTTATAGCACGAGGCTATATTGGACTTTTTGCAACCACGGCTAGCTCCTTTAAAACGTGTTTTTGATTTATTCATTCATGCTAATGGGGTACAAATAAAACTAGAAACATACCCCGTGAAACGTGAAACTGCCCCCATAATTCTCGGCGCTCTGTAGGCTTTCGAACAATGATAACCGAATGGTTAATACTAATTGTCAAAAACGTCTTCATAATATACAAACGATATTTATCTGAGAAATAAAACAAACACTAAAATTCAGTACTGAATAAATAAAGAACGAACATTCTATAAGCCATAAACAGAAGCATAGTGACACATATTATCATCAACAAGGAGCTCGACCAATTTTGAATGAATGAAAGGTCAAATGAATGAATGAAAGAATGAAAGATTGAATGAATGAATGAATGAATGAATGAATGAACGAATAAAAGAATGAATGAATGAATGAATGAATAAATGAATGAATGAATGAATGAATGAATGAATGAATGATTAAATGAATGAATGAATGAATGAATGAATGCATGAATGAATGAATGAATGAATGAATGAATGAATGAATGAATGAATGAATGAATGAATGAATGAATGAATGATTGAATGAATGGATGGATGAATGAATGAATGAACGAATGAATGGATGAATGAATGAATGAATGAATGAATGAATGAATGAATGAATGAATGAATGAATGAATCAATGAATGAATGAATGAATGAAGCGATGCATGCTTAAATGAATGTATGTATGAATGAATGAATGTATGTATGAATGAATGAATGAATAAATGAATAAATGAATGAATAAATGAATGAATGAATGAATGAATGAATGAATGAATGAATGAATGAATGAAGCGATGCATGCTTAAATGAATGTATGAATGAATGAATAAATGAATAAATGAATGAATGAATGAATGAATGAATGAATGAATGAATGAATGAATAAATGAATGAATAAATGAATAAATGAATGAATGAATGAATGAATGAATGAATGAATGAATGAATGAATGAATGAATGAATAAATGAATAAAGCGATGCATGCTTAAATGAATGTATGAATGAATTAATTGATGAATGCTTAGATGAATGAATTAATGAATTGATGGATACATAAATGAATGAATGAATAAATAAATAAATAAATAAATACATGAATGAATGAATGAATAAATGAATGAATGAATGAATGTATAAATAAATAAAAGAATGAATGAATGAAAGAATGAATAATGAATAAATGTGTGCATGAATGAATATATGAATGACAAAATAAATGAATGAAGCAGTAGGCCAGTTCTGTGCACATGTAGGCTAAACTGTGCCAGGAGATCCTCCTGAGGATGGTGAGATGAATTATAGGCGCTGCTTTATGAATTGAAGCTGCTGACAGAAAAGCTCCACGAAGCATTGACCCCCCCCCCCCCGGTAAACACAAAACATTTCTATAACATTTATATAATGTTGCACCAGCGTCGAAGACGTTGGGCCGACGTTGGATAAATGCTATGGAAATGTCTTGTGTTTGCTGGGCCAGTACTAATTTGCTATCGGCCAAAAGCACAGCCGCTTGGATAACTTGAATCCAGCATTGACCCAGCTTGTATTTTTTGCTGGATCTTTTTGGCCACATGAAGTGAAAGTAGAAAGTGCCGAAGCTACAAGATAAGAAGAGATGATTAGCTAGATCGCATGATATAGAGATACATTTATGAAGTGCTGAACATCGGAACATCAGATATCTCCACTTTCTGCGGCTTATCTCGCGGTAAAACATGTAATAGCGGATATTTTTACCTTTCCACGGATTTCGATTTTTTTCACGTGTTTACCTTTGTGTGACACATATAATATGTGTTTATTTATGGCAATTATGCCTTATTATATCGTTACATAAAGTATTTCCTATCTGGTGAAATTTTCATATTTATTGTGTCGCGAATGCTGTCTGCGCAATTACCTAAGAATCACGAATTTCTATTTTTTGTGTTTTCAAATTAAAAAAAGCAGCTCTGGTTTGGTCACACTAATTCATATCCCATGATTTGAGAACGTCGGCGTGGTAATCACACTTACTCTGATTTCTCAACTAATTAAAAAAAAATGTCTACAATCACTATTTTCTAGTCTTGTATTAACTACCCTTAAAACTTAATTTAAAAATGGAATATAGCTCTACATTTTTTTTTATCTAACAATAATGTTTAACATGTAGTAAATTGATACATATAAATCCCTTGTATAACTATATTGATTGGATTGAACATAACTTCATCTTAAATTTAATTTAAATGTTGTCTAACTTTATAAATACAATTTAGCTTCTAGACCAGTGAATTGTGCAAAAATCACTAACAATCGGTTTTTGATAGACTGAGAAATCAGCAAAAATCAACCTTCAACTTTCATACTTTTTATATAAGTTTTTTATTTTATTTTAAAGCTAATGCAATTTTAAAATAACGAACACTATATTGACCATCAATAGATACCTTGTAAATAGATTTTTGGTTCACTAAGCATCCACTACATATTTTAGTATTATCAATGACAATATTAGGTTTGACATTCGCTTGAAAAGATGTGAAAGTTAAACGTACTGGAGTTAACAGATCAGACGAGATGAATAGCTGAATCAGATGGGATACAGTCAGCCTGAATGTAGTGTAGTCTGTGTAGGTGCCACCAGAGGCATAGATACAATAATGACAGATTAGCCTTACAATTCACAGAGAAATGGTGTGGAATATATAATATAAGGGCAGAGTGGTTAAGATTGTAGCCTGTCACACAAGAGTTAAAGCCAGTATCTCACCAAGAAACTACTGATTGGTGACTGTAACGACGAGTTTTTGAGCAGCGCCAAAATATTTAACGCATTGGTCATTAACGATTAATCAACAACTGCAAGATGCCATATTTGCTAGCGTTAAAAATGTTGACACATGCCGTAGCTTCTTTAATTCATCGCTGATAATATGTTGCTACAGTATCACCTCACATTAACGTGCATGCATGCAGGGAGTCGCTGAGACTGACAAAGCTCACTAATCATCCCAAATGAATCTTTCGTTGTTCTGAAATCAGTCCTAAATTAATATCCAGATATTATTTTTATTTTTAAAGAGTTGCCATGTATTTTGTTTAATACCGACTTCGTACATATGTCTTAGAGAATAGCTGAAAACAAAATAAGACTGTGAACAGTATTAGACGAATTACAATTTGTCTCATTCGCTAATCGATCAGAAGCACTGTGAGATACATGTACCTACATAATATGAACAAATGGTGCCGAATAAAATTGTGATGAGCAATCAATTTACAAATGGCATAATGATTCAGGCTTCTCAGATACTGCCGACGAAATTAAAGCGCATAACATAATTAATTAGTTAAATTACGATTCGTCTCAGTGGCAATGGGATGCATGCCCAGTGAGATACTTGCTGAAGTTTAAGGTTTTTCTTATCATTCCATGCTCAAGTATTCAATAGAGCAAGCATCACCAAATTCATCCTACCCAGTTTAACCTACATGTCGCATTCATTCATTTATTCATTCATTCATTCATTCATTCATTCATTCATTCATTCATTCATTCATTCACTCATTCATTCATGTGTTCATGCAATCATTTATTCCTTCATTTATTCATCCATTCATTCATCCATCCATCATTCATTCATTCATTCATTCATTCACTCATTCATTCATTCATTCATTCATTCATTCATTCATTCATTCATTCATTCATTCATTTATTCATTCATTTATCCATTCATTCATTTATTCATTCATTCCTTCATCCATGCTTTTATTCATCCATTCATTCACTCATTTTGTCATTCATTTATTCATTAAATAAATTGATAAATGACTGAATGAAGTATTAATGACATTAATACTTCATTCAGTCATTTATCAATTTATTTATTCATGTTTTTATTTGTCCTCATTTGCCCCGCATTAAAACTGTTAGTTCAAGGTTAATTAATTTAAGAAATATAAGTCTGCTGCAGATCCAACTATGCATTAAAGCATCATTTTAGATCCCTGTAGGCAGACCTATTTTTCCTACAACCAAGGGTTTTAGTATGAATATTTCCATGAAACTGGTTTACTAATACATGGCAATTTTCTTTAATATTTCACCCACATCAAATCATCTTCATCCGCTACAAGTCGGGAATTGCGACAGCAATTCGCGGCTTTTAGTGGATCAATTACACCCAAGTCAATTAATTATCCGATAATAATTGATGCAATATGAGAGTAAATGTTGCCATCGTCAGCGTAATTCCTTTAATGTGCATCAAGTGTCACAATTCAAGGTGAATATAAATCTAATTGTTAAATAAATCACCCCAAGTATAATTTATCCACTGGAATTTCAGATGGTTCTAATTTCAGTTAATCGTATTTGAATAATTTGCGAACAAACATTTATAAAAAAAATCTGAATAAACAAAATGGTTACTTCTCAAAACTCGTCATTTGATCTAAAGATAAAATAATTAATTGAAAGGGTCATGATTGGTCCATGAAGGAGCGCGTAGCGCGTGACACTGCACGAAATTAATATCGATATACTGGTTTCAAACAAACTGGGGACAAACAGGGATCTTTCCCTAAAAGACTCGCGCAGGATCAGGGAATTTAAACCCAGACGCCGGCACGATTGGCATGAGAATCAGGCACTATACCAATGCGCCACGAAAAAATAATTATATTCATGAAAATAGAGATACTCAAAGAATTATTTTATGAATTGAGCATCTATAATAAGCGATTTTATCAGTTAGTTCGAAATTTGCTCCAGACACACCTTATATATGCGAGTTACAAGAGATAAATCTATTATATGACACGTAACCTAAACTTGCTAGAAGCCGTACATGTACGAGTCTCATATCTCAATAATTAAGCCCATGCTGTCTAAGCTTGCTAGACACCGTATATGTATGAACCCCGTCACCAAAGGAGCTAAGTCTATTATATGACACCATATCTTGCTGCAGTTTCAATTAATCATAATGCGTTAAGTCTATTTGATGATACGTTATCTTATTGCAGTAATTGAATTTGATGTGAATATGCTTCAAATTAATTTGATTTCCTGGAATGGAAACTTTCAAGGCACTGCATTTTCTAAATTGAAATTAATTTGATTTTACCATAGAAATATATGTGTATTTTCGGTGCCAGCAAACGTAAATACACTTGTTATTGGTATTATTCATCAGGTGTTGTTTTATCTTTGTTGTTAATGCGGGATACAAATTCAAATCATATAGTCTATAAAATCATTGGTCCTAAATATATATATTGATTGTCTTACCGTCGACATTTTAAATTATAGACTATAAAATCATTGGTCCTAAGTATATAAATTGATTGTCATACCGTCTACATTTTAAATTATTACGATAATATCACGCGACTTGTATATACTTGTTATTTTTACTATTAATGGTGTTACTATTATTTGTTATTTTCTTAGAATTTGGATCGTTCAAACGAGTGCGGCTTGCATTTGAAATTGTGTCACATTCCCCAGGTGGCTATGTTGTTAACTTCATTCATGCCCTATTCACTCGATCTATTTAATTGTTCGTTTGTGCATTCTATTTTTCTATGGTCGTTTATTTGAGTGCGATATGGAATACATTTACATGAAAAGGATGTGAGCTCTGAAATGAACAATGTTTGTATTTTCTTACTGCATGCTCCCTCTCTCTCCCCAAAACTGAGAGCGTGATATAGGCTGATACCGATATGCGTCTCATAGTGAACACCACAGCGCAGAGTGTGATATAGGCTGATACCGATATACGTCTCATAGTGAACACCACAGCACAGAGTGTGATATGGGCTGATATCGATATACGTCTCATAGTGAACACCACAGCGCGGAGTGTGATATAGGCTGATATCGACATACGTCTCATAGTGAACACCACAATGCAGGGTGTGATATGGGCTGATACTGATATACGTCTCATAGTGAACACCACAATGCAGGGTGTGATATGGGCTGATACTGATATACGTCTCATAGTGAACACCACAGCGAAGAGTGTGATATGGGCTGATACCGATATACGTCTCATAGTGAAAACCACAGTGCAGAGTGTGATATGAGCTGATACCGATATACGTCTCATAGTGAACACCACAGCGCAGAGTGTGATATGGGCAGCTACAGATATACGTCTTAAAGTGAAAACCACTGCACAGAGTGTGATATAGACTGACACCAGATGACCCTGAGGTTCATGTTAATCACACCAGGTGACGCTGAGGTTCGTGTTAGTCTGTTGTGTAAGTATTCTGTCGCCAGATGTGGCGTGTGTGTCACTAGGTGTGACTGATGTCTCTATCACCCACACTTCATACGTACCGCGTCTACCCTGCGCCACGTACAGACGACCTGTGTCTTCTCCACACATTCTGCGAGGCTCCCTCAAACCTTGTTCACTGATCAGGTGTCTGACGTGACGTCCATCATCACTCAACTCATGTACTTGGTGATTGTGATGGTCAGTGACATAAATTGAGCAAGAGTGACAGACAATGTCCCATGGATCAAACCCTTCCTGACCACGGTATGTGTGCTGTATCTCTCCCTTCTCAGTCACCAGCACAACCTGATTATTGTAAAAGTCCCTGATAACAAATCCAGATGATATTAGTTGAGACACAGCTTTCTCTGGCCTCACACCCTGTGGCATGTTCACTCTGTATGTCTCCTCACCTGACGTAGAAAGTACATGTATACAATTATCATCACGATCACACACCAGCAGCTGGTTGTCATGGACACCTAGACCACGTGGACCATAACTGACCTCTACTGACCTCTGTGAGGTTACCCTCCACACACCATTACGCTGCTCCACTTCAACCCAGACTAGCTGGTTGTTATTAAGATCACTAATTACAAGTTGCGACAGTCCAGAAGGGAACCTCACCATGTATCTAGGGTCAAACAGCCCCTGTATGGAGAATGTCTGTGGCTGGTGTGGTGACGTCATGGGGTAGGCGTAGATAGATGACCCGCCATAGTGTACAACCCACACAGTCTGACCCATCACCTCTAGACATGTTACTCCTCGACCCTGCTCTATCATGGGTATCTTAGCTACTATATTATCACTGACAGACCCAGCCCCAACCACTGACCCCCTCATATGGCCACCCATACCTTCTATCTCCATCACGTCAGTCTTCATATTTACCCTGGCCACCGTCATGTCATGTGAAGATGCCCTGGTCTCATGATGACTCCACACAAATGAGGGAATCCTGGCTTTGCTAACAGAAGCCAGCCGGGACTGTATGTCCCTCACCTGCTGTACTCTATCATAATCTCTGCCGTGACGTAAAATATTGTCCGTATAGGATCGAAGACTTGTTACTGCAGCTTTGCTGTAATTTTGGCCACCACGAACTGTCATCATTACCTTCTCCTTTTGTTTGTAAATGTTGTCTAATGAAGTGATCAGTTGGCTTCGTTGTTTATTTAGCTTGTCTATCATTCCGTCAATAACTTTGTTGATTTGTTTCTTAATGTTCTTGATATCAGTTGTTGATTGTTTATCATGTGTGTTGCTGTCGTCTATTTGTTGATCAATAAGTTGCATCATGGTTGATATTTGTTTCATGATGTGTTGTAGTTGTTCGTTGGAGATATTGGCTTGCTCTGCTATGTC
Source organism: Flabesymbios commensalis (assembly GCA_964017125.1). Lineage (NCBI taxonomy): Eukaryota > Metazoa > Annelida > Polychaeta > Terebellida > Flabelligeridae > Flabesymbios > Flabesymbios commensalis. The sequence goes on from OZ024911.1 coordinate 1,943,687, forward strand.
AACCAGATTGTGATGTCTGTGATATCGCAGCAGACAAGTAGCACAGCCTGCACAATCACAATCAACACAATACTGGTCAACTTCATGTCTAGGGTGAGCTTTACAATAGAAAGGGGCTACATCACTCAACTTGATATCTTTATTGGTGCTTTCAACTCCTCCATGACTTGATTCTACCTCGATTGCATCCATTCTTTTCACCAGATCAGCCAGAAAGTAGTTGTATTTGATGGTCTTCAGGCCACCTGATGGTACGGGGGATACTTCCTTATATAGAGGGCAGCAGATAGTATTTTTTGATCTTGATTTTTTCACCCATCCTTCCAGACAACCATAACAAAAGCTATGAAGGCAAGGTAATGCACGAGGATCCTTAAACACCTCCAGGCAGATACCACAGGAGAGCTCTCAGTATTCAATTAGGACATTGCTGGCCATGTCTGTAACTTATCTGTAACATAGTAAGAGGATATTAAAATTACATTAGGACGAATGGTGCTAATTATCGACCAATAATATATAGGTCCTATGCCAAATTATTTAATACAACCTGAAAATAGGCCTATATTATGAGATGTAACGCCACGTTATATTCATTATATATGTTCGTTTGACGAGCTTGCTGAGCCTAGTCCCACTGGAATTAAGTCAATCATATGCTCAATCATTGGTTGCGACCTGATCACGCGTTGATAGTTGAGACAACGTTTTGAGTTTAGACTTATAGTAGGTGGGTCGTCCCGATTCGCTGAGCACATGGTATATAGCCCACCCGCATGCGCATCATCGTCAAAGTGCTAAGGAATGAGGTATGTCTGAAGAAAATATTACAAATCAGAAAATCGGAAAGACCTGTGTTAAGTTTACCGAGGCCATATTTCAATAAAAATATTTTAAACAAAATGCTAAATGTACATTGGAAAGTAATTTACTTCATTTTCCACTGACTCCTGACCTTATGAAGTGGAAAAGTAGATATTTAGGATTCTCTTCATCCAATGTGAGAGCTTCTTCTTGCAGAATAAATAAAATAACACTATAAGTTTTCACTACGTCTTGAGATATTGTTTGCAAAAACTCTGTTCTGAGCTACACCGTCTTAACGTGATACAGGTTTGAGGAGAGATCAGAGTGAACAGAGACTGAACAAATGACGGACTGTGTATATAAGGGGAGGATTGGAGCGCTGTGTTGAACATTGACCTCTCGTCTGATAATCTGGAATACCTGAGCACACCACCCCCCCCCCCCCCACACCTCCTCTTACCCAGTCCACATGATCCGATCAGGCAATAGTCACTGAATCATTGCTTTTGTAATGCCGGGCCAGCGACTCAGACGTTGGGCCAACATCACGCCAACATTGGTTTTGACTATATTGCTTTATCTCATTCAGCACTAACCACATGAATACCAAAACCCTTTCAATGCCAGAGACTACAGGGAATGAGTGATTCTAAAATTGGAGCTAATGAGGGTATCGAACAGCTTTAAATGGTAATTACTTCAAAATCAAATCAAGGTCATTTTAAGGTCAAACATTAGACGAGTTAATCTATGTTGGGCATTTTCCGTGATTTGTGTTGCTTCAGTACTTGTGTGCTGAAGAGAGATGTCAGACACTGATATATTTTGCTTTTTTACCTATGCAAACATGTCCTAGATACATACCAACAGAGTTGGGGCATAAATTGAGTCGCACAAGGAATCTAACCTCTAGCAAATATATCATAAAGTGGCTAATGCATTGCAAGCTCTGTGGTGTACGTAATCAACTAAAACAACCTCCGCGGGTTAGATTTTATGGGAGTTGACACCAAAATCGAAATTGGTAGGTGATTTTTTGGTAAAACATACAACATTTTATTAAATTTTGCTTAAATAATTAAGCTAATTAATGCTGATTTGTGCAAACCATATTCTTGTGTGGTATTTAAAATTAAATCAAACTGATCCCTAACTATTGTGAACATTGGTATAGGCGAATAATAACAACTTTTCCATCACAATTTAACGCCTCACCATCACCCTTTGACACATCTAACGCATCTACACTGCCTATTAGCGCCTCTGCATCAAACTTTAATGCATCTACATCACTTTTAACACTATTTTTCAGACTTTAACGCCGTTTCGTCACTCTTAGACGTCTCTCCGTCATCATTTAACGCTTCTCCGTTGCCATTTAACGATTCTCTGTCATCTTTAATGCTTTCTCATCACCCTTAGAAACCCACCCATCGCGCTTTAGCACCTCCCCATCACCCGGTAACGTAATTCCACTGTCATTTAATGCTTCTTTTCATCGTTCCATAGCCTTTCATGCCACAGCGACACCTTAATGCATCCTGTCAATCTTTAACGCCTCTTTTTTTCCACTTAACGCCTCCTTGTTGCCTTACACCGCCTCCTCATTGCCCTTCAACGCCTCTTCATGGCCGTTTAGTGAATGCTCATTTTCTTTTAACCCTTTTAACACTTTTTAGTCGCTCTCTAGCGCCTCTGCGGCACCTCTTAGCGACTCGTCGACACCCTTTAATGTTTCCCCATTGTCTTTTACTCCCTCTCTGTCGCCTATTAGCTCCTCTCCATCGATCTGTTATGCGTTTTCGTCGCTCTTTGACGCCACTCCGTCACCTTTTCATGTCTTCTAGTTGTCTAATCATTTCACTTTGATGATGTCCAATCATTAAAACTCTACTAGAATTTCATTATCCAGTTAAAGTCACACCAAGACAATTTATTATATGTGTTCCAATTTGTAGCATACTATGTTAAAATCACAGTTGACCTTGAAATTGACACTTGACCTAGATGATCACCTCAAATCACCAAAGTGATACCAAAAATATATTTTTCTAGCTGTATTTGTTAAAAATCATTTTTTCGCTTACCTGACCTTAAAATTGACACGCTGACCTTGAAAATGACCTTTAATCATCAAAATAGTAGCAGAAAGTGATTATTCGTCAAAATTACACAAAAAGACGTACTACACTTTTTGCTAATTTATGTTTGTTAAAAATCATATTTTTTCATCTCTGAGTTGAATTTGAATTGAAATTGACCTTGAATCACTAATATAATACTAAATGGGTTTGACAGTCAAAATCTCATAAAAGGAGGTATTGCACACCTCCCTGGCTTTATTTGTTAAACATGATATGTTCTCTTACTTTACCTTGAAATTGACCTCTTGACCTTGAAGATGACCTTGTGTAATCAAAATAATATCAGATATGGAATACCCACTCAAAATTGCATGAAAAGAAGACTTAAGTGTTAAAAATACTAATTTGTTGAAAAATCATATTTGACCTTGAAATATCTGGCGGCCATTTTATTTTTGACCTTGGAAATGACTTTCGACCTTGAAGATAACCTTAGATCACCAAAAAATACCACAAGTGTTTTTTCAGACAAAATCCCATGCAAAAGATAAGTAAAGTCAAGTGGCATGGCCATTGGGTATAACAGTGAAGTGTTGATTACAACATTAAAACTTGTAGCAGCAGAATTGTTTTGTTATTTATAATAATGATGTTTACTACCTGTTACCGTTGTTCTCTGGATCTACTATTAAGCCAATTATCTAGTAAGTTGAATCATGACTAAAAATATAAAATAATTTCATGACTGGAATTCTATTCGTAAAGTTATTACTTGCAATGTGTGAGGCTGTACCTGATGAAAACGCCGTAGATGCAGTTAAATGCAAAGTGAAAGGATTTTTGTAAAAAAAGGGTAAAAGGGTAAAAACGTTTAATACACAAGGCATACTTCTATATTCATTTTACAATTTTAATAGCATACTAGTCAGTTGTTCTGAATTATTTTAACGACAACATCACATAGGCCTATTGTAGATTTTACTTATTATTTTTTATATTCAATTTGTTTTTTTGCTAGTTTCAGGGGTTAAAGGGTTAAATCAAATATATACGCAAGTCACATCTTTAAATCATTATATTTAAGTCATTTTGAAACCTATATCCAGCCATTTTTATCACAATCTTTTAACAGAAAACAAAACATAATATTATTAGAGTAGATTCAGGCACTAAAGTGTTTAATTATTTTTAAAATTGAAATATAGTCTCTTAATTTGCTAGGCTCAAATAGTTTTATGAGTTTTAAAATCGTATTTGTGATTTGTGTCAATAACAATGGTAAATTGTTTCTGTAAATGAGCTAATTTCATTGACTATTTTGATTTGGGATTTCAGGTGTCAAAGGTTCGAAATCTAGCTTGGCAAACAGCGTTTTTTAAATCAGCACATTCAAATTATGTTAAAACAGGTTTCAGAACACTTTTACCCCAAAATGCCTTCGGTATTTCATTAGAGAACATATTCCCCAATTTGAGCCAGACTAATATGCTGTTTATTCAATAGTCTGTTGAGTGTTTTGTTTCTCAGTTAGTGTTATTTTCTGCATGAAGTAACAATCTAGTACTAAGTAGCAAGATTTTCCGATATAACAACACATAGGCATATATTGAGCACAGCCAGTAGTGATTGCCATTAATTGCCTCATTCATTGTAATTAGTTTAGTTGGCTCTCTTTGATTGACGCCCGACAAGAACCAAGGTTTCTGCAAATACCACACCAGCCGCCTGTTAACCTTGACACTTTGCTGCTAGAGGGGCTGGTATGGTAACAGAAGAATGGATGAGGTCACGTGATTATTTCTAGATGACGTAAAGAGAGGCCCTTATTCCTCAGACCAGACACTCATGGCTTCGGTATGTTTTTCTGGATTCCCCAGCAAGACGTAACATTTTAATACCTTCTCTTCAAAACACAATCACTTGTTCTCCAGATGGTTGACCGATAGAACCAAAAAAAATAATATTATAAAATAAACATCACATTGATTACAATAGCAACATATGTTTGTCCAGTACTTTATAAAGGTATTGATCTAATATTACAATGGAAATATAACCATCACATGTATAAAAATAGCAATAGACTCAGTTGTTCTTATCTTTATCCATTACAACATATTTGGTTTCTAATATTCGTTCAAATTGCGTAAAAGTTGCAGATGTCTTGACGTATATTGAGAATTAACGAGAATATGCCCCTGCATTGACACGAAATTAAACCGTCATCGTCCAGCGTTGACCCCGAATTGACTCAATTCTGTTCTCTGTCACTTTCCATCTGTGAAAATTTTTTTAAAGCGTAATCAAGTGATTTTTTTTACTAATAATGAATTTTTAACACTGTCCATAAAAGTGAATTTTTTTCCTTTCCATGGTTTGTGATACTCTGGGATTACCATCTGTTTACGACCCGTAGCTGATGATTATATCATGGAATCTCCCTTTTACTCACAACTTTACGGAGTATTATTTCCCACTCTACTATTAGCCATATCCCGGTTATTGCTATTGGATCTCTGGTGTGGATTTACGCTGCCATTCCCCAGTTAGCTATATCCCTAAACCTGCCCACTGTAGTAGATTCATCTAATACCCGGATAGTCCCGAGACGGATCAACATGTAGAATCCTGGAGATTAGCAGGGATCGGGGAAATCCCAAGCCACTGAAATCAAACCCTGCAAGGAGCCAAGCTTGGGGCGAGTACTGGACAAAAGTATTGGAGTACAAGTACAAGTACTTGAAAAAATGACGAGTACAAGTACAAGTACGAGTACTGGATTTTTAAAAGTACTTGAGTACAAGTACAAGTACTTTAAAAAGTACTTGAGTACAAGTACCAAGTTCTTTGGTTGTAAACTCTAATTAATTACATGATTTTTTTTTAATATAATTATAATATATGTTACTTAATGATGTTATATGTGACCCGATCTGGCAAAATGAGTCTTATTAAGTCGCATTTTGGCAAACGATGCTAGGGCAAAAGCCAAAATGACCTTGATTTGACCTATTTTCAACATAAGTTTTTATTTCATATGATTACTTTCGAATCCTAAAATTGTGTGGCATAGAAATTGGTGTACATGTCAAATTTGTTTTATTAAATATACCTGTTATTTTAATATTAGTATCATTTACACTCTAATTAGTGATATTTATTTCTATGTGCATGTTGCCATAGCAACAGTTGCCAATAATTAGGAAATATTTATGCTGTGAAAAAATCATGACTATAAAAATATCTGGCATATTCTTTTAAAATTTACAAAATGTTAAAACTATACGTTTATTATTAAGAAGATGGGGTGTGAATGAATATGTATTCTATTTATTTTATTTTAATACAATTGCGTGATATTTTCCAAAAGTCTCAAAATGACGCAATTTCAGACTTCATATTTCTCTGAGTTTATGGAGTCATATTTTCGAAGTTAAACACGCTACAGAGTTGTGTGATATGCCATTTTCAAGGTAATTTTGTGTAGGTTCGGGATATCTTAATAACTCCAATATCTAAATAAGCAACTTACGACTCATCTTGCCAAATCAGGTCACATATAGATATATATGAGTGGTGAAAATAATATTTTATGGGACAGGCCTATATTATAGATATATTGCATATATCTGATGCCATGTCCCAGTAGGCCCAATGGTGGTAAATTTTTGGGCCATTGCCGCCAACATTTGGCCGCCACTAAAATAAACGTTTAAATGAGCCTGAACACACATTGTGTCATGGAAAAGATCAAGGCTATTAAGGGTAGGCCTACACGGATTAAAATTATACCCTGAAAATCCAAAAGGCAGTATCTGTTCACCTGTAAAGTAGACAGAACTGCCTTTTGGCGTTGCACGGGATTTGCACAGCAGAATTGTTTTGCGATAACAGACACACTTTAGTTGCTGGTGACCGTGATAAAATTATTATCAAATGTATTACCATAATACAGGTAAATCCGTACAAGATTCAGCCCGGGCATACGTTGATATATTAGCATATTATTCGTCTAAAAATATATTTTTATGCGATTTATAGGAGGAGCACGTCGCTGTTGTGTCTATTTTTATACTCGGTCCGTCATCAGATTTAGAGGACGGAAGGGGTTATATAACGCCGCCGTAGGCCTACAATTGACTCATTATGTAACCTCACACCTTTAACCCTTACGTGACACAAACGTGTTCAATTATATTTTTCTCTCATTTGCAGCTATAATTGCTGACTCAATTTCTAGCTTCATATGACAACTATATAATCACGATATTAAAAAAACAGAAAAATAAAAAAACAATTTGTTGACCTACCTGCTGCTTCCTGGTGATCTGACACAATGTATATTGTATATTTTAGGGTTGTTTAGTTTGCTAGTCACCTGACGTCTATGGTAAACTTGTACATCATTTCGCCTACTTTTATTTTCGTCTTGCTTTTAGTAGGTATGCACAGCGATCCGATTATTTTTGGATGGACCGCTTTATAAATGATTTGTAATACTGATATATAAGTAATAGTGGCGTCCCGCAGCTAAAGGGTGATGTTTGCCGTCTAATTACTGGGGTCATCTGTGTTTGGACAGTATTGTTATATCAGGTGAAAATACTATGTACTTCTCGGTACAATGCTGGTTAATTCTTGGCCCAATGTCTTGGACATTGGCCCGACATTGTAAAGTCACTGTACACAAGAGGTCGCGTTGTCGTGGTCGTGTTTTTGGGTACTTACACAACATTGGTACAGAGTTGTATGAGCTATGGCAGTCTTACATTATCTCAGTCCACGCCGTGTCGGCTGAGTGTCTACGCAATTGGGCCAAAATTGTGTAAATATTATTCAAATTTACCGATAGATCGTCTCAACAAACACATTGACATTGAACCTATGGTAATTTTGGTACACCGTCTTCAACGTTGGCCCAACATTATACCAGCATTGGTTCAATGCCTCGTGTTTGCTTGGGATTAGCTGCGAAGAAAGGGGTGTTGTAAGTGTGATTTTAAAATGGCGCGACATCATTGTTGAAATCACACCTTCCCTTTCAATGACCTGACGACTACTAGTCCTACCGTATAGTATAGTCACCTGTAGATGTTATACTAGTATAATTATCAACATGTATTCATGTTTTCCAGAGACACGTCTTATGTCTTTGTTTAAGAATGGCTATTCAATTATCTTGTGAACTACACAAGGATGCTAGTAATATAGGCTACAGGGCAGAGCAAGCAATTATCAGCATGATATTGTTAAAAAAATTGCACTTTTGTTAAAAGTTGATGTTGGTAATTGGACTAGTTTTCAAATAATTTCAAAGTATTAATTAAATCATTTTTCAATATAATAGCTACAAGGATGGATGGTGAACGAATCATTAACTGAATGCTCCATATCCCGCTATAAAGATTTATGATTTGTCTGTGAGCTATTATAAATCAATTTAAGATGACTAGTACTCGTAAAGTACTCGTAAGTACTCGTTAAAAGTACTTTCATTTTTAAAAGTACTTGAGTACAAGTACGAGTACAAGTACTTTTAAAAAGTACGAGTACTGAGTACCGACGAGTACTGAAAAAACGGTACTCGAGTACCAAAGTACCGAAGTACTGAGTACTTTGGCCCCAAGCCTGCAAGGAGCACATATCTCATAACTAGCAGTTGAACATTTACACTCCACAGCAGAAGGTCAGAAGGCATCAACATTTGTGTGCTATTAAAAAATTCACACTCCATATCTGAATAATTCCAAGCTGAAATCAAACTCAGTAACATGAGTAAGGGGCAAATATATCATATACAGGAGCAGAGAGTTAATCCTTTGGACTCCACGTCAGAATTCCAGATAGCATAAACCCTTTGTGTGTTATGGCATTGACCCTTCACACTCTATACCTTAACAGAAAGCCACTAGAATCAAACGCAGCAAGGAGCAAATATATCATAACCAGCAGCAGAAGGTCAACCCTTTGGACTCCACAGTAGAATGCCACATAACATAAACCCTTTGTGTGCTGCGGCATTGACCCTTCACACTCTATACATAAGCCACTAAAATCAAACGCAGCTAGGAGCAAATATATCACAGTCAGCAGCAGAGAGTTAACCCTTTAGATTCCACGGCAGAAAGCAAGATGGAATAAACCCTCTGTGTGCTGGGGCATTAGCCCCTCATGCCTGAAAAGCAAAAAAAAATATATTTTTATATTAAATTTTAAACTGCTAGACCAGGTTAATATGTGATATGCCTACCTATTAAGACAATTTAAAAGCCCATTTTAAAAACATCACTTCAATCAGATCCGATATAGTTATGGTATCTAATAAACAAAGAGGACGGGAATTCCCCTGATGCACGCACGATGTGATACTCTATGATCCCTGTTAAATGAGAGGATTAGCCTGTCACGTAAAGAAGCGACTTTAAATTGACTCATCCTTCCTCACGCAAACCCAAATAGTGTCCTCAAATGAAAGGGAGCATCTAGTCACGCAAAGGGACCATACATTCTTTGAGACATTCTACCTCTTTCGATATTTTATGTGATACTTTATAATCCTTGTTAAATGAGAAGATTACTTTGTCATGTAAAGAAGGGACTATAGATTATCTGGTGTTCCCTACAAAAGGGATCGTCAATTGTCTGTCCCATCCCTCCGTTCCTCATTTAATTAGGGGATTTCCCAGATTCACGCCTTGATCCCGAGTCCTCAACTGACAGTAAGCATTTAGTCACGCAGGGGGATCATACATTCTTTGAAACATTCTACTGCTCAGTATCATTTATAATGTAATTTCTTCATGCTGATTTAATGATGCTGGACCAATATTAAACCATCATTACTTCATAGTTGACTGTTTTACCAGCAAAACCCATACATTTTTAGATACACGTCACCTTTTTCAATTATTTATGTGGTAATTTACAATGTAGCTTGCTTGGTGAATATGTGTCTACCCACCTCATTATTATGTTGGTTGACCCAGTCAGAGTGACTGGCTGTCAGGCCGTGTACACCTCATTATTATGTTGGTTGACTCAGTGAGAAGGGACTGTAGATTATCTGGTGCTCCCTACAGAAGGTATCGTCGATTGTCTGTCCCTTCCCTCCATTCCTCACTTAATTAGGGGATTTCCCAATATTCACGCAAGCCTAGATACCGAGTCCTTAACTGACAGTAAGCATTTAGCCACGCAGGGGATCATACATTGAAACATTCTACCGCTCTGAATTATTTATATTGTAATTTCCTCATGCTGGTTTAATGATGCTGAACCAATATTAAACCTAAATTATATCAAATTTGCCTTCTTTGCCAGTACAACCCATACATTCTCAGATATACTGTAACTTTCTCATTTATTTATGTGGTACTTTACAATGTAGTTTGTTGAGTGGATATTTCACAAAGAAATGTGAATAAGAGGTTTAGCTTAACCGTTCTGTTTTTTCATGTTTACAACGAGCGTAACAGTTTAATTCTAAAAGCGCAGATTTATTTTATTAGTCGATTCAATCACAGTAGCTCTAGCTTGAACTGCAATGTATGGCAATTATGTCATGTGTGACTTGGTCGTGTGAGAATATACAAACATTGCTCATTATTCGTGTGATATGGGAAATTACAGCAAATGACCAATAAATAAGATGTTGAAGTCCAATCGTTATTAGGGCTTGTAATTAGCTGTGATCTGTGACTTGGACAATTACCTGTTACTGTGATTTGATTTCTAAATATACATGTGATCAGAGATGATTTGTTCCCGATAACTGTGATTTCATGAATTATCCGTTAAAAAAATGTTTTTTCTTAATCATCAAAAATGTAATGCCCTAGCCTAGATGATGTTTTTGTCATTTATTGCATCCAAGAGGATCGCAGTATGAATGTGGCTAATAATCACATGTAACTGTGATCGAACATCTGGAAATAACTGTGATCCTGAAATGGGGTAAATAAATAGCTGTGAATTCTGATCAAGTCCACTACAAGCCGCGAATTGCTGTCGCAATTCTCGACTTGTAGTGGATGAAGATGACTTGAAGTGGGTGACAAATGAAAAAAATATATTGTTATTATTACACAGTTCCATGACAATTTTTTTTTAAATCCTTAGGTTTTAGGAAATTATGTCAGTCTTCCGAGATGCAGAATGAAGCTTTGGTGCATCCTGAGGGTTTAAAGGGTTAATCCTCTCATAAACAGCTACAATTCGTCATATTATTAATTACAGCACGCCGACCATAATCAGGACAATATGAGTGGTTCTAATCACCAATGCCTCTTGATGCTCTTTCCTTTTAGATTAAATAACGCTTCGCGGGATTTATGCTGGATGGTTTGTGCGCTCGTCAAGCATTATATCAACATTAGTTCGACGTCGACGTCATAATTACCAGATTTGGACTTAACCTAGGAAGCGGTGAAGCTGTATAAAAGGCTAAAAGCCCATAAGTTATTGGCAATATCTGCTGAGCTTTGATGTGATAATAAGTACAGCGACACCTACTGAGCTCTATGGTGATATTATGTCAATGTAGACACCTTTTGAACCCCAAGGCGATATTTGCTCCTCTAGTCTCTATCACGTTCTTTGTCGTTTTCAACATTTTTATTTTTCCCTCGCACAAGAAAATTTGAAAGCAAAATAAATATTTGCTAGATAGGCATAAGTTTTGATTTAAATTATGCTTAGTTACATCATATTTAGGTATTTTAAAATATATGTAATGAGACACAAGGTAAAGTGAGCTAAAATACTTATTTAACTTAGCTTTTAATGTGTTAGGCTACTTGCGAAACATTTAAATGTCTGAAGTGATATTAAATCAGACAAAATAGGCCCTAATTAATTAATTAATTAATTAATTAATTAATTAATTAAATAATTAATTAATTAATTAATTAATTAATTAATTAATTAATTAAATAATTAAATAATTAATTAATTAATTAAATAATTATTTAATTAATTAATTAATTAATGGTTTGTGCGCTCGTCAAGCATTATATCAACATTAGTTCGACGTCGACGTCATAATTACCAGATGTGGACTTAACCTAGGAAGCGGTGAAGCTGTATGAAAAGCTAAAAGCCCATAAGTTATTGGCAATATCTGCTGAGCTTTGATGTGATAATAAGTACAGCGACACCTACTGAGCTCTATGGTGATATTAGGTCAATGTAGACACCTTTTGAACCCCAAGGCGATATTTGCTCCTCTAGTCTCTATCACGCTCTTTGTCGTTTTCAACATTTTTATTTTTTCTTCGCACAAGAAAATTTGAAAGCAAAATAAATATTTGCTAGATAGGCATAAGTTTTGATTTAAATTATGCAAATATGGATGTAATGAGCTCTTGCCAGCATTAGAATTGTTGTTCAATACCATTCTTACCAATGGAGAATATCCATCTAGATGGGCTACCGGTATAATCCACCCGGTCCACAAAAAGGGGGACCATGGCGTTCCAGATAATTACAGAAAAATCACAGTCATGCCGTGTATTGGGAAACTATTTGAATCTATACTTAATAACAGACTCTCATTTAAAAACGAAGTATGTAATGATAATGATCCCTATCAAGCTGGTTTTAAAACCAATTCGCGAACTACGGACAATATATTCATACTATGTGCCATCATAGATAAACAAAGGTGTCTTTCTACACCCCTGTATACATGCTTTGTCGATTTCACAAAAGCATTTGACTATATTGATAGAACAGCATTATACTACAAATTATTGAACAGGGGAATAGACGGCAATTTGCTAAACATAATAAAAAGCATGTTTTCTAAAGCAGAGTGCCGTGTAAAATGGGACTCGCGTATCAGTGACATATTAAAAAGCGAATTTGGGGTTCTACAAGGCGGTATGCTCAGTCCCAAACTATTCACGGAATTTTTACAAGACATATCCGCATCATTTGACCAAGATCAAGGTATCGCTGTGGACACCTTACTAATGGTATATCTGTTATTTACAGATGACCTTGTCCTTTTTTCAGAATCTGCCGAGGGATTACAAAAACAGCTAACTGCCCTGTATTCATATGCTTCCCTATGGCATATCATAGTTAGCATTCCTAAAACAAAAGTTCTTATCTTTAATGAACGTTACAGAACTGTATGCGGAAGCTTCCACTATGGTGATAACATTATAGAAATGACTGAACAATATAAATACCTTGGTGTAGTGTATAGCACCAAGTCCGCTAATAACGTGTTAAAAGAAACTTTTTCTCATCTTGCTTCCCAAGCTGGGAAAGCAATCTTTGCTCTACGTAAACAGTCCCGTCCTGTGGTCGGTAAATTGTCACACACTATTGTGTTCAAGGTATTTGATTGCCAAATATCGCCCATACTAGAATATGGAAGTGATATATGGTATACAGGCGATGATGTTAACGATCTGGAAAAAATCCATCTAAAATTCATTAAATCCACACTTGGCGTTAGAAAGCAAACACCTACTCCTGCAATATATGGGGACACGGGTCGATTTCCACTGATCATCCGGCAACACATAAAAGCTGTAAAATATTGGTGTAGAATTCTAAAATTATCTCGGAGCCATCCAGTCAGAAATGCCTACAATATGCTACTTGAGCTAGATGCCATTGGCTTCACGAACTGGTGTTCCTGTATTCGCTCTGTCCTCGAACGAACCGGGCTTGATCAAACTTGGGAATCACAGAATATTGGGGATACAAATAAATTCATGCTTTCATTTAAAGAATCAATAGTTAGAATATTTACACAGCAGTGGAGAAAAGATATTGAGAGCTCGAGTAAGCTGCGCACATATGCATTAGTAAAAAAATATTTCTGTGTTGAACCATATATCTTGCACATAATGGGGAACCACCTCATAACAGCAATGGCGATATATCGAATGAGCTCACATGATCTAAATATAGAAAGAGGACGATTCAATAATCCAATCACACCAAAAAATCAGCGAATATGCACAAGGTGTCAATTAAACGAAATTGACGATGAAATACATCTTCTTCTCCACTGTTGCGCTATGAAGAATCAACGCGAAATCTTGTATGATTCTATAGCCGCAATTATCAATATACAACCGACAAATGAAATGTTTCTAGGAATTATGACATCTAGAGACATAACAGTGGTGAAGTCACTAGCGCAATTTATTTATGGTTGCTTTAAACAAATTAGGGGCTAAAACTACTGAGTATAATAAATCTGTCACCTGTCGCTATATTATTCATATTATCATGCCCTCATGATCTGACTTGGGTATTACCACATATCAAGACGGTTGTTGCTCTCGGATCTTATTATTTGGCTTTTTGGGTCCGGTTAGGGACGTTTCCGTCGCCTTTGTTATCAGACGAGGTGGGGCCTTATGGAGGATTTCAGAGTTGCTAAGTCAACTGATTTTCTCCATGAGGTCGGGAATGTTTTTCTTCGATTGTAACTCCGAGTATGTGGTTCTAACTAGGTCGTGATTGAAACAGTATGAATTAAACAATATAGTGAATTATAAAAAGGCTTAATGTTTTTGTGCGAGGGCCATGTCCTGTGTGAATTGCACAAATAATTTTTAACCGCCATTACTACTGTTATTACGTCGTTAAGTTTGCACCACTAGTCAATCTCAGGAATCTCCGCGCTCATAGCGACTGTGCTTGCATGGTCACATGACACGGAGCTACCTGTTTATGCCATATTTATTGTACTTGCATGATATTATATTTAATTTTAAAAATACCATATAATTTTTACCATTGGCTTATTGCATACTCCAGTTACTGTAGCATAATCATGCACTTGTATATATTTTAGGTTTCTACGCTTTCCAGAGTGTCTTTTTTGCTACTATATATAATTAGTATGTCATACGTAGTAGCTATTTTATCTCTGGTATTGGTGCGGGAAACAAAATGATAGACCTCTATGTTATCTTGGCAATGCCTTTTAATTCATTTTTAGAAGTAGTCATTTATATTATCGAAATACCCAGTTTTTATTTTGGCAATGCCACTTAACATGATTTTAGTTGTGTATGTCATACCATGTATATTATTATATGATTTTAACAAACTAACAATCTTGAATATACATGTACATATATCTCTTTCATTTCTATGACAAATAAGTCTGTAATGACTTTTCTTTTCTGTCAATAAAATATCTGTCTGTCTGTCTGTTACATCATATTTAGGTATTTTAAAATATATGTAATGAGACACAAGGTAAAGTGAGCTAAAATACTCATTTAACTTAGCTTTTAATGTGTTAGGCTACTTGCGAAACATTTAAATGTCTGAAGTGATATTAAATCAGACAAAATAGGCCCTAATTAATTAATTAATTAATTAATTAATTAATTAATTAATTAATTAATTAATTAATTATTATTTAATTAAATAATAAATAAATAAATAAATAAATAAAGAAATAAATAAATAAATAAATAAATAAATAAATAAATAAATAATTAATTAATAATTAATTAATTAATTAATTAATTAATTAATTAATTAATTAATTAATTAATTAATAATTAATTAATTAATTAATTAATTAATTTATTAATTAATTAATTAATTAATTAATTAATTAATTAATTAATTAATTAATTAATTAATTAATTAATTAATTAATTAATTAATTAATTATTATTAATTAATTAATTAATTAATTAATTTATGATTAATTAATTAATTATTTAATTGATTGATTGATTGATTGAATGATTGATTGATTGATTGATTGATTGATTGATTCATTCATTCATTCATTCATTCATTCATTCATTCATTCATTCATTCATTCATTCATTCATTTAATAACTCATTAATGTTTCCATTCATGTTTCCATTCATGGATTCAGTTTTTTAATAATTTATTTATTCGTGTTTTGTTGGTCCTTAGGCCAGTGTTTTTATATTAGTTGGTTGACAGAAATTATTATTTGAAACCTAGGGCAGGAGGACGGAAAAAAAAATCTAAATTACTTTTTTTTTTAAATACTGGTCAACTTTATCGTTCACTAAAGCAGCGTCGGAGGAATTAAAAAAAAAGAGATTATTTTTTGTACCGGTCAACTTATTTTTCTATATAAACTAGTGGTCGTAATTTTTTTCGGATTTTGCGTTTTCGTGACTCGGCGGTTTTGTCAACCAAATAATTAAAAAAAATCGCCTTTTTTGCCCCGAATTAAAACGGTTAGTTCAAGAATAATTAATTTAAGAAGTATAATTCTCTTGCAGATCTAACTAACTACTTAATTTTACACTTCAGGCTTTACAATTACAACCAAGTCAATTAATTATCCGATAATAATTCATGCAATATGAGAGTAAATGTTGTCATCGTCAGCATAATTCCTTTAATGTGAATCACATGTCACAATTCAAGGTGAATATAATTCTATTTTTTATAATTAATCACCCCAAGTATAATTTATCCACTGGAATATCAGATGGTTCTAATTTCAGTTATTCGTATTTGCTTAATTTGCGACCAAACATTTATAAAAAAAATCTGAATAAACAAAATGGTTACTTCTCAAGAATCGTCATTTGATCTAAAGATAAAAGAATTAATTAAAAGAGTCATGATTGGTCCACGAAGGAGCGCGTAACGCGTGACACTGCACGAAATTAATATCGATATACTGGTTACAAACAAACTGGGGACAAACAGGGATCTTTCCCTGAAAGACTCGCGCATGATCAGGGAATTTAAACCCAGACGCCGGCACGATTGGCATGAGAATCAGGCACTATACCAATTCGCCACGAAAAATAATTATATTCATGAAATTAGAAATACTCAAAATAATTATTACAGAATTGAGCATGTATAATAAGCGATTCTATCAGTTAGTTCGAAATTTGCTCCAAACACACCTTATATAAGCGAGTTACAAGAGATAAATCTATTATATGACACGTAACCTAAACTTGCTAGAAACCGTACATGTACGAGTCTCATATCTCAATAATTAAGCCTATGCTGTCTAAGCTTGCTAGACACCGTATATGTATGAGCCCCATCACCAGAGGAGCTAAGTCTATTATATGACACCCTATCTTGCTGCAGTTTTAATTACTCATAATACGTTAAGTCTATTTGATGATACGTTATCTTATTGCAGTAATTGAATTTGATGTGAATATGCTTCAAATTAATTTGATTACCTGGAATGGAAACTTTCAAGGCACTGCATTTTCTAAATTGAAATTAATTTGATTTTACCATAGAAATATATGTGTATTTTCGGTGCCAGCAAACGTAAATACACTTGTTATTGGTATTATTCATTAGGTGTTGTTTTATCTTTGTTGTTAATGCGGGATACAAATTCAAATCATATAGACTATAAAATCATTGGTCCTAAATATATATATTGATTGTCTTACCGTCGACATTTTAAATTATAGACTATAAAATCATTGGTCCTAAGTATATATATCGATTGTCATACCGTCTACATTTTAAAATATTACGATAATATTACATGACTTGTATATATTTGTTATTTTTATTATTAATAGTGTTACTATTATTTGCTATGTCCTTAGAATTTGGATCTTTCAAACGAGTGCGGCTTGCATTTGAAATTGTATCACATTCCCCAGGTGGCTATGTTGTTACCTTCATTCATGCCCTATTCACTCGATCTATTTAATTGTTCGTTTGTGCATTCTATTTTTCTATGGTTGTTTATTTGAGTGCGATATGGAATACATTTACATGAAAAGGATGTGAGCTCTGAAATGAACAATGTTTGTATTTTTTACTGCATGCTCCCTCTCTCTCCCCAAAACTGAGAGCGTGATATAGGCTGATACCGATATGCGTCTCATAGTGAACACCACAGCGCAGAGTGTGATATAGGCTGATACCGATATGCGTCTCATAGTGAACACCACAGCGCAGAGTGTGATATAGGATGATACCGATATACGTCTCATAGTGAACACCACAGCGCAGAGTGCGATATGGGCTGATACCGATATGCGTCTCATAGTGAACACCACAGCGCAGAGTGTGATATAGGCTGATACCGATATACGTCTCATAGTGAACACCACAGCGCAGAGTGTGATATAGGCTGATACCGATATACGTCGCATAGTGAAAACCACAATGCACAGTGTGATATGGGCTGATACTGATATACGTCTCATAGTGAGCACCACAGCACAGAGTGTGATATGGGCAGCTACAGATATACGTCTTAAAGTGAAAACCACTGCACAGAGTGTGATATAGACTGACACAAGATGACCCTGAGGTTCATGTTAGTCTGTTGTGTAAGTACTCTGTCGCCAGATGTGGCGTGTGTGTCACTAGGTGTGACTGATGTCTCTATCACCCACACTTCATACGTACCGCGTCTACCCTGCGCCACATACAGACGACCTGTGTCTTCTCCACACATTCTGCGAGGCTCCCTCAAACCTTGTTCACTGATCAGGTGTCTGACGTGACGTCCATCATCACTCAACTCATGTACTTGGTGATTGTGATGGTCAGTGATATAAATTGAGCAAGAGTGACAGACAATGTCCCATGGATCAAACCCTTCCTGACCACGGTATGTGTGCTGTATCTCTCCCTTCTCAGTCGCCAGGACAACCTGATTATTGTAAAAGTCCCTGATAACAAATCCAGATGATATTAGCTGAGACACAGCTTTCTCTGGCCTCACACCCTGTGGCATGTTCACTCTGTATGTCTCCTCACCTGACGTAGAAAGTACATGTATCAAATTATCATCACGATCACACACCAGCAGCTGGTTGTCATGGACACCTAGACCACGTGGACCATAACTTACCTCTACTGACCTCTGTGAGGTTACCCTCCACACACCATTACGCTGCTCTACTTTAACCCAGACTAGCTGGTTGTTATTAAGATCACTAATTACAAGTTGTGACAGTCCAGAAGGGAATCTCACCATGTATCTAGGGTCAAACAGCCCCTGTATGGAGAATGTCTGTGGCTGGTGTGGTGACGTCATGGAGTAGGCGTATAGAGATGACCCGCCATAGTGTACAACCCACACAATCTGACCCATCACCTCTAGACATGTTACTCCTCGACCCTGCTCTATCATGGGTATCTTAGCTACTATATTATCACTGACAGACCCAGCCCCAGCCACTGACCCCCTCATATGGCCACCCATACCTTCTATCTCCATCACGTCAGTCTTCATATTTACCCTGGCCACCGTCATGTCATGTGAAGATGCCCTGGTCTCATGATGACTCCACACAAATGAGGGAATCCTGGCTTTGCTAACAGAAGCCAGCCGTGACTGTATGTCCCTCACCTGCTGTATTCTATCATAATCTCTGCCGTGACGTAAAATATTGTCTGTATAGGATCGAAGACTTGTTACTGCAGCTTTGTTGTAATTCTGGCCATCACGAACTGTCATCATTACCTTCTCCTTTTGTTTGTAAATGTTGTCTAATGAAGTGATCAGTTGGCTTCGTTGTTTATTTAGCTTGTCTATCATTCCGTCAATTACTTTGTTGATTTGTTTCTTAATGTTCTTAATATCAGTTGTTGATTGTTTATCATGTGTGTTGCTGTCGTCTATTTGTTGATCAATAAGTTGCATCATGGTTGATATTTGTTTCATAATGTTGTAGTTGTTTGTTGCAGATATTGGCTTGCTCTGCTATGTCCACCACATTGTGATGTCTGTGATATCGCAGCAGACAAGTAGCACAGCCTGCACAATCACAATCAACACAATACTGGTCAACTTCATGTCTAGGGTGAGCTTTACAATAGAAAGGGGCTACATCACTCAACTTGATATCTTTATTGGTGCTTTCAAATCCTCCATGACTTGATTCTACCTCGATTGCATCCATTCTTTTCACCAGATCAGCCAGAAAGTAGATGTATTTGATGGTCTTCAGGCCGCCTGATGGTACGGGGGATACTTCCTTACATAGAGGGCAGCAGATAGTATTGTTTGATCTTGATTTTTTCACCCATCCTTCCAGACAACCATAACAAAAGCTATGAAGGCAAGGTAATGCACGAGGATCCTTAAACAACTCCAGGCAGATGCCACAGGAGAGCTCTCAGTATTCAATTAGGACCTTGCTGGCCATGTTTGTAACTTATCTGTAACATAGTAACAGGATATTAAAATTACATTAGGACGAATGGTGCTAAATATCGACCAATAATATATAGGCCCTATGTCAAATTATTTAATACAACCGGAAAATAGGCCTATATTATGAGATGTAATGCCACGTTATATTCATTATATATGTTCGTTTGACGAGCTTGCTGAGCCTAGTCGCACTAGAATTAAGTCAATCTTATGCTCAATCATTGGTTGCGACCTGATCACGCGTTGATAGTTGAGACAACGTTTTGAGTTTAGACTTATAGTAGGTGGGTCGTCCCGATTCGCTGAGCACATGGTATATAGCCCACCCGCATGCACATCATCGTCAAAGTGCTAAGGAATGGGGTACGTCTGAAGAAAATATTACAAATCAGAAAATCGAAAAGACTTGCTTTAAGATGGATTACCTAGGCCATATTTCAATAAAAATATTTAAAAATGCTAAATATACATTGGAAAGTAATTTACTTCAGTTTCCACTGACTCCTGAACTTATCAATGTAGAAGTAGATATTTTAGGATTCTCTTCATCCAATGGGGGAGCTCCTTCTTTCAGAATAAATAAAATAACACTATTAGTTTTCACTACGTCTTGAGATATTGTTTGTAAGAACTCTGTTCCGAGCTACACCGTCTGAACGTGATACAGGTTTGAGGAGAGATCAGAGTGAATAAAGACTGAACAAAGGACTGACTGTGTATATAAGGGGAGGGTTAGAGAGCTGTGTTGAACATTGACCTCTCGTATGATAATCTGGAGTACCTGAGCACATCACCGTCTCCCCCCCCCCCACCCCCTCTTACCCAGTCCACATGATCCGATCAGGCAATAGTCACTGAATCATTGCTTTTGTAATGCCGGGCCAGCTTCTCAGACGTTGGGCCAACATCACGCCAACATTGGTTTCGACTATTTTGCTTTATCTTATTGATCACTAACCACATGAGTACCAAACCCATTCAACGCCAGAGACTCCAGGGAATGAGGGATTTCAATATTGGAGCTAAAGATGGTATCGGACAGCTTTAAATGTAAATTACTTCAAGATCAAATCAAGGTCATTTCAAGGTCAAACATTAGACGAGTTAATATGTTTTTAGCACTTGCCGTGATTTGTGTTGCTTCAGTACTTGTGTGCTGAAGAGAGATGTCGGTCACTGGTATATGTTGCTATTTTATCTATGCAAACATGTCCTGTATACATACCAACAGAGCTGGGGCATAAATTGAGTCAACAAGGAATCTATCAAATCATAAAAATGGCTAATATTGTAAGCTCTGTGGTGTACATAATCGACTAAAACAACCTTCGCCGGTGAGAAGTCATGGGTGTTGACACCAAAAACGAAATTGGTAGATTTTTTTTGTTAAAAAATACAACATCTTTAGACGATGTTAATCTAATTTATGCTAATTTGTGCGAAGCATATTATCGTGTGGTATTTAAAATTAAGTCAAAGTAATCCCTAAGTATGTTGAACATTGGTATAGACGAATAATAACAACTTCTCCGTGTTTGGCTCAATAATTACCAGACAGAGAGGCACTAAAGGGCTAAGGAGATGAGCTAAAAGGAGGCAAGAATGTGTCTTCGTAGCTTTTAGGTCAAGGCCTCTTCTTTGCAATTGAAGGCCCTTCCGTCGCCTTTTAAGGCCTCTTCTTCGCCCTGAACTCCTCTGAATGGCTTTTTAACTCTCCATCGCGTTTCAACGCCTCTTCATTGTTCTTTACCGCAGCTCTATGGCTTTTCGACACATCCCCATCGCCATTTAACATCTCCGTGGCACCTTTGACGCCTCTCATTGCCCTTCAATGCTTTTGGGCCAACCTATATATTTTTTCTGTGGACTTTTCATGCCTTTTTGGTCCGATTTAACGACTCCACCGGTTAACGTACTTTTGCTGTCATTTAATGCTTCCTCGTCACCCTCTAAGTCCGTTCAATAGCCTTTTCATGCCACACTGCTATTTTTAACGCATCCCGTTGCTTTTTAACGCCTCTTCTTCGCCCCTTAGCGCCTTCTCATTGTCCTTCAACGCCTCCTCTTTGTCCCTCAAGCCTCCTACTTGCCCATTAACGAGAGAGACGAAAAATCAGAAGTGGTTCCAAGGTTAAAGCGTCAAATAGAGCAGAAATCAAGGGTTCAGCAGCTACTGGATTTAAAATATCTGGTGAATCAGGAGATGTTCAGCGAGGATCTAGGAACATATATGTTGGCAGGGTGGAGACTGCAACCTACATGAAAGATCACCTTCGAGATATTGGAGCATCCCTATAATAAACACAGTTACATTTTATATGCCTTTTTAAGAAACATTGAATTAATGGTCTCGAATTTTAATTTTCATCAGGATGTTCTTACACATATTTTAATATAAATACACGCTCTTATATAGATCATGTTTTTACATCGGCACGTGTCAATGACATGGTGACACACTGCCACATCATGCACGATTTGCCAGCTAACGTTAGCGGCCATTTTCCATTGCATTCAACTGTCTAATTATCTATCCATGGGTCAAAAGTACCTGATAATGTTTAGGTTTCTACGATTTCCAGAGTGTCTTTTTTGCTACTATATATAATTAGTATGTCATACGTAGTAGCTATTTTATCTCTGGTTTTGGTGCGGGAAACAAAATGATAGACCTCTATGTTATCTTGGCAATGCCTTTTATTTCATTTTTAGTAGTAGTCATTTATATTATCGAAATACCCAGTTTTTATTTTGGCAATGCCACTTAACATGATTTTAGCTGTGTATGTCATACCATGTATATTATCATATGATTTTAACAAACTAACAATCTTGTATATACATGTACATATATCTCTTTCATTTCTATGACAAATAAGTCTGTAATGACTTTTCTTTTCTGTCAATAAAATATCTGTCTGTCTGTCTGTCTGTATGTGGTAATAATCTCCTAAACTATCCCAGAACAAAAGTGAGGTGGTCTCTCTCGCTGAACAATAACTTCAAAATAAATATGAGAGTATTGTTAATAACTTGTGTGTGGAAAACGTCTCTACCAAACGGATGGTAAAGTACTATATTGCACAGCTAAACTGGAGTAGACGGTATAATGACTGAGCATTTGAAATATGCAACAGAATTAAGCATAGTGAATCATCTAAATAGTATGTTAACTTTATATCTTAAGTTTGGAATAGTACCAAAATCTTTTTCATCAGGGTTATTGTACCCCTACTTAAGATATCAACACTTGACCCATCTGTGCAAAGAATTATAGGCCAGGGACTATATTATGTACATTTTCGAAAATTCTTGAGTAATATACACTTGATGTTTCGGCGGGTCATCAATTTAATGATTTGCAGTTTGGTTTTTTGCCTGGTAGAGACACAAATATGGCCACCGCATTAGCGAATGGTGTAATTTCATACTGTACTAAACGAGGGTCTACTGTATATGCATGTTCTCTTGACGCAGAGGGTGCATTTGATGCCGTCCCTCACTCAATTTTATTTATAAGGCAATGGATGTCATCCCTGATCATTGTTGGTTACTCTTGGTTATTTGTTATAAATCGATAACGGTTCAAATAAAACACAAAAGTTGAGTAATCCGATCAAAGTATGTAAAGGTAGCCAAGGTGGCTTATCTTCTCCATTTATTTTTAAATTTTTCTATCAAGAAATGGTCGAGTCCTTAGCTGAGTGTACTGGAGGGATTAAAATTAACGGCCCATCATATAATCTTTTTGTATATGCTGACGACATTTTGATAGCCAGTCTGACTGCTACTGGTCTGCAGACAATGATTAACGTCGCAGATAAATACATTACTGATCACGGTCTAAGGTTAAATCCGTCAAAGACTGAATATGCAATATTTGGTAAATGTCATTTAGATCCACCACCTGAATGGAGACTGGGTGGCACACATCTTGTACAGACCAATAATGTTAACTATTTGGATGTGACGTTATCACACTGTAAACCTCATGAACATGTTGATAAAAGAATAATTGCATGTAGAAGAGCATATTTTGCTCTGCAAGGAGCTGGTTTCAACAAAACAGTAACCGACGTTGATGCCCTTACTTATATATGGAAGGTGGCGATACGTCCTATCTGAACCTACTGTATCAATTACATTAACATTTCAGCAGGCGAGCTTGAAAAAAATGGAAAATATACATTTTAAAAAAATCACCAAGCCTTTTTATATTATTATAATTATTATAATAGTTGTATTTCCTCTATTTGCTTGTTTACCAGTATTTTAAAATTATTTTAATGTTTTATAGTTGTTATTAATTATTGGTTGTGATAATAGTTGTACGGTCAGAACACTTATTGCTTTTATCGCCTTATTTATCTGTATCTTAATATTATTTTGCTGTTTATATTTGTTATTAATTATTTGTAGATATTATTTTACAATAAGAATCACCATTGTTTTTATCGGCTTGTTTATTTGTATTTTAAAATAATGTTAATGTTTTATATTATTGAATTATATTATATTGTATGTTTTTCCATGACAAATAAGTCCATGAGGACTTTTTACGTCAATAAAAATTCTGTCTGTCTGTCTGTCTGTATACAAAGCAGACTCCATAAAGCAGGGATAGGAATTCACAAATTTTATAGAAGTTCACCGATTTTAAAGGCACTGACTGTCTCAAAAATTGACAACGTAATTGAAACCAGCTCATTGAAGTTGATAAGTGTTATATTTTCTAACTCTTCACGTGCCAGGGTGAGAACTATATACAGTAAACACAATGTATCACTCTATAAGTATATTTTGAAGTTCCGGGAACATGCATATGCTCACAGTGTACAAGTTTCTATCAAATCATCCACTACGCCGGAAGACGGATTATGTGATTATTATTATTATTATTATTATTATTATTATTATTATTATTATTGTTATTATTATTATTATTATTATTATTATTATTATTATTATTATTATTATTATTATTATTATTATTAATATTATTATTATTATTATTATTATTATTATTATTATTATTATTATTATTATTATTATTATTATTATTATTATTATTATTATTATTATTATTATTATTATTATATCTAGTCCAGCCTTATGGAACGCCCTGCCTGTACCAATAAGTAATGCCGAAACAATCTTAACATTCCGGAAATTACTTCTATTTGACCTGGCTTAACCACCCTAGCCTCTCAGCAGCCCAGATCCTTGTTGACGAACCTACTTTGGCCTCTATTATGACACATGATCACGCTATTGGATTTGCGCGATTCTGAGCTCGGTCCGCTGAGGATTAGGCGCTATAGAAGTTTTATTGTTTGATTGATTGCTAACGTACAGATAACATGTAGATAACGCATAGACAACGTACATATGACGTATACAATGTTGGGCCAATGTCGCAGTATGCCAATATTTGGATCATGTATCGTGTTCGCAGAGACGTGGATCCATCTAAATGTGACTAGGTTATCACGTTAATGACGGCCTCATTGTAATTCATCCTGTTCACTGTGAGACGTGGATCTATCTTAATGCGCCCAGGCGATCATGTTAATGGCGGCCTCGTTGAGTTACTGCTATAACAAATGTATCGACGCCAATTCAAATACTGAAGTCAGTAAGAGTAGAGAATTGCCTCAGATTCAGATCTCCTCCTGGCGAGGTATGGTCACGATGTCAATAAGAGTAGGGAATTGCCAAAGCTTCAGATTTCCTTCTGTCACAATATTACAACGATGTCGATAAGAATAGGGCATTGCCTTGACTTCAGATTTCCATCTGTCGCAATATTGCCAAAATGGCGATAACGGTGAACCAGCATTAAACCAACGTTGTTTGAATGTCGTAGACGTTGGACCAACTTTAAGCCAACGTTGAATTACCATATTCTGTGTGCTGATTTTGGTAGAAATAAGTTATACAAATAACTAGTTTCTAGTTTCCTTCTCACCACTTTTTCAGAATGTCCCGAGAATGAATGAATAAATAAATAAATCCATTCATTCATTCATTAATAAAAGAAGGAATGAATAAACGATCGAGCAAACGAACGAATGAATAAATTAATATAAAGCTTTAAGTGTAGAGTAAATGTAGTAAGTCTAGTTGTATTACGTGATCAAGTGATCAAGTGTTTTTTTTTATAATATTTCAATTCAATATCATGAAGACATCCAAGCATCGCATAAATTGTACAGGTTGTAATCGCTTTTTTTATGCAGTTCCGTATATTATGTATTTAATAATTCGCTGAACCCTTCAAATAACACATAAACTGTATGCTGGGAATTGTATCAACAAATAAAAACAACGTCATAAAAATAAAGATGGTTACCTGGCTCTAATATGTCAATAACTATTAACTTCGTCACACATGGCTAGGTAAATTTAGACAGAAATGATGTTTCGCTCATTAGAAGCTGAATATGATGATGTATTCAGTATTTAATCACGTTAATCATGGTGGTCTGTTCTGTCAGTATTCTGTCACCAGGTGTCGCTTGTCTATCAGACTGTTGTCTTTATCACCCATACTTCATGCTTCTCCCCATATCCACCATAATCCACATACAGACGCCCTGTGTCATCTACACATATCATGCCAGGCCGCCTAACACCTTGTCCTCTGATCAGTTGTCTGACGTGACGTCCATCAACACTTAACTCATCTACACGGTTATTGTCACGGTCAGTGACATAGATAGAGTGACCGTGACAGACAATGTCACCAGGCCAAAACCCCTCCTGACCCTGGTAAGTGTGCTGTATATTTCCCTTCTCAGTCATCAACGCAACCTGCTTGTTATCATAGTCTATGATTACAAATCCAGGTGATGTGAGCTGAGCCACAGCTTTCC
The DNA here is from genome assembly GCA_964017125.1 of Flabesymbios commensalis. Classification (NCBI taxonomy): domain Eukaryota; kingdom Metazoa; phylum Annelida; class Polychaeta; order Terebellida; family Flabelligeridae; genus Flabesymbios; species Flabesymbios commensalis. The sequence goes on from OZ024911.1 coordinate 1,970,591, forward strand.
ATGGCATCACACAATGTGGCTTGTTCACTCTGTGTGTCTCGTCACCAGACGTAGACAATATATGTATCACTTTATCATTAGAATCACACACCAACAGCTGGTTGTTACGGACACCTAGACCATATGGATGATATCTGGTCTCTAGTGACCTCAGTGAGGTCACCCTCCACACACCATTACGCTGATCTACTTTAACCCACAGTAACTGTTTGTACTCACCATCACCAATTACAAGTTGTGACTGCTCAGGAGGGAACCTCACCATGTCTCTAGGTTTGGACAACCCAGACAGCCCCTGTATTGAGAACGTCTGTGGCTCGTGTGGTGACGTCACGGGGTAGGCGTATAGAGATAACTCTCCGGCATGAACAACCCACACAGTCTGACCAATCACTTCCAGACCTCTCACCCAACACTGCTCTATCAAGGGTATCTTAGCTACTATATCATCACTGACAAGCCCAGCCGCTGACTCCATCACGACTGTCTTTATATGTACCTTTCTATCTGTTCTGATCTTCACCTTCTGTACGTGATACAAGTTTTAAGAGAGGTCAGATTGAACAGAGACTGAACAAATACTGAAAAAAAATGACAGACTGTGTATTTGAGGAGAGGATTGGAGTGCGCAGTTGAACATTGACCTCACGTCTGTTAAACAGGTGAAGGCCTACTTACACTGCCCCTCTCTGATCAGTTGGAGTACCTGACACTTCTGACCCCCAGTGTTATAGTATTATATTGGAAACGTACATTTCCCACGTATAAAGTCTGGATTCCATAACAAAGGCCAAGCTACAGATAGTGGGGCATTGTTCTATCGATAATGTGTCCTTAGGCAATGTATTTCACCCTCACGTCTGATCAGCTGAAATACCTGACCCCCAGTATTATAGTATTATATTGGAAACATATATTTCCCATGTATAAAGCCTGGATTCAGTAACAAAGGCCAAGCTACAGACAGTGAACTGTCGACACTAACAAAATAGGTCATACCACCAACGTTACGTAGATATATACATAGAGAGCTTATTGTTAGAGAATAATAAAGTAACACTATACATTCTCCCAGTCTTCAATATATAGGCCCAGTGTTTCTGAGAAATCTATTCTCAGCCTCACCGTCTGGACGTTATCCAGGTTTCAGGAGAAATCTGAACAAATGACAGACTATTTATTTAAGGAGAGGATTGGAGTGTTGTGTTGAACATTGAGCTCACGTCTGATCAGCTGGAGTGCCTGACACAGCCGACCCCCAGTGATGGGTCCAGAGGTGATGCCGCTGGTGTCCCCCCCCCCCCCCCACGCCCGTTCAGTGTCCTAATAACAAACAACAGCCAAAATATGCTCAAGCTTTATTATTTCCCGAGTTAACATGACCTTATACCCCTCCGGAGTATAAACTCCATAAAAATATAGTTAAAAAAATGACCTATTCCCCGCCCCAGTCGACATGATACTGATAAGCAATAGAAAGCGATGGTCAAGTAGGTATGATTCGCAGAGCAAACATTGTGGGTGGACAATCCAATGGCCCGCATGCTAATCATGGTATACTTTGATCCGCGCAAAGTACATTTTATGGTTCAGTGAAGCATAACGACCCATGCCACTGCTTTAATGTTTGTTTATGTTTATTTTTATTTGACTTCCAGTTAAAACGTGCGGAAATGGTACAATATCATTAATGTTGATTGAGTATTTTTTTAGACCATGTTATTAACTTTGGTTCATGAGAACTGGTAGAAACAACCTGTATAAGGCCTGTCAATCATATTTGTGAGTTAAAATTATATACCAACGTAATATATGACAGTATAATTTAAAACCAACTGTTCACCAGTTATAGGTGTTGGAATAGTAATCATGTAAGGCAACTTCATATCCAATGTGTAACATAACAATGTTTTTGTGTACATATTATTATAAAATGTACATAGTAGATTTTAAATATTGTGATATGTACACATAAAATAAAATAACCAACAATTGTCTGTCATCAGTTTCCTGCACCAAAACCAGAGATAAAATAGCGACACTGTGTTCTACACCATATAACAAAAAAGGACACTCTGGAAAGCATAGGAACTTAAAGGTGTCGTTAACTGTCAAAATTCGAGGGACAAGGGTCCCCCAGAAGGCAATAGTGTCCGTGTGTAGGCCAAGGCCCTCTTCCATAATAATACTAAATATGCGTTTCATACCCAAAGCCTCATCAATCACAGCAAGTTCATATATACTTGAGCGACATCTATGAGTTAATAATTCAAAGCACTTTGCCCTTGCCCCTACTTGGCCGCTGGCTTGCAAACAAACTGACTGTATTACTGCGGGGATTTGGAAACTGCTTGACCCCAAAAGCTTGTATTGACACTCAGTAAACACAAAACATTTGTATGACTTCATGCAATGTTGGACCAACGACGAAAACGTTGGGCCGACGTTGTATAAATGTTATACAAATGTCTTGTGTTTGCTGGGCTGCAGGAGCACTTTCTCTCAAACATTGTACATTTATTCAATGTTGGTTCAATGTTGGGCCAGTGTCGCAAACATTGGCCTAGCAATAAAACTGCATTGGATCAATGTCTCGTTTAAGTAGTATCTTGTAATCAGTTCAGTGGCTATATTAATGCCGTCAATCTGTACTCAATAGGCAACTGTTGGCCTACACTTGACCGTCACAGGCATGCGCATTTTGCAGTTGAACACTAGTTTAACTAAAACCTCTAAACGCTCCAGTTGTTTAATTTATAAAAGGACATACAACTAGGGTATGTGTAAAAGAAAAAATAGTAAAAACTTATGGTACTCCTAATTCGTTGTATGATAGTGGAGCGATCCTCCATAAAATCGTGTCGAGCTGAATTAATGTGTGGACTGACAACTGGGTAAATGTGATTGAATACAAGTCGTTCCAAAGCTTTACTCACACTTATGAGGAGTGATATTTGTCTGTAATTATCAACCTTGCTTTTCTTACCTTTTTCTGAATTGGTACAACATTAGAATACTTCCACTATTCAGGTGATGTGCAAGTTGACATACTGAGATTAAACAGTGTGGCTAGAGAGGGGTCACACTCTCTTAACACTTTTAGGGGTATATAATTTTGACGTTTGTTAACATCTAACCCTTTCACTACCTTGACTACATCAATTTCAAAACAAAATTTATTAGCAAACATTTTGTCTGACCTTACTGAAATAGCAATGTATCTTTCTTGCGTGAAAAATACAGAGTGGAAGTAATCATTAAACAGTTTTGCTTGATCGGCAGCGTCAGTGACATCGTTTTGGTGTTCAAACGACAGTTGTGCATGTGTCGTACTTCACCATCCATCCATGGATGTTTAGAACTATTACTGGTACCCGTGGTATACATTGATTAATATTTTCAGTGACTGTTGAGCTTCAGATGGTCCAAGCTTCTTTGTTATTGGTAGAAGGATTTAGTGAAACTTTGACTGTTTTTTAAAACTTCACACACAACAATCTCATTTTGAGGCTCTAAGTCATGACGTCTACAGGATGATATGTTGTTTTTTAGACATGAGGCTACACCGCCACCGATTTAATCACTCAACATATCATGCCTGTCTTGTCTGTACACGCCACAGGCACCTGAAATAGATAAGTGATGAATTGCATCTCACTCTAGAAGAAACAGGAAGGCGTGCCAGGAAAACAACAATTTTAGTCCACATACATGTCAATCCCTATTTTATTGTAGATATGGACACAGCAGCACACGTAGCAAGGTATGGGCTCATTATTGAAATAAGATTTTACATAACCCTTTGATGTTATTTCGATGTGATATTAACGGATTTTTTTAACTATAGCAAAATAATAAAACTTCGAATAGGCCAAGGCCGAGATTATTTTTGTAGTAGTTTATCTGCCAAGCACGCTCAAATCGATTGGTTAGTATTGACTGTCTGGCCTATGTTTTATTATTCCGTCTGCACACGTACTCGCCCTCAGTCAGATAAATATACACTGTAGCCTATTTCTCTTTTATTATTATTTATAGCGAGTTAATGAACCGAGATGTCAGATCAGCTAGTTGTGACAATCTACAATCTAATTATATCTACGATCTGATTATATATACTTACAGAAAAATATATTTTGGTGTGAAATTATGTTCTTAGAAATACTAAGGTTAATGCTAGATAAGGATTTGCAGAAGATTGTGTCTTAATATGCTATTATTTTTTTTTTGCGAGAGCTTGGCTGACAAATATCACAATACCACTTGGAAAGCTTCCTCTTCAAAAAAATCTCATTTCCAGTTAGACCAGCACACATATAATGAAACCACTTATCGCATGGACCATCACACCCAATACTTTCTTCACCAACGGAAGATGGCTGGTCAATACACAGATTTTGGCAGGTGTCACATATATCATTACTATGAACCGGTTCAGGCTCTTTATTGATCACTTCATCTACAGGTTGATTTTGGCCTATTCAACATACAGCCGGCTACAATGGTGTACAATAGGTGTACAACAATTTTGGTCGGGGACATTGTCTTGATCTAGGAGCTAAATCTTCAACATTTGCCTTCGATACAGATCATCTATAATATGTCAGGATGTGATAAATATAGTACAATGAAAAATAATAATATGTGGAGATGTGCAGTATAGTTTGAGAACGCTGAGGTAAGATTCTGATTTTATATTTGCGTTTGAATGACATGGGGGTCTGAAAATATGGCAATGGGCGTCGTGCATTGCTGGTTTTGTGGCACGACTTCCTATAACTTCTTAGAGTGAGATGCAATTCATCACTCATCTATTTCATGTGCCTGTGGTACACGCTATAATTTGGGTGCATGAGCTCACTGTCATTCACCTTGCTGTCTAGCCAGGTCTCTGTGATGGCAACAATGGCAAATTTACCAATGGTGACGACGTCTTTTAGTTGGTGAAGTTTATTTCTGTTCTCTGACACAGATTTGACACTTAGTTATAATCCAGAAGATCGATTATCAGTACTATTTTTACTTTTGTAGTCCTGCCTTGATGCTTTCATGCTTGTGGTTGTGGGAGTTTTTGTCGTACCTGGAACACTGGCTAGGCCTGGAGAGTTAGCCGAATTCATATTTCTTTGGGCACTGATGTTTTGTGCCTTTTGTTTCTTTTTGCCACATTTGTGGCTGGGAAGAGGCCAAGGTGTTTAGTCACGTGACTTCCATGCTTGTGTTAATAAGGCCGGCGAAAAATGTTGTATGTCAAGTCATAGGAAGTGTGTCAGAGGGGAAATACAATACCGTAAACAACACTACATCCGGGGAAGTGACTTTTCAAAAATGTCTGAATTCGGGGATTACCCGATTTTCATCTAAAAATAGCAACTAGTCACAAACATTCGTCACTGGGGCATACCAGAGCCTGTACCCTATGACCCCGCATAAATCACACAGAGGTAGTTCACTTAAGGTTTTAGGGTCAGCAACCTGCTGTTCATATTCTTTATTGTTCTAAACATGTTTTTTAGGTTGTTTTAGCTTGGCGTCATTAATCTGTTTTTTTGTGGCTTGCATTCTTCCCCTTGATTGGGTTGACTTGGTGGCATTGCTGTTACTCGCCTGTTTTTTATTAGAATTGTCATTTTTGAACTGCTTTAGCCAAGACAGCAGTGCCGCTTACACTTAGGTGGATCCCAAATTTTGAGATCAGGGCATAGTTACTCGAGCCATTGCAAGATTTAAAATTGTCATTATCATCGCTGAACTGGATGTTTCTACTCTGCCATAATTCAGACAGACCACTATTGAATGTATCAATTCGAGCTTGTGTCTCTGGATTAGAGCGAGGGTATATTCTACCTGTATCAGTGGCAGTGGTAGCAGCAAGGTCTGTAAGCTCAATGCACTGTCCAAGGATTGCTTTACCATCGTCAATATCAGAGCAATCATTCCTCCTACGTTTATGTGTTCACCATGAAGGCTACGGACTATCAATCAATCGATAAAACTTCTATAACCCCTATATCCTCAGCGGACTGAGCTCAAAGGCTCAACAATCCTTAGTGTGAGCATGTGTCAAACACATAAAATAGGTGAAATTTAAGTAATTTCCTGAATGTTAAAATTGTTTCGCCATTACATATAGGCACAGGCAGGGCCCAACAAAGAGAAAGCTCGTGACACAGTGTTTGTTTTTCTGCGGGGAACAACAAATCTATTTGAATTTGTGGAGCGTAGATATTTTGAGCATTACGGCCAAAAGTAGATCAGCCAAATATGCAGGTTGGCTGTATTTTAGGACAGAATGTCATATATTGAGTTCCATAGGCGACGGGGATTGTCCGAATTTTCTGAAATAACTTCAGCTAAATATTTTCGAATTAGATTTTGTCATCATTCTTTTACACAGGTGACCTTGATGTTTGTAACGGGAACAATCTAGATGTCTGGAAGATCTGCGCCATGTTATATAGAGTCATCCATGGCGTTGATGGTTTTCATAATGCCGATAGATATTTCGCCGGTTTCTTTATTAGCTCCGAATTGAGAATATCTGAATGAAACGATTCATAATCAATTTTATTTATTTTTTGAAAATATATTTTTCCCTTATTCCAATTGGCCTTACAACAGTCAATTTCTGATATGAACGCAAGATGGTCTGAAATACCTGCTGACAAAAAAACTGATTTAATATAATTAGAAATGTGTTTTGATGATTAAAAGATCTAGCCAATTGCCATGAACGTGAGTTGGAAAATTTAAATGCTGCTGAACCTTTTCACCCCTCAATTAAAACGTCATAAAATGCCTCAGGGCTGAATTAATTATTTTTTTAATTAAAAACAGTAATTACTGATGTCGTCGAAACATCCGCGGTCTGCCAGGTGGTCGCCTTTTACGCCACCCGTGGTGAAAGGGCTAACCATTTCACCGCTGAATTATAACGTCATAGAATGCCTGTGCGCTGAATTCATTAATTTTTAAATTAAAAACAGTAATTACTGAAAAGGCGACATCCGCGGTCTGCCAGGTGGTCGCCTTTTGGCGCCACCCGCGGTGAAGGGTTAAGATCAAAACATGTGAGGATGTCATTGAATTAATTTGATTTTCCCATTTGGGTTATCTAGATGTCAGTTGAAATCTCCAAATATACACAAATGGCCATGGAGTGGAATTGTGCTCTCTAGTAAATCTTGAAATTCATCAAAAAGTCACATGTAGGCCTACCGTTTTGAAGCCTATACAGGCAGAAAACGAAACCACTGAACGAATCGTTTCCGATACGTGCATAGATCCCTGCGAACGTTTTGAATGATGGCAGAGGATAAATATCAGTTTGAATTGGACACAAACTAGAATGCCTACACTTCCTCCTGTCCGCTGATCTGCACGAGGTTCGTGAAAAAACGAATAGCCAGGATATATCTTTCAATGCGTTTCATCACGTTTTAACCATGTTTCAGTCACTGCCACAATGTACATATTTTTCGACGTTGCATATTCGGAAAAGGGAACAGTTTTCTGTTTTATAGATCGAACATTCATTGCTGCAATTTTAATCCGGTCATTTGAGCTGGAAGGACCCGGATTTAAGTTGACATTTCCTGCCATCAGAAGAAGGATAGCCAATTAGAGAAAGTTATTTGAGATTAAAACATACATTTAAAGAGGTAAGTTTGCTGGGACAAAATTTGAAAACATGATGTTTGGTATTGATGACGGTCGGTGATAATTTGTTACAAATATGGTTGGGCAACAAGATGGCAATTTGTCATCCCTGTGTCTAATCGACACTGCTGTGAGTGAGTGTGAAAATAGGAGTCATCATTATATATATGGATCTGTTGATTATTGGCGGCCGTAATATAGCACGCCTGCGATGCCTAAAATGCTTGCGGAAAATATTATTATGCCCACGAAAAACCTATAGTATGATCGTCTGCAGCTGTTACGCCCGCCTACAATCTACGATATCCATGCCTACAAAATGCCTATAGACTGTTTGCACGAATTTGCGCAGTGAACAATTGTCTGATTAAAACAGTTCCGAGTTGCTCACTGTGTGGCGTGTTGTCATTGATAAGTGTGTAACATTTGTCTGATTAAAACAGTTCAGCGTTGCTCACCGTGTGGCGTGTTGTTATTGAAAAAGGTGTATAGTTTGATCGTCAGCAGCACTTAAGTTCGCCTACAATCTACGATTTTTATGGATCTTGTTGGACCAATGTTGTTGAAGATAACTAGGCTTTTAATTGTTTTTGAATAATATTCTGACCACCTACGATTCTACATATTATGACGTACCGCCAAGCCCTTCAAGTTATACTATATATCATAACACTATATATGATAGACACCCAAATTTCATAACACTATTGACGATTGAAACCCCAATTTCTCAAACACTATTTATCATGGACACCCCAATTTCATAACACCGTTGACGATAGACATCCAAATTTCACAAACACTATAGACGATGAACACCCTAATTTCTGACACACTATAGATGATAGACAATCCAATTTCCGAAACACTATTGACGATACAAAGTAATAATATGTCACAGTCAATGTTACAAGTTGACCCAATGTTAGATTGATGTTGGGCCAGCATTGTCGACGAATAGAGACATAATTAGCTAACGTACCGCCAAGCCCTTCAAGGAATAATATGTTGTACCCTTTCTATGAAATCAGCAACCCTCCATCAATTTATATATGTTCTGCCCCCGATGGATTTAAAGGCTGACACATCATTTTACAATTGACCCCCATGACTAAACAAATCCTGTTACGCCGCATTGTATGTGAATTCACCAGAAATTTACAAAATAAGTTAAATACTAAATTTTTCTGCATGTGTGATTATAAAGATGTATAATTAGTATTATTGCTGAATCCATGGCTGGCTAGTTGAATGAACGAATAAATGGATGAGTGAATGAATAAATTAATGAATGAATGAATGAATGAATGAATGAATGAATGAATGAATGAATGAATGAATGAATGAATGAATGAACGAACGAACGAACGAGCAAACGAATGAACGAATGAATGAATGAATGAATGAATGAATGAATGAATGAATGGATGAATGAATGAATGAATAAGTGAGTGAGTGAGTGAGTGAGTGAGTGAGTGAGTGAGTGAGTGAGTGAGTGAGTGAGTGAGTGAGTGAGTGAGTGAGTGAGTGAGTGAGTGAGTGAGTGAGTGAGTGAGTGAGTGAGTGAGTGAGTGAGTGAGTGAGTGAGTGAGTGAGTGAGTGAGTGAGTGAGTGAGTGAGTGAGTGAGTGAGTGAGTGAGTGAGTGAGTGAGTGAGTGAGTGAGTGAGTGAGTGAGTGAGTGAGTGAGTGGATGGATAGGTGGGTGGATGGGTCGATAAATGAATGGATGCCTAAAGGCTCGGGCTTGATGTGGTGACTTGTGCTGACATGAGCCTATCTCGCCTTCCCAACGATGCCGTCTACATATAATCTTCTGCTATGATAGATTTGAGATCACAATTTCTCAATTTTACTGATTTACCTGTTATTTCGCTTTAAATACAAAGATTTAGAATATGAGACATGTTTTAAACAGTAATCAGAAGATTAAAGTAGGTGGGTCGTTATGAGTAAACACTTAGGGCGCCTAATTCAACGGCACACATGCGCTTCATGGTCAACGTCCACAGGAGTGGGTCAGCTGTAGCGTAAATATTTTGATTCAGTTAAGCATAACGACCCACCTACTTGCTTTAGGCTATGCTGACACAAACAATTTGTCGAGGACAATTAGTGACAATTAGTGACACAACCTGATGGCTGTCACCCTCTGTACAAGCGCGCAATTTAATTAAAATATATTTTTGTAACATCCAATCATGAATTGTATTTGTATATATAGCCGGGCCCGATGGCTCATTCGTATCGACTGGGGCTTGTAATCTGGAGGTACTAGGTTCGAATCCCGGTGGGGCCGGATATTTGTCATCGTGGCTATGCATATACAGTGTTTGAAACTGTTCAAATGCCTGGAGTGTACAGTGCTGCCTATGGTACTGTACACTACAAAGAACCCTTGAAGTCATTCGAAATAAGAGTAGGGCATAGTCCCGGCTTCGGGCTTCTTTCTGTCGCGATATTGCCATGAATGTGCAGAAAGCGACGTAAAACAATATTCATATATATATATAAGCATATTTATATATATAACGTAGAAAGGTTTACTTTGTTTACATGACGTGATGACGTTGACGTAATAATGATAATAGCGTATTGCTACATGGCAATCCCAACATACAAGAAAAGTCGACCCAATGCTGGCTCAATGCTGGACCACTGTCTTCGACGCTGGCTAAAGCAGTAAGCCAACATTAGTTTAACGTCTTGTGTTAGCTGGGATGCTGGCTTAATTGCCTGGGGTGACTCAGCCAAGATATCATATATCCCCCAACTCGACTCCACATTCCAGTGAACAAGAGAGGTGAAAAAATATTATGTAATTATATATTCTATATAACTGCATATAACAATGGTGTATTGCGTATGTCTAATTCAGCTTGGCTTGGATGTAGCCCGAGGAGCTCTACATTCTTTGCTATGGAAACGACCAATGCTTTTTCAACAGCTAAGAATATAGATCGCCAACGGCCGTATTCACAAAGTAAGTTTAAGTGGTTTAACAAAAGTACTGGTGTAAACACGAGGTTAGCACAAAAGGAGTTGCACAAAAGGAGTTTAGGCAGCACTGGTTTAAAACCAGCTCAGGGGGTAGTTTAGGCACTGAAGTGGAATGAGCATTATAATGATTATGAACGCAAATATACGAAATAGAAGAGAATGGGATGAAAAATACATCGACTGATTATTTATTTCAAATATTTATTATAAATGTACTTTTCTTTCGTTGATTGGTAAGTATTTTTTTTATCGAATAATAAATGATAAAAAATGTACAACACGGATCTGAGAGGTAAACACATTTGGGGTAAATAGTATTGGCATTATATATTTTGTAATAATAACAGAAGGCATTTTACTACTATATTTTTGCATGGTCAGAGTTTGACATAATTAATCATACATAGTAATACTTTCATCGTTTCTTATTTTTAGCTCATCCGGTTAGTTTATCCGGCCTTAAGGCGTAGATGAGCTTATGCCATCGTGTTGCGTCTGTCGTCTGTCGTCTGTTGTTTGTCGTCTGTCCACACTTCACAAGATATGCTTCTCCTTTCTCTATTCTTATCCGATTTTAATTTTGTTTAGTTGGTTTGAAAGAGCTTGTACCTTTGCATAAAACTTCCTCACGAATTTCGAATCCTGTGTCTGGAGGACAGTGTCATCTCAATTATTTCACCATCCTCAGTAGGTTCTCCTGGCCCAGTTTAGCCTATATGTGCACAAAGGTGGCCTAAAGCCCAGTTCATTTCATTTTTGTCATTGACACTCTAGTCTCCAGTCAGATTTCATTACACAAAACACATGTATTGGAAAACATTCTAAGCCCACTCTATGGCAAAGTAACTTAGTCAAACACATGACGAGACCAGCCATGCCGTCATTTAATTGTCTTTAAACACGTCCGACCATAAAGAAGATCCCTCATAATCAACATATCAGTCATACCTGACTGATTATAGCACCATAGGCCCACTATGATAATTGGTCTGTACTTGATCAGCAATAACTCTCCATTCCTGGCTTAGAATGTAGTGATCGCACAAAACAAAAACGAAAATGTAGTGGTGTGTTTTAAGTGAAGATATAACATATCACACATACCAGGGGAACAAGAGGGGATTGTTGGGTAGACTAAATGCTGATTAAAAGTTGGCACATTGACCTAATATATGTTATTTATTGTGCTGCTTATGTTACAAGCAGGCTGTTAAAAGGTAGAAATGCAGGTTTATCGTCTAATATCAATGATTTAAGACTTTACATTTTACCCTCCGGCTGCTGGACCTGTTCATTCATGAGCCATTTCAACTCCCCGGGGAGCATACAGCCAGCCCTGTGGCAATTTTGGTCCTTGGTAGGGGAGGACGGGGAGAACTGGGGCAGGGAAGAGCTGGGACACCGCTGATGACATCCGATGTTTTCACCCAATCAGCTTCTAGGAAACATATCCCTCCAGAATCAAATTGCAGACAATTGTGTTAGTACAGTGACCAAACCAAGATTTACCTCACATTTACTGTATTTGTTGTATTCTTGCTATATTCTTCGTGGATATGTATAAGCTAAATGTTGTTTACTTTTTTGAATTTTGATTAATGGAATTGATTATAAATCTGGTAGGCATGGGGAGAACTGGGAATATATAGTATGTATTGGGAGAACTGAGACATGGCGTCCCACTTCTCCCCGTAAGTGTCCCACTTCTCCACATGCGTATCCCACTTCTTTCTATATTGGATATTAATTGTGTCATAAACTTCTTGCACCCTTTCACATGTATTTATTCTTCCCTTGTTTCTAGTATCGATGGATGTAAAGAGATGCCTATAACAGTGCTGGCGCTGGCAATAACCGGAAATAGCGTGTTTGACATTAGGTCTCTCACGTGGGATGAATGGAGTTACACAGAGGGAGTTATCTTTCCTATTGTTACTCTGGGGACTATCCGACCCGAGGATAGCGGAGCTGCGCGAAATGCCACGGAGTTTCAGCATTAAACTGCACAGCGAAACTCAAGTTTCCGGCCGTCCGGGCATGTCTGGGGGTGTCGCTTACAGCTAATGTAAGATTTTCAAAAAGAGTCTCACAAATATTTCGAGTAATTACATACCTTTACCAGAATGAGCTCTGAAGTACGAGAATATGCTATTGTTGAGGCATATATAATGGCTCACTTAGAAAAGCGCGGTCCATCATGCCAGATTGCTGTCAAAGTTTGATTTCATAGGATCAAGGGAAACATACACAGATGTAATAATAAATTCCTGTGTAACAGGACCCAGCAAGGTGGTATAGATAGCATCAACTTAGATGAAGTTTCTATTGACTCAGGATTGAAAGAGAGAATATTGCTTTACATGGCCTATGCACAATCATGGCAATATCGATCTTTTCAAATAACCATAATACCAGTTGGCCTACCATAGACAGCGCTGCACACTTCGAGCCTTTTAACATTTTGGAACACTGATTATTCTCAACCCCGGTGACAAATATCTGACCCGGCTGGGATTCAAATCAAGTAGGCTACCTCTGAGTTTCGAGCCATGACCGCACCAAATGGGCACCAAATGCAATCTCATTTTATTATAAATGACCATCACTATATAGATGTACATGCTAACAATGGAGCTCATCAGATCATAATTTTCTCTTGTATAGATAAATAACATGCATACAGGATTTCGTAAAATTACAGGAAGACTGGCACAGCCTATAAAACTGGGCTGCCAAGTACGACATGGAGCGTAATGGACAGATATCCTCCATTATCTCAACTTAGATTGATAAACCCTGTCTATCAACTCAATGATCACATTTTTAAACGTATTAAATCCTAGTTAATCTATATTTAGGATTGTTTTCATTTCAGATGTTTTAGCCCTTTGCCAATACTCCAGAGAACTCCAGTGGAAATTTTACTTTCTTACACGCAATCTGCAGGATTGCCTATACCGCTTACTTAATTTACACGTATGTACATGTTATTTAGCCTGGAAACAGTTCGACTACGTTTGAAAAGGTACAGATTCAATCAAAATCACCAAATCGACTGCAAGATGCAATGAATCCGTTTATTTCTTATGTGTTTGTTCCACAGTTATGAGGCAAAATGTGGTGATTGGCAAATCAGACTGCGGCCATCTTTAATTTATGCAAATTAGCCTTTTGTTATTATCATAATATATATACACGGTATTGAAATGTCCACCCTGACTATGTTTACACATGATACATGTTTCCATCCCCATTTGTTCCAATGTATATGAGGCATAATATGTTAATCATATGGCGGCCATCTTGAATTACTGCAAATTAGTAGTTTGCTATTACCATATAAATACACGATATTGATATTTATATTTGTGGCCTGATTATCTTGACACCTTACATATATGTGTATCTTCATTTGTTCGAAAGTTACGATGCATAATGTGATCATTGCATAATGTAATGATTGGCAAATCGGATGGCGGCCATCATTAATTAAATGTGGAAAATATCATTACCACGATTACAATATACATACACGGTATTACAATTTCAATCTTGATTATCTTGACACATAATACTTGTTTCTATCCTTATATGTTCCAAAGTTATGATGCATAATGTGATAATCGGCAAATCACATGGCGGCCATATTGCATTTATGCAAATGGGGTCTCTGCTATCATTATATGCGTGATTGTACAGTAGTACAAATGCAATTCTGATTATTCTGATACCTTATGTATTTGTCTTTATTTGCTCCGAAGTTATTGGGCATAATGTGATAATATAAAAAATATCACAGAGTGTGCCCAATTTCGTGAGTTTATACCAAAATGCACGCCTTGGGGACAGTGACTATGGAATATAATTTTTACATTGTTTTCAAAACAATTCTTTGCTATTAATTATTATCTTTTATCTCAAACCAAGGTTTGTATTGTACCACATACAAGCTTTTTTCACCCTGCTGATACAGCTATGAAGATTTAGAGAAAACAAATCATGTGTACTATAAGGGTATGCATACGTCAGTAATTCCACACAGGGACGTTTTGTCATTGTCTGTTATCTCCCTGCTACTCCAAGATTAGAGCTCGATTGGTTCTGAATCAGGCCACGTTCATCACACCATCTCGTAGGACATTAGTATGTACACCTAGCTAGCACGAGGTATTGAGCCGATGTTGTTTTAATGTTGTGCCGACGTCGATCGAATCATTTTTATTGGGAATGAAATAAGTGTTTAAAAAAGTCCCGAATTAAACAAATATGATTATTTGTCACTCACTTTATGTTGTAGATCGCTGCAGCGAGACTGTTGTAGATCGCGGTAGAGAGACACAACATCAAGTGGGTACAAATTTAATTTGTTTAAGTTTAAGGGGTGAACCAATATAGGAATGATTTTTTTCCAATACAGGAGTAATTTCCCACCACTTGAAGTAGGGTGATACAACAGCGAGTCTCAACTTCAAGTGTATGACAATTTAAATATAATAACTTTGCGGGTAAAATGGAACGTGGCAGATAAAATAATATGTTGTGAATATGCATTTGAAATTATCTAAATCATCCGGTGAAGTGCATTTAAAACCTTACTAATAGATCTTACATTTAAGCAAAAAGACATTTATGCATGAGCATTCACGTTACAGTTTTTTTTTAATTGCACAAAATTGACAAATGTTGCAAAACCACAAGTTATTGCTACAAACTAATCATAATGATAACATTCAACTAAACAATTTTGTAATTGAACAAATTATTAGACGCGATAAGCTGTTAGACATGATGTAATGTGCTAATTGACGCTATATGATGCAATACCAGATGTAATGTGCTAATAGACGCAATATGCTGCAATACCAGATGTAATGTGCTAAGGGACGTGATATACTGCAATACCAGATATAATGTGCTAAGAGACGTGATATGCTGCAATACCAGATGTAATGAGCTACTAGACGCAATATTCTGCAATACCAGATATAATGTGCTAAGAGACGTGATATTCTGCAATACCAGATGTAATGAGCTAATAGACGCAATATGCTGCAATACCAGATGTAATGTACTTACATACGCGATATGCCGCAATGCGAGATGTAATGTGCTAAGAGACACGATATGCTGCAATGGGAGGTTACATGAAATGTAATGAGCTAAGTGACACGTTATGCTGCAATACAAGATGTAAGCCTTATGTATATGACAGAAGTGATATGCCGCAATGAGAGGTTTCATAAGATGTAATGCCAAGGTAAGCGATATCCTGCGATGCGAGATGTAATGAGCTAAGAGACGCGATATTCTGCAATACCAGATGTAATGAGCTAATAGACGCAATATGCTGCAATACCAGATGTAATGTACTTACATACGCGATATGCCGCAATGCGAGATGTAATGTGCTAAGAGACACGATATGCTGCAATGGGAGGTTACATGAAATGTAATGAGCTAAGTGACACGTTATGCTGCAATACAAGATGTAAGCCTTATGTATATGACAGAAGTGATATGCCGCAATGAGAGGTTTCATAAGATGTAATGCCAAGGTAAGCGATATCCTGCGATGCGAGATGTAATGAGCTAAGAGACGCGATATACAACCCTTACACCATGGGAGATACAACCCTTTATCTTATACCAACCCTTACACCATGGGAGATACAACCCTTTATCTTATACCAACCCTTACACCATGGGAGATACAACTCTTTATCTTATACCAACCATTACACCATGGGAGATACAACCCTTTATCTTATACCAACCCTTACACCATGGGAGATACAACCCTTTATCTTATACCAACCCTTTACTCAGAGGTTACACCATGGGAGATACAACCCTTTATCTTATACCAACCCTTACACCATGGGAGATACAACCCTTTATCTTATACCAACCCTTACACCATGGGAGATACAACCCTTTATCTTATACCAACCCTTACACCATGGGAGATACAACCCTTTATCTTATACCAACCCTTACACCATCTTATTGGTTCTGATACTTTTACCTTCAATTGGTTAGAGAGAGCTGCATGTTTCTTCTGTAATATATGTTGCATATCATTCAAAGAATTAAAATGATGCTGAAATGCGTTCAGATCAATTTTTTTTAGTGGATTTCCCGCCAATGCAAGAAATACTAATTTGTTGAGGAACAACAAGTTAGTAATCATAGTGACTATATTGCATGATAAATACAGAAAAATACTGTTTGTAAAAAGACTATTGTTCAGAAAATTTACATTTACTAGATTATTGTTACTAACATTTGTTATTGCAATCCGTCCAATCCATCTATTTGCTTGGACCTCTACTTTTCTTATATGGCAAAACGAAATGTTCAAATAGACCAAACCTATGAAATGTATTTGATTCATTTTAAAAAATATTCTGCACACCTTTCATAAAAAATCCTTTAACGTGATTAATATGAGAAGCTAATATTACGTCTAGTGAGTTATTCACCTCACACGACAGACTGTAGCCTTCGCAATGACAATGGTCAGGACATGTCGTACATCCCACTTCGTCATCCATAGAGTACACACAGTTTATATGTTTATCACATATCTCCTCACTACTTACACACCGATTCTCTCCTCGACATTTTAAAAATCCTGAACAGGATGATACAGGACACAACTGTTCATCATCGCCATATTGAAAGTCCCATTGTCCACAAACGGCGGATAAATAAATGCAAAAGCTCTCAAGACATTTGAACATACCAGGACAGGTCACCCAAAGACAGGAATAGGGATCATCATATGCAGTCGCCATGGCAACATCACTCGTATTATCTCTAATTTTACAAGTGTCCATCAAACTTGTGTCGTGTTCTTTTGCACACACAATTGAATCATTCATTTCTTCTTTAGAATGATATTTGGACTTATCAGTTATTTCATCGTGCTCATTACATTTAGTGTAATAAGACCCATGATCAGACCAAAACGTATCTTCATTGGACTTAACTTTGTGAGTAACTTTGCATGGTGATACTCTTCTGAAGCTTTTGTGAACTTTATCACTGTTCTTTGACAATGCAATTATGTTTATATGTTGTAATTGAAATGGCCAACAGGCATATTCTTCTTGCACAAACGTGGTGTTGGAATACATTCTATCGCATATTGTATGAAGTGGTATTATCTGTTCTGAGCCATCACATAACACACCTTGATGACAATGCAGTGTAAGAGAGGAATTAAACCAGCTGCTGTTTATGGTATCATTACATAAATCCTCGTCACTATTGTCAAAGCAGTCAGAGATTAAGTCACACTTATAAATCAATAGTATACATGTTCCATCATCACATGTCATCACTGATCATCACATTGAGGGATGTTTGGTCTCTTTAGTTTTTCACATATCACTGCACTTATATTAGTAACCTCAGCACAAGGTTGGCATTTCACCAACCACTTCAGAATCGGACCTGTTGGTGGCGTGACAAAATTATATTGATATGTATGTCGCTCCAATAAGCTACATTTATTATTTAGATTAGTATAAAATATATTAGTAGCTTTTTTTAGTTAGACTATGTATCATCTCTGGTAACCTGCTGTGTGGGTATCGCATGGAAAGTCTCTGTCCTACTCCGAAGTGCACTTCTAACATTATAACAAACATAATTTCGCTTTAGTTCTGGGTGTATATCTTATAGTATCACTGCTCCCACCTCTGATGCAACACTGTGGCATTCTGGGACATACATAACTTATGTGCATCATTGTAAGATATTTCACGTTTTGTCCAGCTGAACGAAAAACACTTTGTCGCCCCTTTAGTCGTGAACCAGTCATCATCACAGGGACGACTATTTACTAGTGGCAACCCTTTCCTTAATACAAATGGACGATTTGTACTTTGACAAAAAACTGTCGTGTTGTATTTAGAATTACAAGAGATTGTAATCATCGGAAAATTACCCGAGGTTGATCTTATTAGTACTAGTGCTGTACAGTTATTAGTAGGTGACATTTCTGGTTGTTCTGCAAATTGTCTATATTCCAGATTTTGAACGATACTATGTTTAGTATACACATCATTCTTTAAAGTATGTACTAGCATATCAAACACAGCATAGTTTACAGTAGGTCTATACCAGCTAGTATGTGTTACAGGCCGTCCATCCGTCCAGTGACTAAAAACACCCTGAAATATATAAGCTTATAATAACAATTTAATCAGTGCACTTAAGACGTCAGTAGAACATAATTAAAATAAAATCCTATTCTACACACAATGTGTTTTCACAAGAATACTATTGATACTCTGATCTGTGTTATGTGGGAATTCCCTTAGCTCTTTCAGCGTGGGGACTGTCTTTATACGTCAAAATATGATGTATGTTAATGTCTGTAGACGTCAGATTCCGACGAGTAAAGATAGTCCCCGCACCTGAAAAAAATAAAATCATTTATAATGGCTGTGGACCTATACCATACGTATTCAAATGAATCGGAAAAGGCGAATTAAAACGTTGGTCTCTATATTTTATACAAGAATATTTCAGCGTTGTAAGGCTAAACAAATCTAGTCTACATTATTTAGTTTCTCAAGATACTTCTTGTTCCCGTCAATATTCAACTTGCCCTGTTTAAAAGTCTCGTTATAACTAGGGATGACTCCTAGTATATCAAACCTGTGTGTTTTTGCTATAGTCAAGGAGAATGCTCGTTGGACCCCTTAAAAAACTAGTTGTTGAGATTATTGCATTTTTGATGACATCAAATACGCCTGGAGTATTTTTTTTAATTAGCATAAATCCAAGACGGCCGCCATTAAAATAGGTTGGAGCTCAACTTTGTAACCACACCACATAGAACATTATGTAATACCACTTCTTCCCATAATTTCGACCCAGGGGATAGATTTAGATGACATAATTATTGTTTTGATGAGTTTTTCAAGGTCAAATGTCATTTTCAAGGTAACGCGGTGTTAAAATAGGATAAATTAGCTAAGGAGTGGACCAAACAAGCCATCATTTGTTATTATCTATATCTAGCTCGGTTATTGGAGCGTATGAATGTGTTATATAACTATTAAAAGTGACAAGGGGCTCAAGGCGAAACTTCGCAGGTCAAGGTCAAGTTATACAGGGTTTTGCCCTCATCTTAACCCTTTTAGCGCCGAACTCCACGCACCACTCCTAAATAATGACATGTGATGATGTTGTGGTTTAACTTGGTACAACTCCAATGTCACATCTAGGTCAGATTAAGGTCATTTCAAGGTCAAATTGGTATAAAAACGTAATTTGTTTTACTTCTACCGATTTTAAACTGTTGTGTGGTGCAGTAAAATATTTAAAAATGACTTCTGTTCACACATTCTTTCTCGGGTACCATTTCGACACGCACCTCAATGGTTTTTGAGGCATTTTCAGCCTGGTGGGGGTAAATACCACTTGCTATTCCTCTTATCACACCTCTTTCCCAACGCTGGAATGAAAACAATACTGAAATGTAGCAGTGTGGAACTTCAGCTTGAGCTCCTAAGACAACAGATGGATACAGAATCGGGTAAGAAAGTGAAGGTGAGTTTTACAAATGACTGCTGTTGACACATTACTGGTCGGTTACCATTTCACCACACATCACAAGGGATCTGTTTGCTATTTCAGCCTTGGGGGGTGATTACCCCCTTGGTACTCCCCTTATCACACCCCTTTCCCAACATTGTAGTGAATCAACAAAATTACTAAAAATTAGCAGTGTGGAACATCAGCTTCATCCTCCATGACAACATATGGATACAGAATTGGGTATGGAAGATGACTTGGATTGGTGCTGTGCTTTACTGGGGTCATCTCAAGGTCACTGCAAGGTCAAACTATAAAAACATAATTTTTGGGTTTTTTATCTATTCCAAACCCATTTGGGGTGCAGGTGATTATTACAAATGAGTGCTGTTGACACATTGTTGGTCGGGTACCATTTCACAATGCATCGCAAGTACGCAATTTCACCCTTGGGGGGGTGATTACCGACTTGGTATTCCCCTTATCACACCCATTTCCCAAAGCTGGAGTGGATCAACACAAGTACTAACATGTAGCAGTGTGTTGGAAATTGACCTTGATCACCAAAATAATACTATAATTGGATTTTTAAATCAAAATTCCATGAAAAAGAGGTATTACACACGGAACTGGCTCCCTACCCTGCTTGCATGTTTGATGCCACAGGCATGATGCGAATGGCCACAAAGTCGACACTCAAGAATGACTTGCGCGTAAATGTGTCTGGGAGATCTTTTGGGAAACCAACCACTGTTATTTATGACGTTTCAGCTTTGTTGAGGACAACATCTTTTAAATTTATATCAATTGTTAAACATGGCCTGACCCAGGGAAATGTTGTGATGGTTTTTGACAGGTATTACACCAACAGTAAAAAATCATACATGCGCGTGCTCCAACAGGAACAAAATGGTGGAGGTCGTGTACACATCCTCACTGCTGAAATGCTCTTACCACCTAGAACCTCAATCCTCGGCGTCATTAAAAATAAGGTACAGCTTAATAAGATGCTTGCTGGTGTCATGATGAACCCCGAGTTTTATAGGCATGCCACTGCGGGACAGATGCACAGCCTCATTGTTGCTAGTACCGAAGATGTCCCTTTTGAAATAGTAGGTGCCACAATGATTAAGAGGAGGGACCTCTCGTCAAGTAGCGAAGAAGCTGATGCAATAATTGTGCAACATGCTATGACAAGATCCATGGTTTAGGAAGTCGTGTCCGTTATCTGCGATGACTCTGGTGTCTGCGTTCTACTCCTTCACTTTGTGGCAGAGATGAAGACAAAAGGCCAGCTCTGCATGTGCTCCCTAGTGAAAGATCGTGCCGTAATCGACATCATGCAGAGTCAGTGTGAAGGTACATAATCTATTGTGCCAGATCTGCTTGCCCTTCATGCTCTTATAGGGACCGACACATTAGCAGCTATATTTGGCATTGCAAAGATCAAAACACTCAAGGTGGCCAGAACTGCTAGGCTCCCGCTACATTCTATTGGAGATACACAAACAGATGAAGCTATTGTACTCGAGAAAGCTACATTATTCATACTGGCTTGCTATGGCAAAGGTTCCAGTGGATGTGCCAGCATGAGTGAAGCCCGGATCAAAATGTGGAGAAAGAAGACTGGTATTGGTGCTGCTTTGAAGTTGTGCTGTCTGCCACCGAGGCATTTAGTGAAAATTTCAAACCTGCTCACCTGCAGGATACACACTGGAAGGCATCAATTGAAGGCACAGTGCCCCCTATCGATGCCCTGACGCTAGTTGGGAGCACGACGGATCCTACTTGAAGCCCACGACTGTGCCAGAGGGAACCCTGTCTGCCCCAATTGCTGTCTTGGAAATGATACGATGTGGGTGCGCATCTGGTTGTAAAGGAGGAGGCCACTGTGAATGTAGCACCAGTGGCTGTACTGTTTTCTGTGTGTGCGAGGGAGGTGAGGTGTGCATGAACATGCTAACAAAGAAGTCTCAAGAATCAGTACCTCAGTTGATGATGATGATGAACTGTAGTTGGAATTCTGGCAGTTGAAATCATATAGGACAAAGAGGTTACATCAAGTGGAACTTTATTTTTTACCACTATAACAGTATTAGCCTAAGTGCATTTTTTGTTCAATGTTGCATTAAATATATTTCCTAGTCACTCATCTATTTTTTTTGTTTCTACTCGTGAAATGTGTCACCTGTTGTGCTATTCTCGGGACAATGTTAGTGTTAGTTTTAAACTTGTCAGCTGTTGTTATGGTGGTTGTGGAAATTAAATTTACCCTGAATTGGTCTTCAGATAAATATGGTGTGCCCAAAAATACTATTAAGTACCGACAGTTACTCCATAAATACGTTCTCTGCTCTTGAAATAATATAGATACGAGAAACCACTTAAGCGCTTTCTAAATTTATCTAATATGACATTTACGATTTTGACCTTCAATTGATATATGCATTAAAATGACCCAATAAATGCGTTCAGTATCATCGAATCTCATAATATAGAGCTTAAGATCGTCAAAATGATCGCGTATTTACAGAGATAGGCCAATTCATTGTTTTGGCGGAATCGTTGGCGGCCATTTTGAATTTATGCTAATTAAAAAAAATACTCCAGGCGAATTTGATGTCATCATCTGGAATCTGTTTCTAGGTATGCTGAAGTACTCAAAAATGCAATAATCTCAACAACTAGTTTTTTTAAGGGGTTTAGTTGAATATTCCAGTTTTTCCCCCTGACTATCACTTGGTATTCTAAAGTGCAAGTTTTGATAAATAACTAAAATATAATCCAACAATAAAAAATCTTCGAATGGGCGGCAAAAGTAGTAGTGAAGACACATACAGTAAAGGTAAACTCGATCAAGTGCGATTTAAAATCGAACAGAGCATCGCTACTGTCTGTTGTGGCACGTCTGCTGTATTCAGTCTAATGCCATATATGGCCGGTCAGCCCTAAGGACGAGAACTACTTTGAAATGTTGAAGTTGCAGATATAAATGTTTATGGTATATATGAAATAAATATTGTGATTGTGTTGTTTTATTTTATATGCTCATGTTCAGTGGTATATATGAAGGCTGTCACGTGAATTGCCTCAGTTTTATTGTGTTATGTTTTAGAAACCCTCGTTTAGTGCTATGTACGCAGGTTGTCACGTGGATTACATTAGTGTTATTGTGTTATGTTTTAGATACCCTCGTTTAGTGGTATGTACGCAGGCTGTCACGGGGATTACATTAGTGTTATTGTGTTTTGTTTTAGATACCATCGTTTAGTTGTATGTTCGCAGGCTGTCACGTGGATTACATTAGTGTTATTGTGTTATGTTTCAGATACCCTCGTTTAGTGGTATGTACGCAGGTTGTCACGTGGATTACATTAGTGTTATTGTGTTTTGTTTTAGATACCATCGTTTAGTTGTATGTTCGCAGGCTGTCACGTGGATTACATTAGTGTTATTGTGTTTTGTTTTAGATACCATCGTTTAGTGGTATGTACGCAGGCTGTCACGTGGATTACATTAGTGTTATTGTGTTATGTTTCAGATACCTACGTTTAGTGGTATGTACGCAGGCTGTCACGTGGATTACATTAGTGTTATTGTGTTTTGTTTTAGATACCATCGTTTAGTTGTATGTTCGCAGGCTGTCACGTGGATTACATTAGTGTTATTGTGTTTTGTTTTAGATACCATCGTTTAGTTGTATGTACGCAGGCTGTCACGTGAATTACGTTAGTGTTATTGTGTTATGTTTTAGATACCCTCGTTTAGTGGTATGTACGCAGGCTGTCACGGGGATTACATTAGTGTTATTGTGTTTTGTTTTAGATACCATCGTTTAGTTGTATGTTCGCAGGCTGTCACGTGGATTACATTAGTGTTATTGTGTTATGTTTCAGATACCCTCGTTTAGTGGTATGTACGCAGGTTGTCACGTGGATTACATTAGTGTTATTGTGTTTTGTTTTAGATACCATCGTTTAGTTGTATGTTCGCAGGCTGTCACGTGGATTACATTAGTGTTATTGTGTTTTGTTTTAGATACCATCGTTTAGTGGTATGTACGCAGGCTGTCACGTGGATTACATTAGTGTTATTGTGTTATGTTTCAGATACCTACGTTTAGTGGTATGTACGCAGGCTGTCACGTGGATTACATTAGTGTTATTGTGTTTTGTTTTAGATACCATCGTTTAGTTGTATGTTCGCAGGCTGTCACGTGGATTACATTAGTGTTATTGTGTTTTGTTTTAGATACCATCGTTTAGTTGTATGTACGCAGGCTGTCACGTGAATTACGTTAGTGTTATTGTGTTATGTTTTAGATACCCTCGTTTAGTGGTATGTACGCAGGCTGTCACGTGGATTACATTAGTGTTATTGTGTTATGTTTCAGATACCCTCGTTTAGTGGTATGTACGCAAATTGTCACGTGGATTACATTAGTGTTATTGTGTTTTGTTTTATATACCATCGTTTAGTTGTATGTTCGCAGGCTGTCACGTGGATTACATTAGTGTTATTGTGTTTTGTTTTAGATACCATCGTTTAGTGGTATGTACGCAGGCTGTCACGTGGATTACATTAGTGTTATTGTGTTATGTTTTAGATACCCTCGTTTAGTGGTATGTTCGCAGGCTGTCACGTGGATTACATTAGTGTTATTGTGTTATGTTTTAGATACCCTCGTTTAGTGGTATGTACGCAGGCTGTCACGTGGATTACATTAGTGTTATTGTGTTATGTTTTAGATACCCTCGTTTAGTGGTATGTACGCAGGCTGTCACGTGGATTACATTAGTGTTATTGTGTTTTGTTTTAGATACCATCGTTTAGTTGTATGTTCGCAGGCTGTCACGTGGATTACATTAGTGTTATTGTGTTATGTTTTAGATACCATCGTTTAGTGGTATGTACGCAGGCTGTCACGTGGATTACATTAGTGTTATTGTGTTATGTTTCAGATACCCTCGTTTAGTGGTATGTACGCAGGCTGTCACGTGGATTACGTTAGTGTTATTGTGTTTTGTTTTAGATACTTTCGTTTAGTGGTATGTACGCAGGCTGTAACGTGGATTACATTAGTGTTATTGTGTTATGTTTTAGATACCCTCGTTTAGTGGTATGTACGCAGGCTGTCACGTGGACTACATTAGTGTTATTGTGTTATGTTTAGGTACCCTCGTTTAGTGGTATGTACGCAGGTTGTCACATGGATTACATTAGTGTTATTGTGTTATGTTTTAGATACCCTCGTTTAGTGGTATGTACGCAGGCTGTCATGTGGATTACATTAGTGTCATTGTGTTATGTTTAGATACCCTCGTTTAGTGGTATGTACGCAGGCTGTCACGTGGATTACATTAGTGTTATTGTGTTATGTTTTAAATACCATCGTTTAGTTGTATGTTCGCAGGCTGTCACGTGGATTACATTAGTGTTATTGTGTTTTGTTTTAGATACCATCGTTTAGTTGTATGTACGCAGGCTGTCACGTGAATTACGTTAGTGTTATTGTGTTATGTTTTAGATACCCTCGTTTAGTGGTATGTACGCAGGCTGTCACGTGGATTACATTAGTGTTATTGTGTTATGTTTCAGATACCCTCGTTTAGTGGTATGTACGCAAATTGTCACGTGGATTACATTAGTGTTATTGTGTTTTGTTTTATATACCATCGTTTAGTTGTATGTTCGCAGGCTGTCACGTGGATTACATTAGTGTTATTGTGTTTTGTTTTAGATACCATCGTTTAGTGGTATGTACGCAGGCTGTCACGTGGATTACATTAGTGTTATTGTGTTATGTTTCAGATACCCTCGTTTAGTGGTATGTTCGCAGGCTGTCACGTGGATTACATTAGTGTTATTGTGTTATGTTTTAGATACCCTCGTTTAGTGGTATGTACGCAGGCTGTCACGTGGATTACATTAGTGTTATTGTGTTATGTTTTAGATACCCTCGTTTAGTGGTATGTACGCAGGCTGTCACGTGGATTACATTAGTGTTATTGTGTTTTGTTTTAGATACCATCGTTTAGTTGTATGTTCGCAGGCTGTCACGTGGATTACATTAGTGTTATTGTGTTATGTTTTAGATACCATCGTTTAGTGGTATGTACGCAGGCTGTCACGTGGATTACATTAGTGTTATTGTGTTATGTTTCAGATACCCTCGTTTAGTGGTATGTACGCAGGCTGTCACGTGGATTACGTTAGTGTTATTTTGTTTTTTGTTTTAGATACTTTCGTTTAGTGGTATGTACGCAGGCTGTAACGTGGATTACATTAGTGTTATTGTGTTATGTTTTAGATACCCTCGTTTAGTGGTATGTACGCAGGCTGTCACGTGGACTACATTAGTGTTATTGTGTTATGTTTAGATACCCTCGTTTAGTGGTATGTACGCAGGTTGTCACATGGATTACATTAGTGTTATTGTGTTATGTTTTAGATACCCTCGTTTAGTGGTATGTACGCAGGCTGTCATGTGGATTACATTAGTGTCATTGTGTTATGTTTAGATACCCTCGTTTAGTGGTATGTACGCAGGCTGTCACGTGGATTACATTAGTGTTATTGTGTTATGTTTTAGATACCCATGTTTAGTGGTATGTACGTGACAGCCTGCGTACATACCACTAAACGATGTTATCTGAAACAAAACACAATAACACTAATGTAATCCACGTGACAGCCTGTGTACATACCACTAAACGAGGGTATCTAAAACATAACACAATAACACTAATGTAATCCACGTGACAGCCTGCATACATACCACTAAACGTGGGTATCTAAAACATAACACAATAACACTAATGTAATCCACGTGACAGCCTGCGTACATACCACTAAACGAGGGTATCTAAAACATAACATTACATCAGTGTTATTGTCGTCTGGGCCAACCGAACCACCGAGGATTTAAGTCGGAAAAGCTTGACCAAAAAAATAAGATTTCAATTTCTTCCGAAAACTAATTTGTGTTTTCACTGAGCGAATTTCTAAAGGAAGTTCATTTCAAAATCCAGGTGCAGCAACAGAAAAGGCCCTGCTGCCTACCGCGGTTCTGACCCGTGGAACATTCAGCTGATCTAGATCACTGTCCGAACTTTTCACGATGGCTGAAGCATGTTTCGATATATACTGGTTGTCCACTGGTCAGAGCCTGGTAGGTCAGGGAACACAATTTAATTTTGATCCTGTAACGAGCAGGTAACCAGTGCAAAGATTTTAGAAGTGGAGTTATGTGACAAAACTGGGATGGTTGTCAGTAACAGGTAGTAGGCTACTTTAACCCACTTGATGATATGCAAACGGTGTTCATTTGAGTGCGATATGGGAAAATACAGCACTCGTCCAATGAATAAAGTGTGAGCCTTCAGGCGAACACTTTATTCATTTGACATGTGCTGCATGTTCCCATATCGCACACAAATAAACAACGTTTGTATTTTCTCACACGATCAAGTTACACAAGACATAACTGCCATAGATTGCAGTTCAAACTACAGCTAGAGTGCGATATGGGCTGATACCGATATACGTCTCATAGTGAAAATCACTGCGCGGTGTGATAAAGCTGATTAGCGAGTTATTTCGGCTGTTGCATGCATGGTACATAATCAACTAGTCTACAACGTCTACAACAATTGTCCAAGAGAAGATGCAGCCTCCACAAATCCATAATCTTTCCACTTGTCCAGAACCCCTTATTGGGTGAGTGAAGGAAATCACTCTCATTGACACGCCACCCTTACGTCATATATATATATATATAGCTATATATAGCCTCTCTCCCCTACATCATTCTATTTTTATTTAAAGATTGCACTTGTTTTAATGTATTACAAACTCACTCAAATGGCCGTCTTGGTCGAAAAGTGACACCATTAAGCCACACTTTTAATACCTGAAAAAGATGTGTATAATTATTGAAAGAAATGTATGATTTCTCTTCCAGACCCAATCTCCCACACATGTAACCGCATGGCCTGCTCAGGAGGGCATTGTCTGACCAAAGGAAAGAGAGGAAGAAAGGGACGTGGCTTGATGGCTAAACATGTGGAAGAAAGGGATAGCTTTAGACGATAGGGTAAGACTTAACATCAAAGGCTAAGAAAAAGACGAGACCAGGTGGGAAATCGTCTGGGAAGAAATATATTTAGATAAACTGTATCGGTACATATGACTTACCATCATCTAAAGTTGGTGACGCAGGGTACATGTCCAGGATATTAGGTCGAGGTGTAGGCCTACCCCTGGTAGCCTGACGGTCGAGACTGGCTACATGTATATGTACCTTGATGGCGCGACATATTACAGGTGTACCTTAATGGTCAGAAGACTGGGTGCAGGTGTAGACTACCCTGACGATAAGAACATCCCAATGACTGAGATACCATGGATAAAGTAATGAATATGGATAATGGACTATAAAACTGAATGTTGATATGAACTGTGGGGTATATTCTGGGATATATGAGCTACTGGTCGGGGATCTGTAGCTCACATTACAAATATATGAATGTGTGGGAATCATATTATCTGGGATATATATATATATACATACAAGAGGCCCAGGGGCCTTGACGTTTGTCAACAGCATTGCAAAAAATCAGCTATAAATGTGTCAGGAAATGTATATCTATACTCTAATGCCAATTATGGAAATCACAATACACACAGTAGACCTAAGGATAAAGACCCATGAAGGCTTTCTCAACTCACACGATCTTTGCTGAAATGTTGCTGTAATGTTGTCAGGCCAACGTTGAGTCTGGTGTTAGTTGGCTGTATCAAATGCTATGAAATGAAATAAATGGGGTTCTACACTACATTTGTACAAATATAGGCTAAATTGGGTAAGGAGAACCTGAGGATGGTGATATGAATGAGGTGTCACTGCCCTCCAGACACAGGATTCGAAATTGAGCCCTGTTGGTCTACGGCCGAGCACACTAACTCTCGGTCACGGAGGCTGCCCACAATATTTAATATTTACGATTGAACAGGGAGGAAACATTTTGTTTCTTTGAAACTTGAATGCCAGAGCAGGAGACGAATCCGCGATCTCTGACTTTCCTAGCAGGCACCAGGACACCCCCCCCGCCCTTCGGTATTGTTATTACATATATACAAACACATTACCTGTGGATTTAATATCGGTTCACCGTCAGGGGCGCTGCCCAACATTTTTCATATTTTATTCTGCACAACATATTAAATGTGCATAATATATATTGGTCATGTCATTGCTATCCCTTACCTGTGATAATTGACAGGTATGTTTTACTCTGGTTCTGCCATAATAGTGTTCCCTGTGTTCCCTGTTCCACTTTTCATTTATTGCAAAAATGAAAAATATATATTTTAAAGATTTATAATCCACATGCACGGCTGATCCTCGTCTTCATCATTGACGGTTGGCCAGTAATTGGTAGAAAACAATCAATGAATGGGAAAGTGTGAATTCAACTATGATGCTGTGTCATTAAAAAAAACACTATTGGCCCAGCTGTTTTATAGACACTTTATAGCCCTACATATTATTACTTCGAGACATGTTTTTAATATACATATATCCACTTCTAAAGTATGCATACTTTTAGGTGCATCCCAGTAAATACGATACCGCGAACAGTGGATCAACACTCAAAGGTTTCGAATTTCAGAAGTTTAGCCGGAACAAATATAGAGTTAACTCTATGGCAAGACACATGTGATTGTACTCCAGCGGTATTGCCTCATTGTAGTAGTCAACGCGATGCGTACAAAGCATAATCTCATAATATATTACACTGGCTATATACGCTATACTTTCCACAGAAGCTACATCGACTTAATGTTAGTTTAATGTTGGGCCAGCAGTGCAGACGGTGGACTAGCATTTAACCAGGGATAACTGGATATTTAGTTTATTGTAGTGCCGCCCTCTACATCGTTTACCCTGCATTAAAGGAACATCCTTTATTAATAATCTTACTATTTGTAAATTCAATTCAAAATAAAGTTATGGCTTTGGTACCACACATTTTAGTAACTTCTAATTAGATCCCTATTAGCGTGATATTTAGGCCTTTATTACAATGTGATGTTGAATATCAGCTTTCATCGATAGGGTCCATAGTACAAGAACATAAATTAGGCCTACTATTTGTGTTTTTAGCATAGACTTAGGTAAAATCTACGTTCAGGTTAACTTGAATATAGCCCAAACATAGGGACGCAGACGGTTAATATACGGCAATATAAATAGTTAAAATTATATGTATGAGATTTGTACTATTACATATTCAGTGCCCGATTTATAAATTGGAAAAAGGGGGCTTAGGGGCCCATGATATTTTTCGGAGGGGGGGGGGGCATTGGCCTTAGATGATGGGGCATGTGACCCATTATTATTTCAAAAGGGGGGGATTTTCCCCACAACAAATAAAACACTTAAGGGTCATTCATATCACCTCATATTCCATATTAAACGTTCATCATGTGTTCATGCTGATAAAAATATCAAAGATTCATATTGGCGGTTATGCTATTATTAAAACCTGAAGAAGAAAAAATGGTTTAACATTCAGCGTTTGCAAGTAGGCCCAATCGACTTCACGTCACCACGCACTCACATGAGTTAATATCACTTGTGTTGATCAATTGCGTCAACAATATCAAGTGTTATTGGATTAGATCACATAGCTTGAGTGCTACTCATTGTCTTCCTCGGGTGCTGTCGGATCTCTTCTTGGGGCAGTGTCATCAACTTCCTCTGTTTTTGCCGCTAGGCCTACACCTATTTACCTTAAACCGCTAAGCCCGACTGTAGTCACTTTAATCCGTTTTATTAGCCATTTAAACATCAAGATTTGTAAATTGCTTAGTCTTAAATTACTAATTAATCAAATACGAGTTGTTTTCTCTAACTTAAATTTGTGGGTCAAGGTAGGGAGACACAACTCCAAGTGTGTGAAAATTTAAATTATTAAATTAAGCGGTTTAAGGGTTAATATATTATTATTTTAAGTCACAATGAACAAATTTTCTACAATATTTGCTGTACAAAATAAATTTGTAGGCCTATTATCATTCGTTATATATTGGTCCATTTTTTAGATTTTTTTTTGCTTTTGATTTCAATGGCACATATAGTCTAAGTCTATATAGACATCTACACCACGTTCAAGGTAGAGATTTCCCTTTGAAAATACATTGATAAATGCGGATACAACAGGTGTGGCGAAGTTGTGGCGAGGTTAATTAGCCCCATGTGGCGAGGTTACCAAAGCTGTGGCGAGGTTACTCAGCCTTCTGTGGCGAGGTTACCAAATATGTGGCGAGATTACCTGTGGCGAGGTTACCTTGTGGCGAGGTTACAGTCAGGTTACAGGTGACAGTCCAATATTTCGTTGGAATCAGCAACATTTGAACTACACTTTGGTTTCGGTAGCTCGTTTTCTGCCATACTTCATTTAAATTGTATTGGTAAGCATATAGGCCTATGTTTTAGATCATGGGATGCCGAACCTTGACTCTGTTCTAACAACACTGAATACTAATACTGAAACTAATACAGCGATACACAGCTCACAATTTGACAGTGTGGGCCGTAATGGGCATTTATTGGCGGCACTACCATGTCAAAAATAAGAAATACAGGAATTTCGTCTCTTTATCTAGCCTAATTGGTAAATGCACAGCACAAAAATTAAAAAAACTTTTGCAGTTCTATTCTATGGACATGTTTACATTATATGATCATATTAATAAGCCAAAATAGCATCACTGATTTTTTTATGATTTTAGCCTGAGCCAGTCCCTTTAATTCAGCAGGCAGGGCCTTTTCTTCAAAAATCCTATGGCCCACTAAAACAAAGATATTGCTAAAAGTGTGGCGCAGCGATAGAATGATGTTGGGCCAGTTTTATTTTTTGTGGGAATCCCACAATTAGGCCTACTCTTTAAAAGTCAGGCACTGGGTATTCTTTACATCAGGCGCCAGAAACACCAGATGACACGATACATTGGCCCGATGCTGATGTAATGCTGGGCCACTGTCTGCGACGCTTGGCCAATATTATTCCAATCAAAACCCTTTACGGTCTAATCACTATATTTAATCATGAACATATATTTTATCTAAACACTTCTTAAAGACGAAAGTAGGCCTACCTAACCTAGGGACCCCAAACGTTATATTGGACATATTCTCAAGGACTGGTGTACAGAAATGTCAACCGTTTCTCACACACAGCACCCCTATTTCCCCTAAATAGGACACAAACTCAGGCAAAATAAACTTAATAAATAAAAATGTATAGTTCATCATACTTTGTCCCCGTTTCATGTCAGATGGTCGTAATGAAAGGGTTAACTTACCCCATGATCGGGCATTGCAATAAATTACATTATTCGGTCATTTTTCACACCAGAAGTGTATAAATTATATCAATGTGCAATGCCTTTTACTGCCGAGTCCAAAAATCTAATTTTAATAATACAAAATTTGCAATTTTTGGAGATAAATATCTTAGCCAAGACCTAATTGTTATATTGCGTAACATAACAGGGTTGTGTCAAGTGAGGCAGAGAGGGGTGGGAGAAGGTGACTAGCCCTCCCGAGACAGACTGCTGGCATTCATGAACACCTACCCAGCTATCACGAGGCATTGACCCAATGTTGTTTTAAAGTTGTGCCGACGTCGAAGACGGCGGGCCAGCATTAGAACAACATTGGGTAAATGATCCGTGTCTGCAGGGTTGCGGTCACAGCTGATCAGCAAACTCGAGTCCTTGACACAATGTTAGCGTGATAGTGGCTCACCGTTTACAACACTGGGCCGACATTAGCCCAGCATTGGCATACCAGTATATAGGCCTTTACAAGATAAACGTTCACACAATGTTAGCTTACTGCTGGCCCATCGTCTACGACCATGGCTCAGCTGTAAAACAGCATTGGCGAAAGGTCTCATTTTTGCAGGGAACACCGGCAACTCAATACCCTGACACAATGTTGGTTCAATGTTGGAAGAGTGTCATAGATGATGGCACAACATTTAACCAACATTGGGTTAGTGCAAGCCAAAAGGAGGCAGTGACATCAGCGGAAAGGAAGTATATACTTGATTTACAAGTGAACAAATACGGCCTTTTGGCAGCGCTATGGCGGGAAGAGACGGGACGCCAGTTAAAAAGCAGTAAATACCTAGTATACCAGGGAGCAGATATTGCCTTCTGACATTGCACAGACAGAATAGATAGTAACGGAAGTTAACGACAGACGTTTGTGTGGAAAACCAGCTTAAAAGTTTGTCGAGTCGACAAACTAATAAAGCTGTCAGCTGATAATAATACTGTTTCTGTTCTAAGGTACACAACTGTTTCAAATGTAAAAGTTATTTGTAAATTATAAAACAAGTTATGATAATTTACGATGGTGGATCATCCAATGACATTTAATGTGTTTTTTTGTTAGAGCTGTCCAGCACAAATGCAATAGGGGTAGCATTTCAACATATATTAGTTTGGACGGTTTACTATGTCAAACTGTCATTTTTTTCTAACAGATGTTCTCTTATTTTTATTATTCTATACGCCGTTTTTTCGAACACTATTTTTCATCGACTTTTGACCCTAATAAAGGCTATAAGACAAACAGTTCGCATATGAGGAGGGATCAAAAGTATTAAAAATCCAAATATAAATGCAGTACTAGAATTAATACACATATATCAGAGTCTGACACGAAAAAAGATCAAAATGTCGGCCTGTCGAGTTTTAATTCTCATCTAGTAGTAAACCATTTCAGGAACTTTGTATAATGGTACAGTAAAATCACCTATTGTCGTCGTCCACACGCATTCACTTTATCTTTCTATAGCTCTTCTATAGTTTTTCTATAGTTTTTCTATAGTAGTCAGTGCTACCTTCAACTGTATTATATATTCAGAATCTGTACCTTTATTTGTCTTGTGTTATCACATATTCTTATCTTGTTTTACATTTTGGAAATAAAAAACAATTTTAATTTGAATAAATTATCATCTACAAAGTCTTTTATTAATTTCAGTATTTTTTGGGATTCCCTTGGAAACGTATATAGTCTACACAGGTTAACATGGTTAAGAATAATAAAACATGGAAATTAACCCCTGAAGCGCTGAAATAAGTTTGCATAAACCTTGGTGACCAAAGGGGTTTTTCAATTTGAAACCGACTGTGATAATTGGTGGTGGGGAGCATACAAATAGATGTAATTAGTTTTGAAATGTTTTTTAAATATGCATTTATTTATCCTGTATAACTGCTGCGAAAAAAACTTTTCATTCGTGTATTGTGTAAGTAAGTTTGCCTTAGCTGACTCTGGTAATAAATTGTTTGGCCAGCAAATGTGAAACATTGACCCACCGTTGGCTTAATGTTGGTCTACCGTCTACGATACTGGTCCAACATTAAACATACCATGGGTCTACATCTCGTGTTTTAGTCAAAATTGGTGTGGCGTGGATGAGTTCAATAATATGTTTCTCATTGTGACAGTTGGCTTGGTTTGGCTTGTATTACACTACTTAGCCTGAACATTGGCACAAACTCAGTTAGTTAACCGTTATAACGGATTAGTATTCAGTTAGTAAACCGTTATAACGGATTAGTAGTCAGTTCGTGAACCGTTATAACGGATTAGTATTCAGTTAGTTACCCGTTATAACGGATTAGTGGTCAGTTAGTAAACCATTATAACGGATTAGTACTCAGTTAGTTAACCGTTATAACGGATTAGTAGTGAGTTAGTAGTCCGTTGAACACCAATCCAAATAAGCCATATACTGGGCTCTGATTTTAAGGTTGTAATTTGACTCAGTTTGACTCAATTTAGTGGTTGACTTGAAGGTTCTAGTCCTACCAGCCGATTGCGATGAAGGGGCCACGAACGTATTGTTTCAGACTGCCCAGTAAACACAAAACGTTTGTATAACATTTATACATTGTCGGACCAGCGTCGAAGACGTTGGGCTAACGTTATATAAATGTTATACAAATGTACTCCGTTATAACGGAATATCATTCATTCCCCGTTATAACAAATTAGTAGTCAGTTATTAAATCGTTATAACGGATTAGTAGCCAGTTATTAAATCGTTATAACGGATTAGTAGTCAGTTATTAAATCGTTATAACGGATTAGTAGCCAGTTATTAAATCGTTATAACGGATTAGTAGTCAGTTATTAAATCGTTATAACGGATTAGTAGTCAGTTATTAAACCGTTATAACGGATTAGTAGTTAGTTAGTAAACCGTTATAACGGACTAGTAGTCGGTTAGTGAATCGTTATAACGGATTAGTAGTCGGCTAGTGAACCGTTATAACGGATTAGTGCTCGGTTAGTAAACCGTTATAACGGATTGGTAGTCAGTTATTAAATCGTTATAACGGATTAGTAGTCAGTTATTAAACCGTTATAACGGATTAGTAGTTAGTTAGTAAACCGTTATAACTGATTAGTAGTCGGTTAGTGAGCCGTTATAACGGATTAGTGCTCGGTTAGTGAACCGTTATAACGGATTAGTAGTCGGTTAGTGAACCGTTATAACGGATTAGTGCTCGGTTAGTGAACCGTTATAACGGATTAGTGGTCGGTTAGTGAACCGTTATAACGGATTAGTGGTCGGTTAGTGAGCCGTTATAACGGATTAGTAGTCGGTTAGTGAATCATTATAACGGATTAGTAGTCGGTTAGTGAACCATTATAACGGTTTAGTAGTCGGTTAGTAAACCGTTATAACGGATTAGTAGTCGGTTAGTCAACCGTTATAACGGATTGCTAGTCAGTTAGTGAACCGTTATAACGGATTGCTAGTCAGTTAGTGAACCGTTATAACGGATTAGTGGTCGGTTAGTCAACCGTTATAACGGATTGCTAGTCAGCTCGTGAACCGTTATAACGGATTAGTAGTCGGTTAGTGAACCGTTATAACGGATTAGTAGTCGGTTAGTGAACCGTTATAACGGATTAGTAGTCAGTTAGTGAATCGTTATAACGGATTGCTAGTCAGTTAGTGAACCGTTATAACGGATTGGTAGTCAGTTAGTGAACCGCTATAACGGATTAGAGTCAGTTAGTAAACCGTTATAACGGATTAGTAGTCAGTTAGTAAACCGTTATAACGGATTAGTAGTCAATTAGTAAACCGTTATAACGGATTTCTAGTCAGTTAGTGAACCGCTATAGCGGATTGGTAGTCAGTTAGTAAACCGTTATAACGGATTGGTACTAGTAGTCCGTTCTGATAATAATGGCTCAGCAGTCCCCGTTATAACGGATTAGTCTATCACAGATTAGTAGTCAGTTAGTGAACCGTTATAACGGATTAGTAGTCAGTTAGTGAACCGTTATAACGGATTGGTAGTCAGTTAGTGAACCGTTATAACGGATTAGAGTCAGCTAGTAAACCGTTATAACGGATTAGTAGTCAGTTAGTAAACCGTTATAACGGATTGGTACTAGTAGTCCGTTCTGGTAATAATGGCTTAGCAGTCCCCGTTATAACGGATTAGTCTATCACAGATTAGTAGTCAGTTAGTGAACCGTTATAACGGATTGCTAGTCAGTTAGTGAACCGTTATAACGGATTAGAGTCAGCTAGTAAACCGTTATAACGGATTAGTAGTCAGTTAGTAAACCGTTATAACGGATTGGTACTAGTAGTCCGTTCTGGTAATAATGGCTTAGCAGTCTCCGTTATAACGGATTAGTCTATCACAGATTAGTAGTCAGCTAGTAAACCGTTATAACGGATTAGTAGTCAGTTAGTGAACCGTTATAACGGATTGGTAGTCAGTTAGTGAGCCGCTATAACGGATTAGTAGTCAGTTAGTAAACCGTTATAACGGATTGGTAGCCAGTTAGTAAACCGTTATAACGGATTGGTAGTCAGTTAGTAAACCGTTATAACGGATTGGTACTAGTAGTCCGTTCTGGTAATAATGGCTCAGCAGTCTCCGTTATAACGGATTAGAGTCAGTTAGTAAACCGTTATAACGGATTGGTAGTCAGTTAGTAAACCGTTATAACGGATTGGTAGTCAGTTAGTAAACCGTTATAACGGATTGGTACTAGTAGTCCGTTCTGGTAATAATGGCTTAGCAGT
The DNA here is from genome assembly GCA_964017125.1 of Flabesymbios commensalis. Lineage (NCBI taxonomy): Eukaryota > Metazoa > Annelida > Polychaeta > Terebellida > Flabelligeridae > Flabesymbios > Flabesymbios commensalis. The sequence goes on from OZ024911.1 coordinate 2,007,947, forward strand.
CTCCGTTATAACGGATTAGTCTATCACAGATTAGTAGTCAGCTAGTAAACCGTTATAACGGATTAGTAGTCAGTTAGTGAACCGTTATAACGGATTGGTAGTCAGTTAGTAAACCGTTATAACGGATTGGTAGTCAGTTAGTAAACCGTTATAACGGATTGGTAGTCAGTTAGTAAACCGTTATAACGGATTGGTAGTCAGTTAGTAAACCGTTATAACGGATTGGTGCTAGTAGTCCGTTCTGGTAATAATGGCTCAGCAGTCTCCGTTATAACGGATTATTCTATCACAGATTAGTAGTCAGTTAGTGAACCGTTATAACGGATTATTCTATCACAGATTAGTAGTCAGTTATAACAGATTAGTAGTGAGTTTGTTACTTTACAACAGAATATATTATATGTAAAATTAGACTCTATTATGAAATTCATCAGACATTTTTAGGAATAACATATAATTTTATTGTCTTAAAATTAAAAGTGCTTAATACATGATTTAATACTACAATGTATACATGGAAAAAGCCAACATAAACCAGAATATGTAGGCTTACATTATAATTATTCTGAATGGTTACTTTTTAGCATAAAAATATGAAAAATGATGCTTAGTATGATTCAAAACACTCTGCTGTAACTCTGTTAGTGGATTTAATAACACTAACCCCTTAGGCGTGGTGAACGACTTTAGACGTCACAATATGACGTCTAAAGTCGATCCCCGCACTGTAAAAATAAAAAAAATCTAACGGCCGTAGACCCCATAGATATTCAAATGAAGCGGAATGAGCTAACCCTTTGGTCTCCATGGTTTGTATGAAAGTATTTAAACACATTAAGAATTAAACAAAATTCTGATAAATGAACATGAATTGCCCGTTGACCTGACACGTAGGTCGCCATTTGACCTGATATGTAGGTCAAATTATGTCTTCACAGATCCATTTGCTGGCATACGCGAATCTGTGATTGAGCAATAAGGAGTGAAAGTCTTCAAACGCAGCCACAAGAACCGGCTTCTGTATATTTCACCACTTTTTGAATATCTGAAAGATAACACTCATGGTAAAATCCATGTAAAATCCAGATATTTATATTAAAAACACACAGACGTTCTTCATCATTGTGACAATAAAAGCCTTTTGAATGAACAAACATACAGACCACAACATACAGACCACAACAGCATGCGAACAGAGGCGAAAGGCAGCACAATGAAACCAGTTCAAATCTTTTCGCGTTCTCGTTTTTTTTGTAATGATACATAGGGCAGTGGATCATTTTCAGGTTATTGTCGAATTTTTCAATGTTGTACGAAAACTGAAAACCTTTTTTTGCTTTTGCTCGCATGGGAAGTTCAGGAAAATAAAAAAAAACACCTGTAGTACCACCTGGTGAATTATTGAGATTTATAGCTTTTCATAAACTACAACTTGTCTAAACTTAATGTTTGCCATTATAGGCTGTAAAAAAGTATTTTTTCTGATACACACTAAATCATTTGGAAGTTTTTTCAAATTGAAAGGTATGCAGTATGCGGAGTACTAATATTCCTCTATATAAAAAATAGAAAATATATGTTTCTTGAAGCAATTGCTCAATTTTGCAATAACTATGCCAAAGTTTGTTCTAGTTTACGTGTTTGATCAAAAGAAAACAACTATTAATTTATGGCTGTACATTAATTTATGGCTGTACATTAATTTATGGCTGTACATTAATTTATGGCTGTACATTAATTTATGGCTGTACATTAATTTATGGCTGTACATTAATTTATGGCTGTACATTAATTTATGGCTGTACATTAATTTATGGCTGTACATTAATTTATGGCTGTACATTAATTTATGGCTGTACATTAATTTATGGCTGTACATTTGGCCAAATTTTCTCATTAAAAACCTTATTAGAAAAATCTTCAACTAACAGTAAACGATTCGCCTTCTTTATTTGTAATTTGAAACATTTTCAAATTCAAACAATATACAATCATGAAATCGCACAATTTGATATTCATTTGTCTCTCTATTGTTTAGAGGCGTGTCCTGATCGCACCTCTGTAAAAGGGAAGCACAATGAAAAACATTTTTTAATTATACAAGCACCCCATATTATTTCTGGAAACGACACTGACTGTATTAGTAGTATATAGTAGATTAATTGGCATTATGCTGTGTATATTATTGTCCTACATACTGTCATAGCAATATGTTTCCTATAGTAAGTGGTTAAATTTTACTCACTTTGGAACTGAGGGTGAAACGATTTCGACGTTTCGATCTGCCTCCAGCAGATCGAAACGTCACAATCGTTTCACCCTCAGTTCCAAAGTGAGTAAAATTTAACCACTTTCTATATGAATCTTGGAACCATGAATAACATATTCTCTACAATATGTTTCCTATATTTGTGTCGATTTGAATCGGTGCTGCCTTTTATTCTACTTGAGATAAATACCATTGAATGATGTGAAATGGAACGCTTACCCGCACACCAATGATACTTTGTTTCTGTGACAGATGTCACTTTGCAGCACTTGGCCGTACTGTTTATATTGAGATTAGGTTGCCCTAGAACTTCCCCCTGCAGATCGTACCAGCAATAACCATTACATACATTCACAGGCATCACACAACCATGTGTTATCTCTCTGTCAACCTGTATCATGTAGCACGTCACTGAAAGGATTTTACAATATATATATATATATATATATATATTTATATATATATATATATATACAGTTAGATTCGATATGCAAACAATTTTTCATTATTTGATTTGAAGTTGTCACCGTTGACGCAACGTTAATTTAAGCAAATACCTGTGTTTAATCTGTAGTGGAAGACTTTAAGACAGTTTTCCTTAACCTTTGGTCACATTGTCACTGGACTGAGATCAGTCCCGAAGAGCATACAGCACTGCAACCATTTAGGAATTAAATGCTTATCTTACACATTGCAATCGCTGTCGTTTCAGACAATCTTTACATTTGAGCGAAGTGAGGCAATGATGTCCCAACGTCGAAGTGGAAACCCGCACAACAGGCAGTAGCTAGCATTGCGTCACATTACCAAACACTTCCCCATCTACCGTGAGCATGGATTTTCACTTATTGTGTTTATAATGTAGGTGCTGCAAATTGAACAGATCGCATACTTTATATTAATATCTAGAAGCATTATTATTTTTTTATTATTTCAATTTTCGCTAATTTAAAAAAAAATGTAATTAATTTGGTAATTTCAACCAAAACATTTTTTGACAATCAGATCACACAAAGTCTTGATGTGCTTTACTTGCTATAGGAGTTGTACAGCCATGTACATTGCAAACATTCTACGGACGTATGGACAACAACACTACCGATACTATCTGACATTGAATAATTGTAGTTCCCTCTCCCATTGACACTCTGGCTGTGTTTATGATGACGTGACAACTGCGACAGATTGGTGACACCAAATAAATTAATTCTTTTCAGCGCGATGAGACATGCATGTCACAGTGGTTTAGCCAGAGACCCGCTCTGAAATGAACGGGCAATGGATGTAATAGATGACCCAAGAAAACCCTCAAAACAAAACCCCCAAATAGCTTCCTGGCTAAGTCCCTGTATGCACCACATGTCTGACTGCCTTCCGCAAATCTCAGCATTTACTAGAAGCATAAAAGTCAATAAAAGAAATGCCTCGAAATAACTGCCGAGAATTGCTCATAAATTACTGTATCCACTGTATTCAAATTTGGCACACCGTATTTAGCAAATATCCGCATGAAATATTTACTAAGGAACTATTTTGTGTAGGATTCTTGTTAATAGCGCTACAAAATTCATACACTTATTGCACTAACAAAAGACTACCAACATACTACATGTGATTGCCATCTATTTATCCAAATTCTTTGCTTTATGTTGCCTTCCTTCCAAATCAATCGATCATTAATCAATGAAGCTACACTAAAATCATGTCGGCCATGTTTGTTTTTAAGGGAACTAGTCAACTGCCTAGTCTTAGTCATACCTGTCACACAATCAAACCTCACTGGATGCATCAACAGTCATTGAAATCAAACTTGAAATCAAAACTTGTATTGTTAAAATGCTGATATTTAACATAATAATAACAAAATAATATAAACCAACTAATAATGCACCAGACCTGTTTTTTGACAACCTTGACTAAAACTAGGCAGTGGGCTAGTCCGTTTAAAATGTATATGATGTCTACATTCTCAAACAACTACTGTTAGCGCTTTTACTTCCCAGCAAACACGACATTAAACCAATGTCGCTTTAAGGTTGGCTCACCGTCTCTGACGTCGACCCAACTTTAAGTCGGCATTGGTTTAATGTATCGTGTTTACTGGTTATATGTTACTTGATATGCATGGTTAACCAGTGGCTGAGGCCAGCATGGGACAAAATGTTTTGAAATAAATTTAACGGTCATATTGCATAATAGTGGTTGTAAATATTAAGCACATTTAATTTTTAATACAAATACACAAAAAAGTAAAGAAACCATTCATTTATGTTTAAACTTAGTCTAATATGGGAGTTCATTTTTTACATGTTTTGGAGTGGATCACATATCGAAGTCAGGAAGAGTACAATACAGCACAGTTGAACTACTGAAGAGTACCATACACCACATTTGAACTACTGGCGCAGATCACATGGATGTAAGGTAGGTCTATGCAACATAGGCCTATATCAATGTTATACCAGAGTACATTATTGTTACCACCTATTTGTTTAAAATGTTACTGACCATCTCAACAACAGACCCGCCAGTAGTTCTGATCTGTTGTCAGAGGCACTGTGTCCGATCCATCATCGACCGTCCGTCCGTCCGTCCGTCCGTCCGTCCGCCTGACTGTATGTTCAATTATGGCTACTCAGGTCATTTTAATTCAGGCTGTCACTTGTTCCGCCGATTATAGACTTTCAGACCACCCACTTTTCATCGCTCTTACTCCCATCAGCGTATGTAACAGCAACAGTCAAATCCTGAGGATTAGTATAATCAAAATTAATACTCCGATTGTAATAAATCTTTCTACCTGGCATATTTTATTGTGATCAAAAATGGTTTATTAGCTGTTTCCACGTAGAATCAGGTTTTCTGGCCTCAATCAGACACACTATGCTGCTCTGTCAAATTCCAAAATGTGGTAGGCCTACCCCTTACTTAAAAAGCAAATCGGGGACGACCCAGTTATCTTATCTTAAGAGATTTATAATGGGGGTAGATTCTTAACATAGGTAGCGTTTTCTAGATGAGCAGAAAGAGCTTAGGCCACTTTGTTTAATATCTCTGTTTTAGATCAGAAAAAATCCAAAATCTAATGAGCGAGGGCGGAAAAAAAACCATTTAAGAAAAAAAAACAATAAACATATTTTGGAAACATTGGTCATATTTCTAGAAAAGTTAATAAGGGCGACAAAATAACAAAAACTTTTGACCTATTTAAAAAAAAGTTATTGAGGACGACGAAAAAAAAGAAAAAAAAAACATAGCCGGAAATTTTTTTTTTTAATCTCTCGAAATGAACCCGTTTTTTTCGAAATGTTTTTTTTATCTCCCGAAATTGACTATTTGTTTGGTGATGCGCAGCCTAAATCTAATGCTCGCGCTCATCTAAAACAGAGAAAAAACATAGTGGCCTTAAACTAAGGCATTCATATCACTGAGAATGTTATGTGAAAACAATAGTATGCCTACTCTGCGCAGAGACGCAGACCCAGCCTATATCGGTATCAGCCCATATCGCACTCTATACATAGCTCTAGTTTTAACTGCAATCCCTATTATGGCAGCAGTTAGGCCTATGTCTTGTCTGACTTGCAGTTAGGCCTATGTCTTGTCTGACTTGCAGTTAGGCCTATGTCTTGTCTGACTTGCAGTTAGGCCTATGTCTTGTCTGACTTGCAGTTAGGCCGATGTCATGTCTGACTTGCAGTTAGGCCTATGTCTTGTCTGACTTGCAGTTAGGCCTATGTCATGTCTGACTTGCAGTTAGGCCTATGTCTTGTCTGACTTGCAGTTAGGCCTATGTCATGTCTGACTTGCAGTTAGGCCTATGTCTTGTCTGACTTGCAGTTAGGCCTATGTCTTGTCTGACTTGCAGTTAGGCCGATGTCATGTCTGACTTGCAGTTAGGCCTATGTCTTGTCTGACTTGCAGTTAGGCCTATGTCTTGTCTGACTTGCAGTTAGGCCTATGTCATGTCTGACTTGCAGTTAGGCCTATGTCATGTCTGACTTGCAGTTAGGCCTATGTCTTGTCTGACTTGCAGTCAGGCCTATGTCTTGTCTGACTTGCAGTCAGGCCTATGTCTTGTCTGACTTGCAGTCAGGCCTATGTCTTGTCTGACTTGCAGTTAAGCCTATGTCTTGTCTGACTTGCAGTTAGGCCTATGTCATGTCTGACTTGCAGTTAGGCCGATGTCATGTCTGTCTTGCAGTTAGGCCTATGTCATGTCTGACTTGCAGTTAGGCCTATGTCATGTCTGACTTGCAGTTAGGCCTATGTCATGTCTGACTTGCAGTTAGGCCGATGTCATGTCTGACTTGCAGTTAAGCCTATGTCTTGTCTGACTTGCAGTTAGGCCTATGTCATGTCTGACTTGCAGTTAGGCCGATGTCATGTCTGTCTTGCAGTTAGGCCTATGTCATGTCTGACTTGCAGTTAGGCCTATGTCATGTCTGACTTGCAGTTAGGCCTATGTCATGTCTGTCTTGCAGTTAGGCCGATGTCTTGTCTGACTTGCAGTTAGGCCTATGTCATGTCTGACTTGATCTTGTGAGAAAACCATGGGGTAATAGGCGTACAGCACATATCCAACGAAAAAGGTACTCGTCTAAAAGCTCACACCTTATCCATTGGACAAGTGCCGTATTTTCCTATATCTCACTCAAATGTACACCTTTGCATATATTATCCAATCAAATGAACACAGTCTACATATTTTTTTATTTAGTTTTAACTAGATCCTGCTAATGCTTGGCATAAGTGTTGTATGATGGTTGGCTAATCGCTGTTAACATCGGGCCAACACCCAGCAAAGTGAGAATTTGACCCGATGTTGTTTTAATGTTGGGCCAGCGTCGTAGACGGTGGACCTACATTAAAACAACATTACACAATGTCTTGTGTTTTCTGATAAAAACAAACAGTTTGTACAAAGCCTTCAGACAGTGCCATACCCCGAGTGACGTCACACTGTTATATCGCCTGTGACGTCATAGTGCTAACCTTCCATTACACATGCTGCCTGACATATTATGGCTATTATTATCATCTGTGTAGATTAGACAAATATTCTGCACCCAGTGAAAATAATACCAAACACCTATTCTAGATCTAGCTAAGATACCCCCAAGTAAAAATAGACATAATGTGCAACGCTGTGTAAACGTTGTTTATGAGATTCTAGTGTGATATGGTGAAATACAGCACTCGTTCAATGAATAAAGTGTGAGCCTTTTTTCAGTGAATATTTGTCACATTTCCCATATTGCACACAGTGTACAATGTTTGCATTTGATCCATATATCCAGGCCTATAAATAATCAGCAAAGCCTACAAATTTGTTCAGCCAATGTCGGTCCAATGCTGACCCATCGTCTACGACGCTGGCCCAACACTGTGCCAATATTGGTCGAACGTTTCGTGTTTGCTGGCTACTAAAACTTCTCCAAAATGTTATATTTCGAAAAAATAGAAAAATACAGAGACAACCACAAACCCATTGAGCCAACGCTGGCCCAATGCTGCGATTGACACAGTGCTGGGCCAGCGTTGGCACAATTCTGGACACATCAAGCGTTGGCACACTGCTGGAATTGACACACTGGTGGGCCAGCGTTGGCACAATGCTCGGATTGACACACTGGTGTGCCAGCGTTGGCACAATACTAACCCAGTGTTAAGCATTAGACTACAGGTGCTGTTAGCTATTAACCCATACAGCGCGGGGATCGACATTAGACGTCAGAATCTGACGTCTGTAGACGTCAGGTTCTGACGTCTAAAGTCGATCCCCTAACTGTAAAAGTAAACATATTTACAATGGCCGTAGACCCATAACATAGGTATTCAAATGAATCGGAAATTGCTATCTAAGACATTTATGGTGATTTCAAATTGAAAAACACTCTTTGTTCTCTATGCGTATACGAAAGTATTTCAGCACTTAAAGGGTTAAAACCTAATCAGCACTTAAAGGGTTAATCAGCCCACACTTAGACGGGCTGCTTATTATATTCCACACGTTCCGCCCGCCGCCGCAGCTATTTGTTTTCAAAATATATAGTCTATAATTATGTCCATTATATTATTTTATTCATAAAAACTATCTGATCAGACCAAAAGTGACAGTTCTGTAATTATCACAATACCATGCCGCACGCATTGTAATATTAAAATTTGAAAATCCTTTCATGTTAATTGTTGCTCAGATCTATTATTTTGTTCTGAGCTAACGTGTCCTATGTGTCTTTATTTTGGCAGCTATCCCGTGTCGCTCGCGTCCTGGCCCAGGTGTCTTTATCTTTCGCGCAGATATCCCGTGTCGCTCGCGTCCTGGCTTATGTGTCTTTATTTTGGCAGCTATCCCGTGTCGCTCGCGTCCTGGCCCAGGTGTCTTGATCTTTCGCGCAGCTATCCCGTGTCGCTCGCGTCCTGGCTTATGTGTTTTCCATTTTAGGGGGTCTTAAGTGCTTAAGCTTTTCCATTTGTCTTTTTAGCCTAAAAAGAAAATGTATAAGAAAAATGAGCATTACATTGACAAGATTGGCATATATCCTGACTACAATTGTACAATTACCAATAAGTAATTTTGACCCTTGAGGTTGTGGGTGGACTCGCGACTGGGTACAAATTTAAATGATTTAAGGGTTGATAGGGCTAATCTAGAAAACACGAGATGTTGGCTCAATGTTGTTTCAATGCTGGGCCAGCGTCGCAGACGGTGGCCCAACATTGAAGCAACATTGGTTCAATAGCTGGTATTTGCCGTGAAGTGAAAGTATTAACCGTTCATAGCTAAAGAGCCGTAACTGCTTACTTGAAAATAGATCAAACCGGCATTTCTGACGTAATATCAGCTTTAAAGGAATAAAAAATGTATGTTCTGATAAAAAATTGATATGCGAAAATATATTATTATTTATTTGAGATCGGCACCCACATGCCAAACATTTTGATTTTTTTATGAATATTCTGGTCAAACTCGCTATTACAAATAGCTTTATTTTTATAAATTATATTTCCTTATTTAGTATATATATTATATGAAGTTCGTTTAGTTTTTGATCATCGCCTATAATTTACATTCTTCAGAATATGTGTTAATTTAAAAATATTGAAGCAAAATTTGGATCGATCTGGGTTTTAGCTCACAATTTCCGATCAACAAGTGAAAAAGTCGCCTTGGATATGAAAGGGTGTATCTGCCACTTGACAAAGTGGCATAAAGGGGCGAATTAGGCTGTCAGTCAGCACGAATTGTATTTACAAAGCTTGAACAATATTTTACAAAAGTTGATTTATTGATTGTTCCGCATGTAGGCCTATATTGGTTGTCCCCCACAACCAGAAACGCCTAATTTGTGTTGAACGCTAGGCCCGCCTATATTGAGCACACTCTTGATATGTCATAGAAAAACAAACAAAAGGGTTAGAGAAAAAATATGTAACCTCTAAAAAAGGCCCTATATTCACTGCTGTCATCACACCAAAAAGATGACGTAGGCGACTTATCCCTGGCTAGAGAAATCACCTGATGGAATGTAATGTGACGTCATTAATTATATTAGGGATTGCCCAGTACATATGCCAGCAGAATGACCTGTGTCATTCAAATCTAAAATAAATATGGATTGCGTGCTCAATTGTGTTATTATTTCAATACGAATGCTTTTTCAATATCATAAAATATGAATAAATTATTGGCCAATGTTAAATATCTGTTCTGTTCTAGTGAGAGACGATAAAAGACAGATCGTAGACCACTTCTCTTTCTTCTGTGAAACGCAGTGACGTCACTCGGTGAAAAGAAGGTTATATAACACCCCCTCCCCCATACTTCATTATGTGAAACGCAGTGACGTCACTAGGAATTTCAAGCCATAGGGCGGGGCCTGTTGTAGTAGTTAGCCATGGCGCCTGTCAAGCCAGAGGGATGGGGGCCTGGTGTAGTGGTTAGCCTTACCGCCTGTCAAGCCAGAGTGATGGGGGATTGGTATAGTGGTTAGCCCTACCACCTGTCTCGCCATCAACTGAACAGAGAAAACAATCACCTTTTTGACTGGCATTGATGACATTGATGACATCAGACATCCCAACAAATACAAGATGGTCAACCTTATCAGCTAATGTTGATTTAATGTTGGTTCAGCGTCATAAACGGTGGGCCAACATTAGGCCAATTAGGCATACTGGGTACATTAAAATAAGTGGGCATACAGCCTGTCCTATCATTTAGACACTAAATTAAATACCGGTATTCAATTTAGTCTGGTCATTTTCATAGCAAGTCTAGATATGAAAGCATACAACGCTGAAATAGTTTTTTAAATCATGGGACCAAAGTTTTTTTTTCACTTAATATACACAAATATAATTAATTAAATGATTTGTATGCATAATACAGCCCTGTCAATATTTATCCTATTGCTCATATTGTGTTAGAATAACACCCATATTGTAAAGACTAACTCTGTATTATAAAGACTACAGGACATTAAGATTGAAAATATTATTTACGTGTCAATATGGCATGTAAATATACTATGTCATGTTGTTAATTTATTTCAGGCAAATTGGCCATGATGTATGCTTGGATGTCATTGTACTGCCCTTATGTGAGTATTAATGGCAATTATTTCATAACCTTGCATCATTAACATTTAGCACACTGTTTTTTTTAATACTCATAGCAGCCTAATATATAAGCAGATTTGCAGGCTTGGTGAGCGATGACCTCTCCAATATTTCTTTTTAGTTGACCTTGTTGTATGTTTTCAAGGTCATCGTATATAATCATGGTTAAGATGGAAAACGTTTCTCTATCGTCATGACTTGTGTGGATGCTTAATAGTTTTCAATAATTTGCTGTAAATAGGTTATGTATTTGAGCAAATTGGAAATATGTAACCTTTAATTTTTAGGGTCAAGGTCAGAGCTTTCTGTTTTGCAGATTTTATTTTAATATAATGCCTTTTTATGTGGTACTTGTTTTATTTTATCTGAACCAGTGATGAATGTTGAAATAGTAAAGACGTTTTGGAAAGTACAATAATATTATAATGACTGAAATTGTGAGCACTGGATCTGACTGATGACGTGTGCGGACAAGATGTGGCCATTTATTGAAAATAAACTCACAATTCCAGCAGACATACTTTTTTCTTACATAATATTTCACTAATGTCAACATCACTGCTGTAACTGTCATAACCAATGATCAGGATTGAAGACTTCTTGCTGCGGCACTCTCATGTATTCTGATGATTAATAAACTGGCGAACACTGATTTAATGTTTTATTTTCATTGTTCATATTTCCTGAACGATATGCAACCACTCATTTATACGGTAAAAACAATTTGTATGGCATATTATGTAGTACTATTAATGATTCTGTCAAGTTTGATTAATGTTTTGATTTTATTTCATTACATTTTTGATTACAAATTTGGCTGTATTTTCTATGAGCAATGTTAGTAATAAAATAATGTGAAGAAAGAAAAACGCTGGTTTCATTCAATTAATAATAATTCAAAATGTGTTAGCATCTTATTTCTGTTTGGTATATTTTTTTAATATCGTTTCACAATACGACCTTTGATATCTTATGAGAATCCATCATGTGGCAACAGGAATGCCTCAAACGTGAACATAAAAGAATAGGGACAATTCAGCAAAGGTAATACCATTATTTTCTTCTTAATTTGTTAATATAACGACATTATATATGATGAGTTAACCCTTGAATTGCTAAGTTGTAGAATTATAATTCCTATCATTTGAAATTGTATATCGCTAATCCTATTGAGACCCAACAACTTCAAGTGTATGAAAACCAATGAAAAATGTGCCAATCCAGAAAATTGCATGTTCATTTTTCTCCTGTAAATTTGATTGGTGCTTCAAGGGTTATTATTTAGTAAACATCCCCCCTGTATCCTCTGTTTGTTTGTTTTCCGCCTCCGCTATCAGAGATGCCATTAACAGCGTCCCTATGCCTACTATTGAACTAGACTGCTGGGATTGTCTCTAATGTATATATATATAATATAGGCCTATATCTCCGAAGTTTCCAAAATTAAATTAGTATTATTGAGTTTCATCAAAACAGGAAAAAAATATAATCACATGTATTGAAATGGTACCGGGAATGCGAATTGACTACGGCTTTATCTTTTAAAATTATGCTTTTTCGGCTGATTATTTGAAATAATTTCTGAGTATATGTGTCATTTTATGGAGAATTCACCTAGTTCAAGTGACCTATTGCTTTCTTTCAATAGAAGATAAACATTTATTTGAAAAATTCTAAATTAAAATCCCTTACCGGGTATAGAATAAATGCTGTAGATCTGGTAATATTCGCAAGGTTTTAATTTTCACGAATTTCGCAACCAGGACAAATTCGTGAAATCAGGAATCTCGCGTAAATTATTATTAGAAAGTGCTACTAAGAAAATGACAATCGCGAATTCTAAACTACGAGAAAAGTCCTAAAACCAGAAATTCGCAAAAAATTAAACACACGAAAATTACCAAATCTACAGTAATGAAGATTCCTACATATGTCAGAGAAAAAAGATGGACTTATGTACAGAAGATTGAACACAGGTAATTCGAACCATTTTTTATTTGTAAAAATGAAATGATATACATAACATGTTGATATGTACAGGGGGGATCCTGTAGTGTTTGCTTGGTATCCGTCGCCACTTGTCAATCATTTTCCGAGATGGCCATCGAATATCTTGTAGAAAGGTTAACTTGGCTCATTTTGGACTTGCATATATATGATTCTGTAGGGTTGCCACAACACCTTAATAACCTGAAAATTTTGGATTTTTTCAAGAATGTGAATTTTTAGCTATATAGCCCTTTACTTTTTTTTTAATTAGGAATAGTCCAGAAAAAGTCATTAATTTTGTTATTGCCCCCTCCCCCCGCCTCGCATACTATATTAGTATACAATTAAATTAATTGACGTTGATGATATCTTGATATCCGCTGCGTTTTTTTTAAAAATGAAGAGCTTTTGAAAGAAGACAAGAAAGGTACTACAGAGACAGGAGAGACAGACACTGAACACTAGATATGATGTGTTGTGATCAAAGACTATTAAATTAAGACAAAGCGGGAGGATATGCTTGAAAATCTTCCAAAGGTGAGTCATGTAAAAAAAACTGTGTCGCTTTTCATGCAGGTGGACAGTCTCCCAAATTCATTCCGAATTCTGTGAAATGCAGGTAAAACAGAAGTTGTGTCTCACTACCGCGACCCGTAACATGTTTCATTTTTTTGAAGCTGGTAATTGTTTGACCCAGATGCTGATGTTTAATAAGTAACACTTATAATTGACCTCAGGTTATCGTGCAGTTAGGCTGCCAGTCTGCCTCCGGCCAAGCACGCTACCTCTCGGTCACAGAGGCTCTCTGCAATACTTTATATTTACGCATGGGCAGAGAAGGAAAAGTGTTTGTTTAAACCCAATACCAAAGTAAAACTAACCCGTATATGTTGATGCCATTAACTGTAACTAGATTATCAGTAACAAAATTATTATTATTTGAAGAAATTTTTTGTTGTTTAATAATATCATAATATAGCATGATATTGTATTTTGTTCTTATATTCATTTAACCTCTGGCCAAATAACACTTTGTGTGCGTGTAAAGATCAATGTCTAGTTGAACACTTCTATGGATGAAAACATGTATACAGTATGAGCATGACGACAGCATACATGTACGAGCTGATTTAGGTATATTTTGCACACTTTGGTCATATATACAATAGTCAGTGAAAATGTAAACATGATCAGTGTTTTGTTAACAGAACTGAAATCAGCTACGAAGCAATAATAACTTATAAAAGAATTCATAATCATGATAATCAGAGTCAACTAAATCTGATAGCTAGAACACAAACAAATTGTGACTGTTATAGAAATAAACCATATTACAGGCATGTCTTGCTACATATTTGTCTTTATGTATATTCAAATTTTCTTTACCAAAACTAGTGATAATTCAAGTTATGTTCAGCTTGCTAGATGCCATATTGTCATAATTCATGTATGTAAATATCAGTTCAGTGCTTCCTAATTAATTATACTGGTGCTGTTATCAGTTAAAAAAAAATAGTTCTAAAATATTTATAATTACGGTGGTCCTACGTTACTGTTGTCGCAATACATTTTACAGTGATACGTGTGCTAATATTAATGTGATTAACTATTGATATGTACAATATAATGATTATAATCTGATAATTGAAACGCATTATATAGCTTTATGTATTATTATGAACAAAATTAGAAAATTTAAACATTTACCACTTAAATTGTATCTTTCTTGTCGCATATGGACTAATGTATTGTCCATCTTATCATAAATTTACATATTACAAGTACATATTACTCCCAAAACCCTAAATTGTAATAATCTTTGTATTAACTGAATGTTTTAACATTTTAAATACTTGTGATTGTCTAGCAGATGATAAATATACAAACAATAAAATAATAAATAATTATTTTGATTTAAACGTTATACTTAAGCTTGTTAAATGGTACTGTATATGTTGCCTACATAAATCTATATGTGTGACAATTATTTTCAACAAACCGTATATTATGTACTATATAATTTTATATTAAACTCGCTATTCTATACAAACATTCAGGAAACAATATATGTGTCACATTATATATTATGGGGTGTTTTTCTCCTGGGAACATATCATAATCACACATCACCGTCTGAACCAGGTCATTTGTATATATATCTTGTTGTTGATAAATGTCATTATAATTGTGTGTATTATATAATAGAAAACACTCATTTTGTTAAAGATATGGACAAATCCAAACACATAATATTGATATGACATCTGCTGCTCATCATATCTTAATTAGACTTGATGCCCAGTCTGGTCGTGGTGTAAATTATCCCGTCATTTTCTACAGATTTCACTTTGTTGGATTTAATAGGTTTGTTTTCACCCAGTAACTTATAGTAGTTATACACCACCACTTGTCCCGGTTTAGTATGTGTACCAACATACAGCTTGTCCTGCTGCTGATCCAGATATAAACTCCAAGGTGAAGTGATCTTGTCTTTGACCAGACATCTCACGTCACCTCCATCTTTACTGAACAACAACAGCTGGTTGTTACCACTATCAGCCACCAGGTATCTGTTCTCTTGAGTCTCTCACTACACCCCATGGACCAGACAGTGTTACACCACATGCCGTGCCTTGATGACGTCTCTGCTGAGCTCCCTGTCCATCAATCCAGATGATCTGCCTTGGGTTGTAGTCAGTAACAATGTAGCCACCAGAGGGATCTGATGACAAGTACCGCGGTGTAACACCAGATGGCAGCTTGATCGTGTTGATCTCATCCCCTGAACTGCTATACACGTGAAGACTGGCATTACGTGGATCTGCTACAACCAGGTTATTATTGTGATTTACACAAAGTCCACACGGCGCGTAGTTGAGTTGTTTACTGTGTGTGGTGCCGAGTGTACAAGTGTCACCTGCGCTCTGTACAGGAATGTAATATAAACAGCGTGGATTCCGTGATGTAATGATCAGCTTGTCACCGTCATCCTGTGTCATCACCGTCACATCCCATGATGTCCTCATTCCATCCACTACGTGTCTCTTCATCAAGTCATCACTACTACTGTACATGTACAATGCCCCACCCCCCTCTACCAGGAATATAGTGTTGTTGTATAGACATATACCTGCCACCACGCTATCAGCATCAAACCTAGTAATTTCTCCTGACTCTGATGTTTGTTGATCAGGCTTGTTACATACAGCACCAGCCACATTTACAGCACCTCCCTCTAGAAATGTCACCTTGTCGATGCCGGTATCGCCTTGTGGACACTGTAACACAGTTGTATGAGAGGTTTCTGTCAGAATGAGATGATCTACATCAGACATATAGATCTTCTTCTCATCCTGGTCTGATTCATCCATCCACACCACACCAGGTATCTCTGTCCTCCACCTCTTCTCCACAGCCTCCTCCAGGCTGGGCAGGTTGCTCATCTGGTCATACACGTCACCTGTCAGCAGACTCTGACCCAGGAAGCGGAGGCTTTCTAAGTTGACCTCTGCCAGTTGTTGTTCATCTTCTGTTGATGCGGCCACTTTGTCCACCCTGGTGGCTGCTTTCTCCAGGTCTGACATCAGTCTCTCCTCCTGTTGAGCCAGCTTCTCTCTAATCTGTTTGAATGTACTGGTCACCTGTGTCTTCAGGCTGACAATGTGATGTTGAGCCTTGTACACCTGTTGCTGAGAGGTCTGTCTGGCCAGATCTACACATTTCAGTAACTTGTCAATCCTCTTTAGTAATGTATCCAGTCTCTCTTCACAGGGCTTGACAAAGGGACGTAGAGATGTAATATGATGGTCGCTGTGGTCCATGTCAAAGCATTCATGGCAGATGATCTCATCACATGTCTTACAGTACATGTTTAGCACCTGGTTTGGATGTCGGCCACATGGGTGATGTGATTTAGTTGATGACGTCACTTTGCCCTTGGCTTCCGCTGCTGTTATGGTTTGATGTTTTTTGGTGAATCTATGGTTAGCATGCTCGTCAGTACATGTCTGACACAGATACTCTTGATCCACTGTACAATACATAACAGCTTCACCCTGACAATCCTCTAGTGAACATACCACCACCTCTCTATCAGCACTAGCCGTCACTTTCATCTCATCTTCATCACCATCAGTCTCCTTAGTGATCAGCTCCTTCAGGTTGTCCATGAAGAAGTTTGGAGGCAGGTTGGTGAGGTCACCCTCAGGAAGGGTGGTGACCTTTCTACAAATAGGACATGTCAACTTCTGTGGGTCAGTGGCTTGAGCTATGTACTTCTGTAGACAATCTATACAAAAACTATGATGACACTGTAGAATACAGGATCTCTGCATGTCCTCCATGCACAGAGTACACTGTAGGTACTCCATCAACACAGACTTCTTCACGCTGGCCATGGTGACAAACTCAATCTGAAGCAAACAAAGGGAAATGTTAGATATTGTATTAAATAGTCCGAAAAAACTAAAGTGATACCTATCATTTTGTTTGTTTCTTTAACTGAATATGGAAGTGGAAAGTTTTAGTCTATATTGAGGGTGCTAACGCATTGATTAAACTAAGATGTGTATGACCCTTCAACTAATACTCCATGTCGGTGACATATACCTTGTTGTTTAATCAAGTCAAAATAGAAGTCGGGACTATTACCTACTCCTATCGAAAAAACAATGGCTCTTCATAGTGCACAGTACCATAGACAGCACTGCACACCCCAGCCTTTGGACAGTTGGGAGCACGGTATATGTACAGAAGCGATGACAAATATCTGATCCGATTGGGTTTCGAACCCAGTATCGCTGAGTATCGAGCCACACCCTGACCAAATGATTTTACAGTACAATAGACAACACTGCACACCCCAGGCCTTTGGAAAGTTAAGAATATCGAGCCGGACCAAATGATTTCCATTGAGCCATATCATAAAGTGTCGCTGCAATGAAAAAGTTAACCCAGCTAATACGAGGCATTGACACAATGTTGTTTTAATGTTGGCCCGCCGTCTTCGACGTCGGCCCAACATTAAAGCAACATTGGGACAATGCCTCGTGTTAGTTGAGAAACCTTCAAACAACAGACATTGAACCAATCGTTGTTTACTGCTGGAGCACCCTCATCAACGTTGGCCCACCATTCAACCAACATTAGTTCAACGTGGTTTACAGCTGAACCAACATTCATCTAACATTGGTTCAACGTCACATGTTTGCTGGTAATTAAGATCTGCTCTGATGACGCTAATGATTCTCTGAGGTCTGTTACAGCGTTGTTACAGCGTTGTTGCAGCGTTGTTACAGCATTGTTACAGATCTGGATCTGATTGTTTGTCTCTTTGCTATAACATGATAACATGTATAAATACCAGACATGGTGTCTGGCCCTACCCAGCAAACACAAAAACTTTTGTATAAGATTTGTACAATGTTGGGCCAACGTCGAAGACGTTGGGCCGACGCTGTACAAATGTTATACAAATGTTTTGTGTTTCTTGGTATCGTGGACTCGACGCTGGCCCAACTCTAACCCAACGACTGGCGGGTCCAGAATGTGAAGAAAGGGGCACAGGGAGGTCGGGTAAATTTAGGCCAACTTTTAGAGACTTTTTAAAGTATTGGGCGGAAATAGGTTGCTCGCCGCTGAGCCCCTTTCTAGCTCATGGAATCTGCGCTGCCAACATTGGTTTGACGTTCTGTGTTTGCTGGGACTGGTTGTATTGTATGTTATATCACAGAAAACACGGGTTGACCCAAGGTTTCCTCAAAGTTGAATCACAGTCTGCGACACTGGCCCAACTTTGAACCAACATTGGGTCAACATCTTGTGTGTGATGTCAGTGTATTGTCACTGCATGTTAGGCCAACCCAGCAAACACAATATTGTATTGGATTAATTTGGTTCTGTGACATTGATCTATCACCGGTTGGTGATTGCCTCCGGTTTGCTGGGTGTAGGGTAGGCCTAGTCAGTATGCTCACTGAGTATTCCCCTGAATTTATATTGCTCACAGCTAATATAATTATTAGTCAGACTTTACAGTAAATTTTACACACATATTAGAGGTAATACTATGGCCTACTTACTCATTCAGATTCTGATAAATTCCATTGTATTCTCTTATTTATTTGTCTGGATACAGTACACCTGTCTCTGTCCTGACTATTGTGGCGTGATATCTATCAGATCAGTGCACAAGTCCACACACTGCTCTGTGTACACAGTACTCCACAAACAGAGAGGTCAATAACTAGATAACCACCTGTGTAACCACCTGTATAACCACCGTGACGTATACCAGATGTCAGGACTACACAGCAAACACGAGACGTTCAACCAATGCTGCTTTAATGTTGGGCCATCAAATCAAATCAAATCAAATCAGCATTGGGTTAACCCTTTAAGTGCTGTGTTACTCCTTGATGATGTTTTATTTGAGGTAACATTGGAAACTTAACCCTTTGACTGCTGCGTACGAACAACTATAACCATTGCTGATGTAATTATCAGCTGAACCCTTGTCCTGCTAGGGCCGTATGTATAGTTCCTTTGGGATACAGTCCAAATATAATGTAATTTAGCCCTTATCCCACTAAGGTAATATATTTACACTTTTATGCATTTGGAACTCGTGTCTCACTATAATAACCCCAGCAAACACAAAACATGTGTATAGGCCTAACATTTGTAATATGTTGGACCAACGTCGAAGACGTTAGGCCGACGTTATACAAATATTATACACATGTTTTGTGTTTGCTAGGGCAACCCAGAAAGTGGGTGAAAATTACACATATTTGTTCAATTTGAGACCAAACAATTGCAAATCTTGATGTTTAAACACACATTTCGTCCCAATAACAGTGATTTAGTCGGCAAATAGAACTGATTAAAAACGACTCTAGTCGCGCTTAGCGCTTCAAGGGTTAAAAACGACTCTAGTCGCGCTTAGCGCTTCAAGGGTTAAAAACGACTCTAGTCGCGCTTAGCGCTTCAAGGGTTAAAAACGACTCTAGTCGCGCTTAGCGCTTCAAGGGTTAAAAACGACTCTAGTCGCGCTTAGCGCTTCAAGGGTTAAAAACGACTCTAGTCGCGCTTAGCGCTTCAAGGGTTAAAAACGACTTTAGTCGCGCTTAGCGCTTCAAGGGTTAAAAACGACTCTAGTCGCGCTTAGCGCTTCACGGGTTAAAAACGACTTTAGTCGCGCTTAGCGCTTCAAGGGTTGAAAACGACTCTAGTCGCGCTAAGCGCTTCAAGGGTTCAGTTGATGAAATCGTTTGTAGTCGATGATCAGTAAATGAAATAACTCAAGTTGAGTGATGTCTATTTTTATGATCAGTGAATGAAATAACTCAAGTTGAGATATGTCTATTTTTATGATCAGTAAATCAAATAACTCAAGTTAAGTGATGTCTATTTTTATGATCAGTGAATGAAATAACTCAAGTTGAGTGATGTCTACTTTTATGATCAGTAAATCAAATAACTCAAGTTGAGTGATGTCTACCTTTATGATCAGTAAATGAAATACCTCAAGTTGAGTGATGTCTACTTTTATGATCAGTAAATGAAATAACTCAAGTTAAATGATGTCTACTTTTATGATCAGTAAATGAAATAACTCAAGTTGAGTGATGTCTACTTTTATGATCAGTAAATGAAATAACTCAAGTTAAATGATGTCTACTTTTATGATCAGTAAATGAAATAACTCAAGTTGAGTGATGTCTACTTTTATGATCAGTAAATGAAATAACTCAAGTTAAATGATGTCTACTATTATGATCAGTGAATGAAATAACTCAAGTTGAGCGATGTCTACTTTTATTATCAGTGAATCAAATAATTCAAGTTAAGTGATGTCTATTTTTATGATCAGTGAATCAAATAACTCTATTTCACAGGATAGATATTTCACGAGATGTATTTCTACAGTCTTTTATATGCTGGTACAAAAATGTCAATTCTTTACACAGATAGGCTAAACTGGGCTATAAATGAGACCCTAGCATGCCTGAGTAGCCTAAGGTGGGGAGATAAACATGACATTCGCATATACAGGATTTGAAACTTGATTCTGTTTTTGGCCATTTCTGTACACGCGTAGTCTAAATCGGTCTGGTGTGAGGCCATCTGATTAAACTGATTTCTTCCCAGATATCCCAGTCAACACGTGACGTTGGCCCAGCGTTGTCCGCATGCTGGCACAACGTTAGCGATGCTGGCCCAGTGTTTCTGAAACGTGATTAGAAAGTGTATTCTGGTAATTTTCATCTATCGCCCTCTAATAACTGTACTGTAGGCAGTAGGCAGTATGCAGGTATTTTGAAATGTTTGGAATGGAGGTAGACTCATATTATTCACCCTTAAAGTGTATTCTGGTAATTTTCATCTATCCCCCTCTAATAACCGCACTGTAGGCAGTAGGCAGTATGCAGGTATTTTGAAATGGTTGGAATGGAGGTAGACTCATAATATTCATCCTTTAAGTGCTACAGTTTACTATTATATTTTCACCCACTTCAACTCTACCGCGACCCACAACTTGAAGTGAGTGAAAATTGCTGATATTTGTTTAATCTGAAACCAGACATTTGTAAATGTTGCTATTTAAACACTCATTTCATTCCCAATTACAGTGATTTGACTTGTAAGCTGGTTAGGGGGGCACCATTCGATCTCCCGGGTGGGGGGGGAGGGGTGGCTGGGGCTGGAATTTTTGTCGCGGCGAATTATTTATTTGAAACTAGCTTGGCTGACAATTTTAAATTTTATTACATGGTTTTAAATAAGGGTTGTTTTTGTTAATCTAACATACGACATTAATGGGAATCCATGCAATGCGATTTCTATTCCGAGTTTTGTACGATTTTCAGATCACGATCCAGCCTAATATCTGACGTGACTGGCAAAATCTGCAGAGACGGGGGGGGGGGGGATAAGCCGGGTGGCTTACTATGACGGCGTCACTCTAGCCTTGAGCACGGCCTCTGATAGGCTCTCTGCACAGGCTGTGATAGGCCGAGGGCCTGCAAATCGCCGAACCCAGTACCCCGTCTCCAGAAGTTATAAATTCGCCTTTAGCGCCAGCAGCATTTTCTCTAATCTATACAACCAGCTAGACACGCTAGTCAAAAAAGAAGTACAAGATGATAAAAGAAAAGAAGGGGATAAAACCACTAAGCTCCTAGACGAAACCAAAGATTGTAGATTGTATTGGAGAGCTATCAATAGTATAAACGGAAATAAATCAAAGGGTGTCTCAAAACTTATTATTCAGGAAGTTGGCTACTTAACAAAAAACGACCTTGAAAAGGCCAACACATTTGCAAAAAGCTTAGGAAAAATACATAACACACACGAAGGAGATATTTTCGATAAAGACTTCAAAATTGAAGTTGAAAATAAAATCGACCAAAACTCCAACCTATTTTCACCCCTTAGCGATAAAAAAAATGAGCCAGGGGACGACAATCCAATCATGAGAGAAATCACAGTATCTGAAATAAAACTTCAATTAAATAAAACTAAAGGTAAATCAGCGCCAGGCGCCGATGGAATAAAGTATCCAATTCACAAAAAATGTTCAAATATAGTTTTTGAAAATCTAGCACATATTTATAACCAATGCCTAAATATCGGTTACTTCCCGAAAAAATGGAAAGAAGCCACAGGTACAATGATACCCAAACCTAAAAAAGACCCAAAAATAGTCACAAACTACAGGCCCATAAGCCTACTTAGTTGTATAGAAAAACTTTTGGAAAAAATATTATCCAATAGAATACGAAGTAAACAAGATGAAGAAAATTTCTATAACTTATGGCAGATAGGGTACAGAAATAAAAGATGCGCAATGGAACATGTACTAAGACTAGTAGACGATGCCAAAATAGCCCAGACAAAAAAATCAAGTAGGAGCTGCTGTCTTCATAGACGTAGAAAAAGCATTTGATTCAGTATGGCACGACGGCCTAAAATACAAGTTAATGAACAGTAACCTGCCTCGAAAAATAGTCAGACTAATGGCATCATTTATCACAAACAGGAAAATAGAAGTAAATATAAACGGAACAATATCTGACCAAATCCCACTAAATGCGGGTACACCTCAGGGCTCAGTCCTCAGCCCTCTTCTCTTTATAATATATGTGAATGATATACCAATAGATCCACTAAACAACAATGTCAGTGTATCACAATTCGCTGATGACTTAGGATTCTGGACCTTTGCCAAAAACGGCAGAATAATTCAATATAGATTGGCAAAAACACTATCAGATCCAAATGGAGGATAAAACTGAACGCGAAAAAAACACAATTACTACTAATCAGACAAACAAAACAAAGAAATCCAAGCATAAATCTAGAATTATTTGGTGAAAAATTATTAAATACAGACAATACAAAACTCCTTGGAGTTACACTAGAAGAAAATTTAAGCTTTAAAGCCCACATAGATGATATAGCAAAAAGAGAACGAATGCGCCTAAATCTATTTAAAATTTCAAGTGGGACTACATGGGGCTGTAAAACACAGACTCTCCTGAGACTGCATAAGGCATATATAAGGCCAGTATTACGGCGCTATAGTTATGCTTTCAGCTAAAGACCAAGCTATTAAAAACTCCACATTATTAAAAAAAAAGCTATTAAAATAGCATTCAGATTACATCCACGATCCAGGACCAATGAAATCCATAAATTGGCTGAGATTCCACTGATAAAAACCAGGCTTGAAGAATTATCCACCAATTTCATCTGTTCACTAAATGACAAAATATAATTCGTGCAGCACGAATAAAAAGAGGTCACAACACGCTACTAGATAAACTCCAGAATATTTATAAAGTACATCATAATTGAATTAAATATTACTGACACTGCATGCTAGTCTGTGTTTTAGACGGAGGGGTGGACTGGCGACTACTGCCTGAGCTGTCAGTTAAGGTCAGGTCTGTTTTGACGGCAGCGGCAAGGCGAGACGTGCCACACGACAACAGACAAATTAGTCACTAAATCGGTGTCGGGCCAATGTCTGCCCAACGCTTGCAGCGCTGGGTCGACATTGGATCGATACCCCTCAGCTGGCCTGCGGGCATGTCTACGGCAACTCAGCAGTCCCAGCAGAAGAATGCAAGACATTGGGGTGGTTTCAGGCCAATGTTGGCCCAACGCTTCCAGCATTGGGCCGGCATTGGACCGCCGCCTCTACGCGGACACAGTGGCAACATACCAACCATCATACTCTGCCATCAGCTTGCACACCTGCACAATCACACTATACAGCATGTAAACAAGACACGCCAAGACGGCAACACAACAGGCACCTTGAATTAACACTCTGACACCCAAATCAAAATAAACACAAATATCAACATGACATACACTATACCGGTGCTCAACTTATGATAACCCTCAGGCTGTTAGAGCGCTGGTTGGGGTATTTTAATACCCTGGTGGCTTTGAAAAGAATTCTAAAACAGCGCAAGTAACTTGATTCCACAATCAAGCTAATCCGCTGCTATTTCTGAATCTTTATTATTCCAATTCTACCGTACAGTTTTCGGAACTCTGGCAATCAAATCAATTCAAATATTTTCATAGCTCTCTTGGCTTCTTCTTGGCGGGCTAGTGTATGTGACTGGCAACGGATTGGTAAGTGCATCAACACCAGGGTTCAATTCAGATCAAATCAGATCGTATTAGATCAACCATTGAGCAACGAAGCATGGAATGAGTACCGTCCTCTAGCAATTACTGCAACAGTCGCGCTGTATAAGCCAGTAGCAGGGTAGATTTAACCAACCATGCACACAGCTCAATGCAAAAATTTGAAAGTAATTATTTTTTTAACAGACGGGCCACTAGCCCTTTCATTTCAAGCGATTCTTAGACATTCATAATCATATGGAAGTCTAATTAAGCTGCATGGCTTATTTCAACACCTCTTTCTTTAAACGACCCTTGGAATCCCAAGGTCATCAAATTCAATTTCAGCTTTCCAGGTTCCAGTCCTCCTTTCCACCCAGACATTTTGTATACAGAAGGAATTGGTAGGCTAAAAAGGACTCACTAACAAGAAATCCTAATGCCATTATCTCACTCTCAGCACCCTTCGGGTGCTAGGGTTCCACACACGCAGCATTTTCTCACTTGTTGCCTGACCTTTGCGCAGTCAACAGCTTTAGCTAGGACTTTAGCTTACTTTAAGCTCTTTATTGAGCAGGTTAGTTACTTAGCTTAGGCATTTGGACGGATCGAGTCACTGGATGAAGAGAGAAGTGAAAACAGCTGATCGCAGTGAGTAAACACAGTTATACTAAGGGTTTAGCCAGCGTCACTAGAAAACGGGCTTAAGCTCTAGCGTTAATTTAACAAACAGAAAGATTTAGCAAATCAACTGATTGTTTGAAATAAGGTATACAGCTGATGTTGTGTATCGTATTTTAAAGGCTAAACCTATCGTACGGCTGTGTTTGCTGAAGTTCAGCTGTGACACTAACCTCTGTCTAAAGTGTATCGTATAAGGTCAAATAGCTAGGCGCCGCCGTCATAGTAAGCCAGCTCCAAACATTGCTTGCATTGACCCAACGTTAGGACAACGTTAGGACCACATTAGCCAGTTTAGCGATTAGAAATAGTTAGAACACTGTAATTATAGCTTTAGATCATTCTTTTTATTTTATTTTCATACTTAGTTAGAGTAGAAAGACAGTTTAACTTTCACTATGTCTGAGTCAACTAGTATTAGACGCAGGCACACCAGGTCTAACTCTGTAGGGGGTCCATCCGGCATCCGCTCCTTCAATGAAGATGATAGGAACAGATTAGATACATTCATGGGCTGCTTTGATCAAGCAGACCAGGCGGATGTCAAGGCCTATATTGATAAGATCTATTTAGATAGATTTCCTGAAAAAACTAACCTAAATCTCCTGACCAACGCTTGTAATGATAGTGACAAGGTGGGGTTAGGACAAAAAAAAATGATTGTTGCAGTCCCAGCCACCACAGCCGTTAAACCACTGTGGTCTGAGATCGCAAAATTGAAAAAAGAGAGTATGATTGAGCCTGCTCAATCAACAGAACCAACACCCGTAATCAACATCGTTGACGGGGGGGGGGGGGGGATGACGTCATCGCAGTAGATGTAGTCTCCCTACCAGAAGCTTGTGTGACTCCTAAGAGGAAACACACAGAGGTGTCTCTCGAAATCCATCAGGGAAACGGGAGTCTCGCCAGCCTATTAAACCAGGCAGACGAATCAGACTAGAAGCAGCATTTGCGAATGCTGCTTCTCCTCTGAAAAAAACTAAAAAAGAAACGGATATCCATATTGTAGCAATAACACCTGCTGCGCCAGTACAGGCTGCGAATGTCTCAAACAGCCCACAAATTGAGACCGAGAGCGCTGCTGCTGCGGCCGTCGCTCCGGCAGTTACCGCTGCCGTGACGGTCGTATCGGCAGCGCCCCCTGCCACTAGCAAGGACAGTATAACAACAGAGGTCACAGGCCAGACTCCTACGGTCGTCAAACCGACAGCTAACGCTGCCGTGACGGACGAGGAGGCGGCCACCGTCAGTAACAACAAGGATACCACGCAACTGTCCTCGCAAGAAAAACGTCAAAATAAAAAAGAAAAAAAATTTAGAGAAAGAAGCGAAATAGCCAGAAATGGTATAGATGAGGCCAACCAGTATATCAGTGAAGTACATGCTAACACCCCCCCCCCCCAAAAAAAAACGAAAAAAAGTCCAGCTAGTGCTAGGCCCACTAACGTTAGAGAGACTAAACGTGTCACTGCCACGCCTAAAGCCAAACAAAAATCTGACCATGCACAGCACCTCAAACTTATAAACAAAGAGGTTGATACTTTTGTGGCTGTAGACGTCGATAGGGACGAACTACAGAATAAAATAGAGGCCAGAGGTCTTCACATCCTCACAAAGAGGAAAACAGCAGGCGGAACCCTGTTGATATTTGTTAACTCTAATGAAATTAGAGAACAAATAAAACAAATTAAATTGAGTAAAGGCCTAGTTGGCGATCCCAAGGATCAGCGAAACTATCTAGAGGAGGACAAACGTAGCTTTGTCCTCCGTGGCATAACCACCAGACACACAGACAAAATGTTTGCAAATGCCTTCAAAATTGAATATGATTTGGAGGTAAAAGCCACCCGTCTGATCAACAGACAAACAGGCCTTCCTATTGGAAAGGTCAAAATCACCTGTGACAGTGCAAGGACTCTTCAGAGAATCCCCTATAACCTAAGCCTAGGGGATCAGTTCTGCGCCACAGAACCCTATAGGAGCCAGCTACGGCTCATACAGTGCAATAGGTGCCAACTTTTTGGCCAGTACAGAGGCCAATGTAAAGCCATCGAGCCCAAGTGTGGCAAATGCACTGGGCCACACATGAAAAATGATTGTAAACGTAATACGCCCAAATGTGTCAACTGTGCTGGAGCACACGAGTCTAGCTCCAACACATGTCCCAAAGCAGTACAGCTGAGGGAAAAATTACTTAATAATATCAACAAAAAAGTTGATAGCGCCAAAGATCAGTTGATCAGAGGCAACAAACAAATCCAATACACTGGTGATGGTGGCAGAGGGTGGAGTATTGGTAATGACTGTAAAGTCAGATTAACTTCACGCACCACACTAACAGGAGACGATTTACTCCTAATCACCAGAGCCATTGCCGCTGCAGGTAAAATGGTAGAATTGAAAAGAAAAGCAGGAGATGCAATGGACGATGCTTGGGCACTTTTTATAACTATGTGCATCAACCAATCATTCGAAAGCGATCTTTGCCCCTCAAAAATTAGAAACATCACTTATGAATATATTAATTAAACAGAACCCTTTTAAGAATTAAAGACCTTTATATACCAGTAGTTACGTTCAGTACAGAAGTAACCGACAACGTGGTCAATCCTACAGAGGATAATTTAAAAATAATTCACAATAATATAAATGGCTTCACCAGCAAAAAAGTAGAATTAATTCAATACCTTAATAAACGCAATCCCCATTTTGTTACCCTCAACGAAACCAAAATTAGATCACAACATCAAATGAAAATTCCCAATTATAACATTATCAGAAAAGAACGCGAGAACCCGGGCAGAGGAGTAGGAGGGGGAGTAGCCATTCTTATCAGAAAAGACATTAAATTTAGCCAAATTGACACCTCAGACTATGATGAAGAATTCATAACAATTTCGTTTACTTCTGAAAATAAAAAAATTGCACTTGCAACAATTTACTCCCCTCCAAATATAGCCCCAAATAAAAAAAAACTTTGAATTTATTCTAAAAAAGTACCCTAACGCCATATTCATGGGTGACTTTAACAGTAAACACGCATATTTCGGATGCAAAAATCAAAATAAAGAAGGAGATATACTTTTCGATATTATTGAAGACCTAAATTTACTAGTTGTAAATGATGACCAAACAACCTACCATAAAGGAACAAACTATTCAGAAATTTTAGATCTTGGCATAATAAGCAAAAAACTTGCCACAAAAGTTGAATCATTTGAAGTAGGGGTCGATATTGGAAGCGACCACTTACCCATCCATTCAACACTAAATTCAGATAAAATTACAAAACAACGTATCAAAGAGATTTTGAAATTTGAAAAAAATGATTGGTCCAAATTTAACCATCTCATTAACAAACACCCCCTCTTTTTGAAGTTAATTCACCTGAAGAAATTGAAGAGGCATGCGAATACCTAGCTAATGTAATAAAATCTGCATTAGATGACTCATGCCCTAAAAGCAAAATTAAAGACACGGATTTTTATATTTCTGAGGACACAAGAAAATTAATTAAAGCCAAAAGACAAATAGTTATATTAGCCAGAAAAACTAAAGATCCTGAACACAAAGGCCTAGCCCTCAAATTAAAAACCGAAATCAAGAAGTGTATAAGAATAGATAAAGAAGAAGATTTAGATCGATATACCACTGGCCTAGACGGAGAGAGAGACCCAAAAAAATTTTGGCAAGGGTTTAATAGAATAAGGGGAGGGAAAGCCCAAGCAATAACTGACAATCCAGTTATTTAGGAAAATGGTAAACCATCTGAAAATGACAAAGAAAAGGCTAATGCATTTGCAAAAACCATGGGAAAAATCCACAATTCCCACCAAGGACCTATTTTTGATGACAATTTTAAAAAAGTAATTGATGACGAAATAAATTCAAATCCACACCTTTTTAATCCACATCAGAACGAAATTATTGAACCAGGGGATGAAAAAGAGAGCCTAAGAAACATCACAATTTCTGAAATAAAATTCCAATTAAGTAAAACAAAAGGGCGTTCAGCACCTGGGGCAGACGGGATAAGATACCCAGTAATCAAGAAATGCCCCGAAATTGTTTTTCCAAATTTAGACATTTTGTACAATAAATGCCTAAAAATAGGATACTTCCCCAAAGCCTGGAAACAAGCATCAGGCACCATGATCCCTAAGCCAGAAAAAGACAAAAAAATAACAACCAACTACAGACCTATCAGCCTCTTAAGCTGCATAGGCAAACTATTTGAAAAAATTATGGCCAACAGAATGAGACGCGAACTAGAAAACAATAATTTTTTCAATCAATGGCAGATAGGATATCGCAATAAGCGGTGTGCTATGGAACACATCCTGCGCCTCGCAGATGATGCAATAACAGCACTGGCTCGGGGACGAGTCGGTGCTGCAGTATTTATTGACGTAGAAAAAGCATTCCACTCAGTTTTGCACAACGGTCTAAGACACAAACTAAATGATATCAAATTACTACCACCCAAAATTATTAGACTAATGTCCTCATTTATTACAGAAAGGACAATTTCAATTAGAGTAAACGATGAAATTTCAGATGAAGTAAAACTTAATGCAGGAACACCCCAAGGCTCTGTTCTAAGCCCCTTACTCTTCTTGATCTATGTAAACGACATTCCTATAGACCAAAGTAACAACCAGGTCAAACTCTCACAATTTGCAGACGATTTAGGAATGTGGACTTTTGCCTCCAGTAACCCCTTTCTAGAATTAAGACTATCCAAAACTTATGCAGACCTAGAGAAATGGTGTGCAAAATGGAGAATCAAATTAAATGCCAAGAAAACCCAACTTTTACTATTAAAAAATAGCAAGAAACCTTCTAAAAGCACTAAGAAGGAAGTAACTCTAAGACTTTTTGGAGAAAAATTAGAGGAAGTTCAGGAAGCAAAATTACTTGGAGTTACTCTTACCCCAAATATGAAATTCAAAAGACACGCAGAAATCGCTATTAAGAAAGCACGCCAAAGAATTAACCTCCTGAAATTATTAAGTGCACTGACTGGGGATGCTCTCCTAAAACAATAATGAGACTATACAAAGCCTTTGTAAGACCAGTATTAGAATACGGGGCTATAGTCTTGCTATCGGCATCCCCATATCAACTAAAACAACTACAAATTGTCCAAAACAGAGCCATAAAAATAGCATATAGACTACCATGGAGAGCGAGCACAGACGAAATCCATGAGATTGCCGGGATCGAACCTTTAAAGGAACTATATCAAAATTTAGCCAACAAATTTATCCACTCTCTCGAAACCAATTCAGAACTCTTTAAATTGCAAAAGAGCCTCCATGAAATCAATACGAAAAAAAACCAAACAACCTTCTTTGACACTATCATGAAAACTATATTGAAAACTATAAATAGCCAAAATAACTATAAAATAGAGCCCATCCCCGCCACTTATCTCATGCCAGGCTACGCCCAACAAACCAAACGGAGGGTAAGAGGAACGTCCCTTACCTTCACTAATACAAAAAAAACCCCAGCACAACGCTATGTTTGGCAAAACCAGCTGACTGCCAAGCAAAACTATTAATAATAATAAAAAATAACAGGACTCCGGCGTGCAGAATTCTATCTGATCATCGGACCTGGTCTAAATCTTCTAAAAACTAATGAAATATTAAAAGATCATGGACACAAAATTCAAATTCCAGCTGGACTTCAGAATTTTTCAGACTCAAATCTATACATCGAATCTGTGAATCAAAATTTACATGGAAATTCAACCTTTTCAATCAAATTAAAGAGTCAAATAAGCACCAAACATTAACGGTAGGCTCACCACCCGAGCCGGCTGAATGCTAGGTGCGACTACTGAGGCTAACTCTTAGTCAATAGGGCAACAGACAAAATTCTAGTCAGATTTTCATTTTTTTGGACTCAAATTGGTATTCTGAACCAAATTTCACATACATTTTCAAACTTTCGGACTAAATTACTGGTGACCCTGTCCCAGATACAATGGTATTCCTGCTAATACCAACAGTCTTATTAGCGACTGAGTCTCACTCGGCCAATAATAAGATGACAATTTTCAGACGCCAGGCCCTTGCCATGCGTCTCCATGAGTATCTACACAATACTCACGGCCGGCCCTTGCCGGGGGGAGAAAGCTGGTGGTGGCTCTGAAAGGAGTCGTTTGTGAGACTACTTGGTGTACTTGGAGGGTCCAGAGTTAAGGTCCCCTATACCACGCTCTGGGGCTGCAGCCTACCAAACAAAACAACAAAACGATAAGAACAAAACAATAAGAGAATGATGAATTAGAACGAGGAGAAGAAAGAAGAGTGAAGAGAAGTCAGAAGAACACAGAGAAGATAAAGAGACCGAGCTCAGAAGAGAAGAATAAAGGAAAGAGGAAGTGAAAAACAACAATTAATAACAAAACAAAGCAACAAATAGAACCGGGGGGAAGGTCTTCTATACCAAACCCTGGGGCCTGGCGCCTCTGAGCTCGAGCCTCCTTGATCCCCTTGCTGCCTCCTGCTTGCCACGGTGACAGAACACTATAATGAATATGAACACATAGTTGGCTGAATGTTATCCCCTCATTGCGAGCGGGACTACCCAGTCATAAAATACTCTCAGCGCCTAGGCGCTAGGGTCCCACACACAGCAGCGGCGTCTAATCCAAGCGAGCAATTGCGTAGACAACACATCTTGATTTTTTAGACACAACTCCATTACATTGATTCAACAGGAGAGCGACGTAGCAGTGATAAGTGAAGAAGTCTTCCACTCACTGGAGTCTCCTGCTTTTCAGCGGGGTCGACCGCGGGACGCGGATCGGCCATGGACTGCCGGTCTTATTCCCTGTTACGGTAAGAAGTATTCCACTCACTGGAGTCTCCCAGCGGGGGCGACCGGGGGACGCGGACCGACACTGTCACGCTGACGGGGGAAGAGCGCTTTCCGCGCATGGTAGAGACTGCTTTGGCCCGGGACTATCCGCGGCGGGCCTGGGTGTCTCGGCTTGTGAGTCGCAGCCACCCTGGTCTGACTACAGCCAGCAGTCTGCCCCCTTAGCTTGTCAGCCAGGGCCGGGCTTCTCAATAGATGTTGCCACAACCTCAATGATGTACACATTCTAGCCCCCCTGGCTCGTCAGTCAGGGCTGGGCCTCTGTTCAAATGATGTACACACACTGGCCCCCCTGGCTCGTCAGCCAGGGCCGGGCCTCTCAATAGATGTTGCCACAGCCTGAAATGATGTATAACACTAGCCCCCCTGGCTCGTCAGTCAGGGCCGGGCCTCCTTTAAATGATGTATACACACTAGCCCCTCTGTCTTGTCAGACAGGGCCGGGCCTTACTTCAATGATGTAAACCCATCTTCAACCCGACTGGCGCAGGACTCCGCTGTAGGAGTTCGCCGCGCCGGGTTGAGACCTATGCCAGACAGGATAGGTAGGCCCCTACGAAAGATTTGACAATCAGACATGAAGAAAAAACGGTCATTTTTGGCCGTTTTCAAGTACCAATGTCTTAACTTACACTGTTACGTCTGCTCACGAAGACAGGGCATTAACTGCCTGCTGCTGGGCGGTCTACCCCTGGAGTAGGCTGCCATGGACAGATAGATGACGTTATTGATTGTGTTACGCGGCCCGGGGCGGGCCACGCCAGGTTTAATACACAACAACAAGACTGCTGAGCCACCACGGATGAGTGGACATCAGCAATACAGACATACTGTTAAAACTACAGGTTGTGGGACGTGTCTTGCCTTTCTGGGCCACGTTAATATACAACAACGACTGCTGAGCCCACCACGGCAAGGTGGACATCAGCAATACAGATGAATTGAATATAGACATACGTTCAACTATAAATCGTGTTACGCGTCCCGGGAGTTGCCCCAGGCTACGCTAGGTTTATTACACGTCTACATGACTGCTGAGCCCACCACGGTTGGGTGGACGTCAGCAATACAGACACAGCGTTCACGTTTTTGATTGTTTTACTCGTCCCGGGCCTTGACGCCCCGGCCACGCCAGTACACGCAAGACAGTTCAGATGAGGCTCAACTTCATAGCGTTCACGCTATCGGTATATATAAATAATAATAATATAAATAATTTTTATTGAGCCTTCCAAAGAAGAGAACAATACATACATAAAAGTATTTCAGTTATAAAATAACAGCATTGATAACAGTATTAAAACGACTTTAGCAGCAAGCTTAAAATATACCGGTCATACGGATTGCGGCTAAGCAGTACTTGCCTAACACTATCACATAATCCGTCTTCCGGCGTAGTGGATGATTTGATGGAAACTTGTATTCTGTGAGCATATGACGTATCTAAAATATACTTAAAGAGTGATACATTGTGCTTACTGCATATGGTTCTCACCCTGGCTATCAGATCAGTATGATTACGTAATTGATCACAGCAATGTTTCTTTAATAAATAACAGTAAAATGTCTTGGCACGTGAAGAATTAGAGAATATAGCACTTATCAACTTCAATGAGCTGGTTTCAATAACATTGTTAATTTTTGAGACATTCATTGCCTTTAAAATCAGTGAACTTCTACAAAATTTGTGAATTCCTATCCCTGCCTTGAGGAGTCTGCTTTGTATTTTTTCCATTTTTCAAGGTCGCCTGCTGAAATGTAAATGCAATTGATACGGTAGGTTAAGATAGGACGTATCGCCGCCTTCCATATATAACTAAGGGCATCAACGTCGGTTACTGTGTTGTTGAAACCAGCTCCCTGCAAAGCAAAATATGCTCTTCTACATGCAATTATTCGTTTATCAACATGTTCATGAGGTTTACAGTGTGATAACGTCACACCCAAATAGTTAACACTATCGGTCTGTACAAGATGTGTCTCCCAGTCTCCATTCAGGTGGTGGATCTAAATGACATTTACCAAATATTGTACATTCAGTCTTCGACGGATTAAACCTTAGACCGTGATCAGTATTGTATTTATCTGCGACGTTAATCATTATCTGCAGACCAGTAGCAGTCAGACTGGTTAGCAAAATGTCGTCAGCATATACAGAAAGATTATATGATGTGCCGTTAATTTTAATTCCTCCATTACACTCAGCTAACGACTCGACCATTTCTTGATAGAAAAGGTTAAAAAGAAATGGAGAAGATAAGCCACTTCGGCGTGTACCTTTACATACTTTGATCGGAATACTCAACTCACCTTTGTGTTTTATATAGAATCAAATCGAGTGAGGGACGGCATCAAATGCACCCTCTGCGTCAACATGGGAACATGCATATACAGTAGACCCCCGTCTAGTAGAGTATGAAATTACATCATTCGCTAATGCGGTGGCCATATTTGTGCCTCTACCAGGCACGAAACCAAACTGCAAATCACTAAATTGATGACCCGCCGAAGCATCAAGTGTATATAACTCAAGAATTTTCAAAAATGTACATGATATAGTCACATGCCCCCGGTATTACCGGCCGGGCCTACCACATTACACATTACAAGGGATATCCACTGACAGCCTCATACCAACCAAGGCATGTCAGGCTCTCAGTGGAGACTACGAACGACGGACGATTCACGGTAGGATTGGGCCATCATAAAGATAAAACAACAATGTTTTCAGCTCCAAATAACGGTGACTATGCTAGGAGATTCACCCGTCGATCGCCTTTGGGCGAGCTACCGCATTAGGTACCCATGTTAGGCCTAGTGGGCCTACACCTACGGGGCCTACTGCTACTGAGTAACGTTACTACATACTGACTGGGCTGGGCTCTCAGTAAAGAGTATTCATAATATCGGCTCTGTCATCCAGGACAGACGCCTCGATCACTGTGGACAGAAAGGAAGAATTATAACTGAATATAATCAAGTCACAGAATACTTCACATGTTATGAAGAAGTGGGACCGCAAGGGTTAACTTTGGCTTGGCTTACTATGAGGTACGCGCGCCGCTTCAGTCATGCATCTGACTGTGAAGCACATGGCTAATCAAGGAAGTCGCTACTTTTGGGCCAATGGGGTGACCGAATTGGCTGTATACGGGATATGATTGGCCGCGGTTGCGACATGCAAATTTTGCAAGAAAAGGCGTGAATATCAACCAGCTCATTATCATGTTTACATTCAAGCATCCTCGCCGGTGACAGACCCTTCGGGCGCTAGGATTCACTCGAGACTGTATCGTCCATGAATTAACGGCAAACAGCTCAAAAGGACTACGTGCGCTGTTTTGATATCATTAAAACACTGATAGAATCGATTCAACTGCTTGAATGCGATTAATTATCACAGTGTTTCATATACAGGCTAAGGCTTTAGCCTAGATAGATTCGACCAAGGAAATAACTGACCTTTTGATGAATTGTCGGGATAAGGACCTTCTTTTCTCCTGCCTTTTCTTTACTAGTAAAGAAGAAGGGGGGGGGGGGGGGGGTAGACAGGTTACCAACATGAAGTTGATGGGAGAAATTAAAGAAGAATAGCTTTCCTTATGAGTCCACGACGTACAGTAGGTCCCAGGAGCAATGGATTCATTGCATTGGTGAATGTCGCAACTGAAGAATGGTCGATCGTTAAACAACGAGTCTAGCTACTTTCGTGAACACCACAGACGCCTCCCTGTCGGATTTGGGCGCTCGGATGGGCCAACAGTCCATGCACGGCATATGGACGTACACAGAGAATCGGAGAATCATTTCAATTTTTGGAATTGAAAACTGTTTTGTTTGCACTTCAGCAACGACTCAGACTCAGACTCAGACTCAGATGCATTTATTTGGACGCAAATATAAAACATACAATTTTTTAGATGTACATAAAACATAAAACAATTTAAATGTATTACGACCAGGAGACCCGTACTAAGACGCTTTTAGGTCGCTAGCGTACGGGCCACCCATGAAATTAACAAAAAACGTGTATTTTTTTAATTAATTAGCAGAAAATTATCAAATACAGTAGAAACAACAAAACATTTTCAGTACAATATAGTATCAGCATAAAGTAGTCTACAGCAAAAACTTATGCAGACAAAGAACCACGGCTGGTTGGATGCTGGGCCCTTTAATCAAAAGCCCAGCATCAAAACAGCACCGGCGCAATGTCCTGCGGCTGCCACGGGATTTATTAAGTTAATATTAGGCCTATGTGCTATGCAAGAACTACCCAGCAGACAAGCGACGCCGAACCAACGCTGGCCCAACGTTGGTTCACCGTCTACGACGCTGGACCAACGCCACACCAAAATCGATCTAACGTGTCGTGTCCGCCGGGCACCACATATGAAAATATCGAGAG
This sequence comes from Flabesymbios commensalis, assembly GCA_964017125.1. Taxonomy (NCBI): domain Eukaryota; kingdom Metazoa; phylum Annelida; class Polychaeta; order Terebellida; family Flabelligeridae; genus Flabesymbios; species Flabesymbios commensalis. The sequence goes on from OZ024911.1 coordinate 2,044,462, forward strand.
CAGATCCCCCGGCAAAACTCAGACCACGACCCAAAGCGGCTTCACTGCTGGGCCACCGTTTAGGACGCCGGCCCAACAACAAAACAACATCGGTCCGATGCCCGCATCCCCCCGGGCAATGCAGGCATCAGCAAGCAAAAACCCTGAGCCAAAGTCGGCCCAAAAGCTGGACCATCGTCTACGACGATGACCCAACAACGCGCCGGCACAGGCCCAGAGCCTCCCCAGCAAAACACGAAAACGTCCAGCCAATGTCGGTACAATGTTGTCCCATCGTTTTCGACGCTGGCCCAACACTGCAGTAACACCGGCCGCACGCCTCGCGTCCGCCGGGCTATGCCTACACGGGGCCTACAAATGCTGCTACACGCTGAAGGTGAAGTGAAGAACTCTCAACCACAATACTAAAACAAAAGCGGGACAATGCCTCACTGTGGATAAGACACACAAAAGAAAAATGTTGACACATTTAACCATCTACTTACCAGGACTCATAATTTATGAGCAAGCACAACAAATTAAAGCTCAATTTTGAAGTTGAAAAATGATAAATAAATCCTAATTTCCCTTGAAAAATAGCCAGTATGTACAGATGTACCTAACGCATATTAATGTAACAGTTTGACAATAGTAAAGAACAGTCCTAAAAGAAATCTATATATATATATATTGATGGTTCAAACATCTAACCAGCCTGTGACCTGATTTGTAATGCATGATTTTGAAAAACGAAGTGCATTTTAAAAATTTTAGGCAGTAAAACTAGCGAAATTGAGTTGAATAACCATGTATAGAACGGTATTCAAACAAAAAACTAACATGGCTGACATAACTCAAAGTTTAAAATACACCGATATTTAATCCAATAGTAAATAATAGTAATAATGATAATAACTCTAAAATCCTGAAAAATCTGGTAAAATCAGCTAATAACACCCAAAAAAGACTTCAATTCAGACCAACCGTCCAAACAAATGTGCAGCAGGCCATTTAGTTATTCATACAAACATAACAATTTTCAACGAGAAAATCAGTTGAGAAATCAGACGGTCTTACTACTGCCAGACAACACAACAGCTTTTGCTTACCTTCTGAAGGAGGGGGGCACACAGTCCTGATCACCTACCGGTAGATATATTGACATTGGCTGATCAACAGAATATATCGGTACGACCAAGCTACCTACCCGGCCAGATGAATATACAGGCCGCTACACTGTTACAATCGAAGGAGCCCAACGAATGGATGTTAGCTCCTAGCAGCCCGAGCCACTGTGGCTGGATGGCTTGGAAGCTATTTATGATATACGGTCTACCGGTGGTGGACCTATTTGCATAGAGAGAAAAGCAAGCAGTTGAACAGTTACTTCTCCACAGACAGGCGCGACCCCCCATGCCCTGGGGACGGACGCACTACACCACGATTGGAACTTCAAGAGCAAGCTACTGTACGCTTTCCCTCCCCCCCAATCTGATTCCATTAGTAGTGGGGCGAGTGCATCATATCAAGTTTCAGATGATTCTGATAACGCCCTGGTAGCCGAGGGCGCCATGGCTCCCAGAGTTGATCGATTTATCGGTCCGATTGCCGAGCCGTTTGCCGGAATCATGGGACACGATATTGAATTTGACGACCAACACGGGATTGAAAAACTACCACAAGTTGGACATGATGGTATGGCTCATCTCAGCGCGTCCCTCCGAGACGGAGGGGTCGAACCTGAAGTGGCCGGATTTAATCGGAATGCATGGAGCCCTCTACAAGAGTCTAGTACGCCGCCGTTAATGGTCGGCATCTTGTAGCAGAAAGGGCCTTGATGTGGCTATTCCTTCTGCTGTGAATTTACTTCATTGCTTATGGTATCTATACAATGAAGACAATTGGAATGGAGAACCTTGTGTGTCCACGGCTTAGCCGTGGCTACCCTTTTACAACCCTACGCACCAGAATCAATTGGTGAAGACAGAAGGGTTTGCAGGTTCATGCGGGCGACTTATTATAGTCGACCTCCACCAAGAAAGTTAAAACCAATATGGGACGTGGCAACGGTTTTAAGACATATCGAGGCTTGGGGCGGTATCGAGCATTTATCGCGTTCCAGTTTGACTCAGCGAATGGTGATGTTACTAGCCATTGCATCGGCTAGACGCGTCAGTGACTTATGTTTATTACGAACAGACGTTGACAGTCTTCAACGGACTCCTGACAAGTGGACATTCCTACCAGCATTTGGTGCGAAGCAAGAAGTCTTAATCACAGTGTACCCCCTCTGGTTTTTACCCGGAATGAGGGGTGTCCTAACATATGCCCTGTTAGTCACTCATCTGCTTATATGAAGATTACGGAAGCAGACAGAAGGATTCTGGACTCTAACGTTTTACTGCTAAAGTGTGTTTCTCCATTTAGAGTAACAGCCCGAGCCACTGTGGCTCAATGGCTTTTGAATATTCTTAAAGACGCCAGAACAGGAGATACAGTGGGTTCAACAAGAGCCGCCGTCGCTACATGGGCTATGGCGCGCGGTGTTAGTATGGAGACTATTATGACTGCTGCAGACTGGCCTTGTGCCTGCACTATGCGGGCACATTGTTTGAGATTACTCCCAAGAGAAGCTCTTGGTGAAGCATGCTACTATCAACTAACTATTGCTTTATTAGTAATAAAGTTCAATATTTGTAAGAAGAAATTGCCTTATGCCTTCGAATAAGGTTCAATCTAAATCTTTGGAGAAAGATATAATGGATACAAGTTATCGTATCCATTTTGGTGGACTCAGTGATTTTTGAATCTGGAGTTGGATTATACCACCAGCCAGATGGGGGACAATCTCCCATTAATGTCGTATGTTAGATTAACAAAAACAACCCTTAATTAAAATCTACAAATTATAAAGTGAAAAGTCTTATAATTGTGGTTTTAATTAAGGTTTTTGTTAATCTAACATACGACTCTAGTTTCTGACTGGATGTACGAATTTGTTGCCATTGCTCGCTTGGATTAGACGCCGCTGCTGGCGCTACAGGCGAATTTATAACTTCTGGAGACGGGGTACTGGGTTCGGCGATTTGCAGGCCCTCGGCCTATCACAGCCTGAGCAGAGAGCCTATCAGAGGCCGTGCTCAAGGCTAGAGTGACGCCGTCATAGTAAGCCACCCGTCTTATCCCCCCCCCCGTCTCTGCAGATTTTGCCAGTCACGGCAGATATTAAGCTAGCCCGTGATCTGAGAATCGTACAAAACTCGTATAGAAATCGCATTGCATGGATTCCCATTATTGTCGTATGTTAGATTAACAAAAACCTTAATTAAAACCACAATTATAAGACGTTTCACTTTATAACTTGTAGATTATATAGAACAGTTCTTGAAGTAATTTACTGATTTCACGTAGGGTCCACCCGAAATTATTTATTTCAAAAATACTACACCCCCCCCCCCCCCTCGAGATTGAATGGTGGGCACTTAGGCCTTAGGAAGATGCTGTTAGTGTTTGTTGATACTGCCCTGTATAGACAAACAACAGTAACTGCTTACTTTACAAGTCTGAAGTTACTGCTGTTTGTCTAAAATCAAGTGGAAACAGTACTGTCAGTATTGATAACATTTTTCTGCTATTATGACGTCACCATTCTATATTTAATTTGGAACGTGTAGCCTATACACTGCTAGTTTTTTCAAAATAATATAAAAATCATGTTCCAATTCTCTGTCAAAATGTAACCTCTATACATAATTATTTGGCCATATATTATTTATAATTCTAATCTGTAAACCATGTAAACGGTGCTCATTTGAGTGGGTTAGGTGTGAGCCTTTAGGCGAACACTTTATTCATTGCAGTGCTGGTATATCCTATTTAAAGTTGCCGGATTCATTAATTCATTCTACCAATCTCTTGTGAGTTCCACCCAAGCGGTATTTATTTTAATCCAGCCCAGATATATAAATGCACAAGGCCATCAGAAAATAGTGAATACTGTAAATCAGTTATTTTATATTTCTCCAATAGTTTATGCCGTGAAATATGTCACCTGTGTCAACCACTTTATTGGTTCTTAAGGTTTAAAGTGTCAACCTTTTCATTGCTGAGAAATAATGAATATATCATAGTCGCCCATAGCATTTTACGGGTTATAATACTTAGGATAAGGAACTATAAGGTTTAAAGTGTCAACCTTCTCAGTACTGAGAAATAATGAATATATCATAGTCGCCCATAATTTTACAGGTTATAATACTTAGGATAAGGAACTATAAGGTTTAAAGTGTCAACCTTCTCAGTACTGAGAAATAATGAATATATCATAGTCGCCCATAGCATTTTACGGGTTAATAATACTTAGGATAAGGAACTATAAGGTTTAAAGTGTCAACCTTCTCAGTGCTGAGAAATAATAAATATATCATAGTCGCCCATAGCATTTTACGGGTTATAATACTTAGGATAAGGAACTATAAGGTTTAAAGTGTCAACCTTCTCAGTACTGAGAAATAATGAATATATCATAGTCGCCCATAATTTTACAGGTTATAATACTTAGGATAAGGAACTATAAGGTTTAAAGTGTCAACCTTCTCAGTACTGAGAAATAATGAATATATCATAGTCGCCCATAGCATTTTACGGATTATAATACTTAGGATAAGGAACTATAAGGTTTAAAGTGTCAACCTTCTCAGTACTGAGAAATAATGAATATATCATAGTCGCCCATAATTTTACAGGTTATAATACTTAGGATAAGGAACTATAAGGTTTAAAGTGTCAACCTTCTCAGTACTGAGAAATAATGAATATATCATAGTCGCCCATAGCATTTTACGGATTATAATACTTAGGATAAGGAACTATAAGGTTTAAAGTGTCAACCTTCTAAGTGCGGAGAAATAATGAATATATCATAGTCGCCCATAGCATTTTACGGGTTAATAATACTTAGGATAAGGAACTATAGGGTTTAAAGTGTCAACCTTCTCAGTGCGGAGAAATAATGAATATATCATAGTCGCCCATAACATTTTACGGGTTAATAATACTTAGGATAAGGAACTATAAGGTTTAAAGTGTCAACCTTCTCAGTGCTGAGAAATAATGAATATATCATAGTCGCCCATAATTTTACAGGTTATAATACTTAGGATAAGGAACTATAAGGTTTAAAGTGTCAACCTTCTCAGTGCGGAGACATAATAAATAATCAACATATCAAGCAAAGTAACATGGTATACACAAGGTCGCTTGATATCAAGCTAAGTGACATGGTATACACAAGGTCGCTTGATATCAAGCAAAGTGACATGGTATACACAAGGTCGCATCATATCAAGCTAAGTGACATGGTATACACAAGGTCGCTTTATATCAAGCTAAGTGACATGGTATACACAAGGTCGCTTCATATCAAGCTAAGTGACATGGTATACACAAGGTCGCTTCATATCAAGCTAAGTGACATGGTATACACAAGGTCGCTTCATATCAATCTAAGTGACATGGTATACACAAGGTCGCTTCATATCAAGCTAAGTGACATGGTATACACAAGGTCGCTTTATATCAAGCTAAGTGACATGGTATACACAAGGTCGCTTCATATCAAGCTAAGTGACATGGTATACACAAGGTCGCTTTATATCAAGCTAAGTGACATGGTATACACAAGGTCGCTTCATATCAAGCTAAGTGACATGGTATACACAAGGTCGCTTTATATCAAGCTAAGTGACATGGTATACACAAGGTCGCTTCATATCAAGCTAAGTGACATGGTATACACAAGGTCGCTTTATATCAAGCTAAGTGACATGGTATACACAAGGTCGCTTCATATCAAGCTAAGTGACATGGTATACACAAGGTCGCTTCATATCAAGAAAAGTGACATGGTATACACAAGGTCGCTTCATATCAAGCTAAGTGACATGGTATACACAAGGTCGCTTTATATCAAGCTAAGTGACATGGTATACACAAGGTCGCTTCATATCAAGCTAAGTGACATGGTGTACACAAGGTCGCTTCATATCAAGCAAAGTGACATGGTATACACAAGGTCGCTTCATATCAAGCTAAGTGACATGGTATACACAAGGTCGCTTCATATCAAGCTAAGTGACATGGTATACACAAGGTCGCTTCATATCAAGCTAAGTGACATGGTATACACAAGGTCACTTCATATCAAGCTAAGTAACATGGTATACACAAGGTCGCTTCATATCAAGCTAAGTGACATGGTATACACAAGGTCGCTTCATATCAAGCTAAGTAACATGTTATACACAAGGTGGCTTCATATCAAGCTAAGTAACATGGTATACACAAGGTCGCTTCATATCAAGCTAAGTAACATGGTATACACAAAGTCGCTTTATATCAAGCTAAGTGACATGGTATAAACAAGGTCGCTTTATATCAAGCAGAGTAACATGGTATAAACAAGGTCGCTTCATATCAAGCTAAGTAACATGGTATACACAGGGTCGCTTTATATCAAGCTAAGTGACATGGTATCAACAAGGTCGCTTTATATCAAGCAGAGTAACATGATATAAACAAGGTCGCTTCATATCAAGCTAAGTAACATGGTATACACAAAGTCGCTTTATATCAAGCTAAGTGACATGGTATAAACAAGGTCGCTTTATATCAAGCAGAGTAACATGGTATAAACAAGGTCGCTTCATATCAAGCTAAGTAACATGGTATACACAAGGTCGCTTCATATCAAGCTAAGTGACATGGTATACACAAGGTCGCTTCATATCAAGCTAAGTGACATGGTATACACAAGGTCGCTTTATATCAAGCTAAGTGACATGGTATACACAAGGTCGCTTCATATCAAGCTAAGTGACATGGTATACACAAGGTCGCTTTATATCAAGCTAAGTGACATGGTATACACAAGGTCGCTTCATATCAAGCTAAGTGACATGGTATACACAAGGTCGCTTCATATCAAGCAAAGTGACATGGTATACACAAGGTCGCTTCATATCAAGCTAAGTGACATGGTATACACAAGGTCGCTTTATATCAAGCTAAGTGACATGGTATACACAAGGTCGCTTCATATCAAGCTAAGTGACATGGTATACACAAGGTCGCTTCATATCAAGCAAAGTGGCATGGTATACACAAGGTCGCTTCATATCAAGCTAAGTGACATGGTATACACAAGGTCGCTTCATATCAAGCTAAGTGACATGGTATACACAAGGTCGCTTCATATCAAGCTAAGTGACATGGTATACACAAGGTCACTTCATATCAAGCTGAGTAACATGTATACACAAGGTCGCTTCATATCAAGCTAAGTGACATGGTATACACAAGGTCGCTTCATATCAAGCTAAGTAACATGGTATACACAAGGTCGCTTCATATCAAGCTAAGTGACATGGTATACACAAGGTCGCTTTATATCAAGCTAAGTAACATGGTATGCACAAGGTGGCTTCATATCAAGCTAAGTAACATGGTATACACAAGGTCGCTTCATATCAAGCTAAGTAACATGGTATACACAAGGTCGCTTTATATCAAGCTAAGTGACATGGTATAAACAAGGTCGCTTTATATCAAGCAGAGTAACATGGTATAAACAAGGTCGCTTCATATCAAGCTAAGTAACATGGTATACACAAGGTCACTTTATATCAAGCTAAGTGACATGGTATAAACAAGGTCGCTTTATATCAAGCAGAGTAACGTGATATAAACAAGGTCGCTTCATATCAAGCTAAGTGACATTGTATAAACAAGGTCGCTTCATATCAAGCTAAGTGACATGGTATACACAAGGTCGCTTTATATCAAGCTAAGTGACATGGTATAAACAAGGTCGCTTTATATCAAGCAGAGTAACATGATATAAACAAGGTCACTTCATATCAAGCTAAGTGACATTGTATAAACAAGGTCGCTTCATATCAAGCTAAGTGACATGGTATACACAAGGTCGCTTTATATCAAGCTAAGTGACATGGTATAAACAAGGTCGCTTTATATCAAGCAGAGTAACACGGTATAAACAAGGTCGCTTCATATCAAGCTAAGTAACATGGTATACACAAGGTCGCTTTATATCAAGCTAAGTGACATGGTATAAACAAGGTCGCTTTATATCAAGCAGAGTAACATGATATAAACAAGGTCGCTTCATATCAAGCTAAGTGACATTGTATAAACAAGGTCGCTTCATATCAAGCTAAGTGACATGGTATACACAAGGTCGCTTTATATCAAGCAAAGTGACATGGTATAAACAAGGTCGCTTTATATCAAGCAGAGTAACATGATATAAACAAGGTCACTTCATATCAAGCTAAGTGACATTGTATAAACAAGGTCGCTTCATATCAAGCTAAGTGACATGGTATACACAAGGTCGCTTCATATCAAGCTAAGTGACATGGTATACACAAGGTCGCTTCATATCAAGCTAAGTGACATGGTATACACAAGGTCGCTTCATATCAAGCTAAGTGACATGGTATACACAAGGTCGCTTTATATCAAGCTAAGTGACATGGTATACACAAGGTCGCTTCATATCAAGCTAAGTGACATGGTATACACAAGGTCGCTTCATATCAAGCTAAGTAACATGGTATACACAAGGTGGCTTCATATCAAGCTAAGTAACATGGTATACACAAGGTCGCTTCATATCAAGCTAAGTAACATGGTATACACAAAGTCGCTTTATATCAAGCTAAGTGACATGGTATACACAAGGTCGCTTCATATCAAGCTAAGTAACATGGTATACACAAGGTGGCTTCATATCAAGCTAAGTAACATGGTATACACAAGGTCGCTTCATATCAAGCAAAGTGACATGGTATACACAAGGTCTCTTCATATCAAGCTAAGTGACATGGTATACACAAGGTCGCTTCATATCAAGCTAAGTGACATGCTATACACAAGGTCGCTTCATATCAAGCTAAGTGACATGGTATACACAAGGTCACTTCATATCAAGCTAAGTAACATGTATACACAAGGTCGCTTCATATCAAGCTAAGTGACATGGTATACACAAGGTCGCTTCATATCAAGCTAAGTAACATGGTATACACAAGGTCGCTTTATATCAAGCTAAGTGACATGGTATAAACAAGGTCGCTTTATATCAAGCAGAGTAACATGGTATAAACAAGGTCGCTTCATATCAAGCTAAGTAACATGGTATACACAAGGTCGCTTTATATCAAGCTAAGTGACATGGTATAAACAAGGTCGCTTGATATCAAGCAGAGTAACATGATATAAACAAGGTCGCTTCATATCAAGCTAAGTGACATTGTATAAACAAGGTCGCTTCATATCAAGCTAAGTGACACGGTATACACAAGGTCGCTTCATATCAAGCTAAGTGACATGGTATACACAAGGTCGCTTCATATCAAGCAAAGTGATATGGTATACACAAGGTCGTTTCTAGTCTATTGGCAAATTCAGACAATTTCGAGGTCAGGAAAAATCAGAGAAATTTCAAATGCTTTCTGAAATTTATATTTTTTCAAATAAAGCCCTGAGCGCCGGTTTAACCCTTTGCGCTGCTGAATTATTTGTTTCTAGTTTTCATTCAGTAGAAGCTGGAATTGCTAACGTAATTTCCAGCTTCAAATGACAAAAACTATTTCTATCCATGTGGGGAAAAATAGGCAGCACCTAAAATGATTTATTTGATTATCTGAGCATCTATTGCAAACTATTTGATCAATTTCAGAGCCATTTAATTTAGTTCAACATTTGCTTGAAACCGTATAGAAAGGGTGCCGTTGGCAGAAGGGTTAACCCAGAAAACACGACACGTTGACCCAATGCTGGGCTAATGCTGGCACAGCGTCGTAGACAGTGGGCCAGCATTGGCCCAGCATTGGGTCAACGTGTCGTGTTGGCTGAGTTAACCCTTTCACTGCGGGGACCGTCTTTAGACGTCAGATTCTGACGTATAAAAACGGTCCACGTATAAAGACGGCCCCCGCACTGAAAGGGTTAAAATATTTATAATGGCCGTAGACCCATAACATAGGTATTTAAGTGAAGCAGAAAGAGCTGACTAAGATATGTATGATGATTTCAAATTGAAAAACCCCGTCAGCCCGTCAGCGCTCAAAGGGTTATGTCAAACCCCGTCAGCCGTCAGCGCTTAAAGGGTTATGTGAAACCCCGTCAGCCGTCAGCGCTTAAAGGGTTATGTCAAACCCCGTCAGCCGTCAGCGCTTAAAGGGTTATGTGAAACCCTGTCAGCCGTCAGCGCTCAAAGGGTTATGTCAAACCCCGTCAGCCCGTCAGCGCTTAAAGGGTTATGTCAAACCCCGTCAGCCGTCAGCGCTTAAAGGATTATGTGAAACCCCGTCAGCTGTCAGCGCTTAAAGGGTTATGTCAAACCCCGTCAGCCCGTCAGCGCTTAAAGGGTTATGTCAAACCCCGTCAGCCCGTCAGCGCTTAAAGGGTTGTGTGAAACCCCGTCAGCCGTCAGCGCTCAAAGGGTTATGTCAAACCCCGTCAGCCGTCAGCGCTTAAAGGATTATGTGAAACCCCGTCAGCTGTCAGCGCTTAAAGGGTTATGTCAAACCCCGTCAGCCGTCAGCGCTTAAAGGGTTTTGTCAAACCCCGTCAGCCCGTCAGCGCTTAAAGGGTTATGTGAAACCCTGTCAGCCGTCAGCGCTCAAAGGGTTATGTCAAACCCCGTCAGCCGTCAGCGCTTAAAGGGTTATGTCAAACCCCGTCAGCCCGTCAGCGCTTAAAGGGTTATGTCAAACCCCGTCAGCCGTCAGCGCTTAAAGGGTTATGTCAAACCCCGTCAGCCGTCAGCGCTTAAAGGGTTATGTGAAACCCCGTCAGCCGTCAGCGCTTAAAGGGTTATGTGAAACCCCGTCACCCGTCAGCGCTTAAAGGGTTATGTCAAACCCCGTCAGCCGTCAGCGCTTAAAGGGTTATGTCAAACCCCGGCAGCCGTCAGCGCTTAAAGGGTTATGTCAAACCCCGTCAGCGCTCAAAGGGTTATGTCAAACCCCGTCAGCCGTCAGCGCTTAAAGGGTTATGTCAAACCCCATCAGCCGCCGGCGCTCAAAGGGTTATGTCAAACCCCGTCAGCCGTCAGCGCTTAAAGGGTTATGTCAAACCTTGTCAGCGCTCAAAGGGTTATGTCAAACCCCGTCAGCCGTCAGCGCTTAAAGGGTTATGTCAAACCCCGTCAGCCGTCAGCGCTTAAAGGCTTATGTCAAGCCCCGTCAGCCGTCAGCGCTTAAAGGGTTATGTCAAACCCCGTCAGCGCTCAAAGGGTTATGTCAAACCCCGTCAGCCATCAGCGCTTAAAGGGTTATGTCAAACCCCGTCAGCCGTCAGCGCTTAAAGGGTTATGTGAAACCCCGTCAGCCGTCAGCGCTTAAAGGGTTATGTCAAACCTCGTCAGCCGTCAGCGCTTAAAGGGTTATGTGAAACCCCGTCAGCGCTTAAAGGGTTATGTCAAACCCCGTCAGCGCTTAAAGGGTTATGTCAAACCCCGTCAGCCGTCAGCGCTCAAAGGGTTATGTGAAACCGCGTCAGCCGTCAGCGCTTAAAGGGTTATGTCAATTCCCGTCAGCCGTCAGCTCTCAAAGGGTTATGTGAAACCGCGTCAGCCGTCAGCGCTTAAAGGGTTATGTCAATTCCCGTCAGCCGTCAGCGCTTAAAGGGTTATGTGAAACCCCGTCAGCCGTTAGCGTTCAAAGGGTTATGTGAAACCCCGTCAGCCCGTCAGCGCTTAAAGGGTTATGTGAAACCCCGTCAGCGCTCAAAGGGTTATGTGAAACCGCGTCAGCCGTCAGCGCTTAAAGGGTTATGTCAATTCCCGTCAGCCGTCAGCTCTCAGAGGGTTATGTGAAACCCCGTCAGCCGTCAGCGCTTAAAGGGTTATGTCAAACCCCGTCAGCCGTCAGCGCTTAAAGGGTTATGTCAAACCCCGTCAGCCGTCAGCGCTTAAAGGGTTATGTCAAACCCCGTCAGCCGTCAGCGCTCAAAGGGTTATGTGAAACCCCGTCAGCCGTCAGCGCTTAAAGGGTTATGTCAAACCCCGTCAGCCGTCAGCGCTTAAAGGGTTATGTCAAACCCCGTCAGCCGTCAGCGCTTAAAGGGTTATGTCAAACCCCGTCAGCCGTCAGCGCTTAAAGGGTTATGTGAAACCCTGTCAGCCGTCAGCGCTCAAAGGGTTATGTCAAACCCCGTCAGCGCTCAAAGGGTTATGTCAAACCCCGTCAGCCGTCAGCGCTTAAAGGGTTATGTCAAACCCCGTCAGCCGCCGGCGCTCAAAGGGTTATGTCAAACCCCGTCAGCCGTCAGCGCTTAAAGGGTTATGTGAAACCCCGTCAGCCGTCAGCGCTTAAAGGGTTATGTCAAACCTCGTCAGCCGTCAGCGCTTGAAGGGTTATGTCAAACCCCGTCAGCCGTCAGCGCTTAAAGGGTTATGTGAAACCCCGTCAGCGCTTAAAGGGTTATGTCAAACCCCGTCAGCGCTTAAAGGGTTATGTCAAACCCCGTCAGCCGTCAGCGCTTAAAGGGTTATGTGAAACCGCGTCAGCCGTCAGCGCTTAAAGGGTTATGTCAATTCCCGTCAGCCGTCAGCTCTCAAAGGGTTATGTGAAACCGCGTCAGCCGTCAGCGCTTAAAGGGTTATGTCAATTCCCGTCAGCCGTCAGCGCTTAAAGGGTTATGTGAAACCGCGTCAGCCGTCAGCGCTTAAAGGGTTATGTCAATTCCCGTCAGCCGTCAGCGCTTAAAGGGTTATGTGAAACCGCGTCAGCCGTCAGCGCTTAAAGGGTTATGTGAAACCCCGTCAGCCGTTAGCGTTCAAAGGGTTATGTGAAACCCCGTTAGCGTTCAAAGGGTTATGTGAAACCGCGTCAGCCGTCAGCGCTTAAAGGGTTATGTGAAACCCCGTCAGCCGTTAGCGTTCAAAGGGTTATGTGAAACCCCGTTAGCGTTCAAAGGGTTATGTGAAACCCCGTCAGCCGTCAGCGCTCAAAGGGTTATGTCAAACCCCGTCAGCCGTCAGCGCTTAAAGGGTTATGTCAAACCCCGTCAGCCGTCAGCGCTTAAAGGGTTATGTCAAGCCCCGTCAGCCGTCAGCACTTAAAGGGTTATGTCAAACCCCGTCAGCCGTCAGCGCTCAAAGGGTTATGTCAAACCCCGTCAGCCGTCAGCGCTTAAAGGGTTATGTCAAACCCCGTCAGCCGTCAGCGCTTAAAGGGTTATGTCAAGCCCCGTCAGCCGTCACCGCTTAAAGGGTTATGTCAAACCCCGTCAGCGCTCAAAGGGTTATGTCAAACCCCGTCAGCCATCAGCGCTTAAAGGGTTATGTCAAACCCCGTCAGCCCGTCAGCGCTCAAAGGGTTATGTCAAACCCCGTCAGCCGTCAGCGCTTAAAGGGTTATGTGAAACCCCGTCAGCCGTCAGCGCTTAAAGGGTTATGTCAAACCTCGTCAGCCGTCAGCGCTTAAAGGGTTATGTGAAACCCCGTCAGCGCTTAAAGGGTTATGTCAAACCCCGTCAGCCGGCAGCGCTTAAAGGGTTATGTCAAACCCCGTCAGCCGTCAGCGCTTAAAGGGTTATGTCAAACCCCGTCAGCCGTCAGCGCTTAAAGGGTTATGTGAAACCGCGTCAGCCGTCAGCGCTCAAAGGGTTATGTCAATTCCCGTCAGCCGTCAGCTCTCAAAGGGTTATGTGAAACCGCGTCAGCCGTCAGCGCTTAAAGGGTTATGTCAATTCCCGTCAGCCGTTAGCGTTCAAAGGGTTATGTCGTCAGCGCTTAAAGGGTTATGTCAAACTCCGTCAGCCGTCAGCGCTCAAAGGGTTATGTGAAACCGCGTCAGCCGTCAGCGCTTAAAGGGTTATGTCAAACCCTGTCAGCCGTCAGCGCTTAAAGGGTTATGTCAAACCCCGTCAGCCGTCAGCGCTCAAAGGGTTATGTCAATTCCCGTCAGCCGTCAGCTCTCAAAGGGTTATGTGAAACCGCGTCAGCCGTCAGCGCTTAAAGGGTTATGTCAATTCCCGTCAGCCGTTAGCGTTCAAAGGGTTATGTGAAACCCCGTCAGCGCTTAAAGGGTTATGTGAAACCCCGTCAGCCGTCAGCGCTTAAAGGGTTATGTGAAACCCCGTCAGCCGTCAGCGCTCAAAGAGTTATGTCAAACCCCGTCAGCCGTCAGCGCTTAAAGGGTTATGTCAAACCCCGTCAGCCGTCAGCGCTTAAAGGGTTATGTCAAACCCCGTCAGCCGTCAGCGCTTAAAGGGTTATGTCAAACCCCGTCAGCCGTCAGCGCTTAAAGGGTTATGTCAAACCCCGTCAGCCGTCAGCGCTCAAAGGGTTATGTGAAACCCCGTCAGCCGTCAGCGCTTAAAGGGTTATGTCAAACCCCGTCAGCCGTCAGCGCTCAAAGGGTTATGTCAAACCCCGTCAGCCCGTCAGCGCTTAAAGGGTTATGTCAAACCCCGTCAGCCGTCAGCGCTCAAAGGGTTATGTCAAACCCCGTCAGCCGTCAGCGCTTAAAGGGTTATGTCAAACCCCGTCAGCCGTCAGCGCTTAAAGGGTTATGTCAAACCCCGTCAGCCGTCAGCGCTCAAAGGGTTATTTATCCATTCTGATGAAAAAATAGGATATTTCGTAAAAAACGAAATTAATGGGATTATCGGGTAATTATGTTTTTGCTCTCCTCTCTACAATTTCAAGTAAATCAAATTCAATATTCCAGTCTATATGTACAAAAATATGGGATCAAGTATAGTATTCTACCCCGACCAATCAAATAGTGGCTCATACTGAGACGTGACCAGATCAGCCGTTATTTAGTTGTTATTTAAATTAGGTGGTAAAACATCACAGTTGCGCTTGCAATAGATAATCCCTGGTTTCATATAAACACTAATTACAATCAGGTCGGCGAACTATAAACCACGAAAATAATTATCTGATTATAATTATTGATTTTAACAATATGTGACCTATCGGCATTTAATCGAGTAATCAGGCACATGACAAATTTACTTGAAGTGCAGAAATGCCAAAACAAAAAATGAAATTATTTCATTTTTTTGTTGTATTGAATCAATGGATAAATAATATACATGATATAGTTAGGCGACAGCAGTGGTTTTCGCTGGATATTTTTGCAGGGAATTCCAAAATAGACGCCATGAATTAATGCCGTCTTCTGAAGCCGGCACGGCATTGGGCCAACGCTTAATGTGTTGGGCCAATGCTTTACTGATCTTAATCACACAGCAGTAAGTCCATCCACCCCAGGGATCTGTGTATACATCACTTGACACTAAACTGTAGATGTTAACCCAATGCTGGCCTAATGCTGGTCCACGGTGTACGGCGCTGGGCCAACAATAACCCAACATTGGGTTAATGTCACGTGCTTCCTGTTACCCTGTACCCTGGGGCTCGCTCCATGCCTCTACCCCGTTCCCTGTCAGAGGACAGGGGTTGTTGACCCAATGCTGGCTTAGTGTTGGGCCAGTGTGGTAGACGGTGGACCAACATTCAGGTGACATTGGGTGAATGTCTGGTGTTTTTTGGGTTAATTAAGTAAGGTACCTTGCACCCTGATCCTAGTGCAGGTGTACTGGGATCTCCCTGATCCTAGTGCAGGTGTACTGGGATCTCCCTGATCCTAGTGCAGGTGTACTGGAATCTCCCTGATCCTAGTGCAGGTGTACTGGGATCTCCCTGATCCTAGTGCAGGTGTACTGGAATCTCCCTGATCCTAGTGCAGGTGTACTGGGATCTCCCTGATCCTAGTGCAGGTGTACTGGAATCTCCCTGATTCTAGTGCAGGTGTACTGGAATCTCCCTGATACTAGTGCAGGTGTACTGGAATCTCCCTGATCCTAGTGCAGATGTACTGGAATCTCCCTGATCCTAGTGCAGGTGTACTGGGATATCCCTGATCCTAGTGCAGGTGTACTGGGATATCCCTGATCCTAGTGCAGGTGTACTGGGATCTCCCTGATCCTAGTGCAGGTGTACTGGGATCTCCCTGATCCTAGTGCAGGTGTACTGGAATCTCTTGTCACCCCTTCCAGATCCCTATCTACCCCCCCCCCCTTCACACCCCAGCCCGATGCCCCCCCCGCGATCCCGCCCCATGAAAGAACACATGGTTGTGCTATCTCAGCAAACAGGAGCCCTTGTCCAGATGCCGCTTCAATGTTGGGCCACCGTCTGCGACGCTGGCCCAACATTGATTCGCATTGGGACAAGGGCTCATGTTTTCTAGGATGTCAGCAGATCCCAAAACAAGCAGGAGACCCTGGTTCGATTCTGGGCCAACGTAGTAGACGATGGACCAACATCTACCCAGCATCACATGAGCGTATTTTGAGTGCTAGGTTCATCCCCCCCCCCCCCTCAGATAACCAGTTAGGAACCCTTCTCGTCTCAAAGCACACTACAG
Source organism: Flabesymbios commensalis (assembly GCA_964017125.1). Classification (NCBI taxonomy): domain Eukaryota; kingdom Metazoa; phylum Annelida; class Polychaeta; order Terebellida; family Flabelligeridae; genus Flabesymbios; species Flabesymbios commensalis. The sequence continues at coordinate 2,060,916 of OZ024911.1, forward strand.
AATAAATACACACTTGAGAATGTTGAGTATTAAGTCATCCATCCTTAAAAATATGACAAAACAATTCACCAGGCGAACCTTCTGAGGATGGTGAGATAAATGAGATGACACTGCCCTCCAGACACAGGATTCGAAATTCTAGCCCTGGTGGTCTGAGACCGAGCACGCTACCTCTCGATCACAGAGGCTCCCCACAATATTGAATGATTACGAGTCAGAGGTGAAGAAACATTTTGTTTCTTTGAAACTTGAAGGCCAGAGTGGGGTATACAAATTCCAGTACACAATGAGCAGATGAGCTAAGCCAATCAAAAAATTAAGAATCTCCGTAATTTATTTAATTAGTTTATCAAAGGGGTTCACCACTGTCATGAATACGTTATCTGACCGATAATGGACAGTTACCTGATAATAGAAAGCGCTTTGTTGTGGTTTGTGACGTGGTACACGTTCAGCACTTTGACGGTTCTTTATTTTCTGCTCCATCTATAGAACCCGTCTTGATCCTTGTGGCGGCATTGGCCCAATGTTGGATCAATGATGGGTCACTGTTGTGGACGGTGACCCACCATTGACTTAACATTGGGTCAATGGTGGGTCACCGTTGTAGACGGTAACCCACCATTGACCCAATATTGGGTGAAAGCTGACCAGTAGCCTTTACCAGTCATTGCATTGATGTTTGTTTAAGGCTGATTATTGATGCAGTTAAGGATATATTCAGAACCTGCCGGATGACATCTTGTCATCCCTGAGCAATTTGCGCCGGGGGGGGGGGGGCAAAATTCAAGGTCAAAGGTCGATGTCGAGGTGAGAAAAAGTGTAATACCTCTTGTTGTGTAGTTTCGACTGAAAAAAATCATTTATTATATTATTTTTATGATTCAATGTAATCTTCAAGGTCAAAGGGTCACCGGATCGAATCCCGAGCCTGACAGTTATTAACCAAAGAGACCAAAGGGTTTTTTCAATTTGAAATTATCATATCAATCATGACCTTAGTTTCACTGAAAGGGTTAAGTCGGCCCCCGCACTGAAAGGGTTCACTGACGACGCTGGCCCAACATTAAACCAACCATCTTGTGTTTACTGGTTGGTGGGGAGCACATTTAACTTACTATATTACTCTATAGCTGTGGCTTTGCGATCGTGGAATTAACACTTTCAGTTCGGGAGACGTCAGATTCTGACGTCCAAGCCTATAGAGCCATCAGATCCTGACTTCTAATGTCGATCCCCGCGTCGAAAGGGTCAAACATATTTTATAATGCAGTAGATCCATAACATATATATTCAAATGAAGTGGAAACAGCTAAGACTTTTACGATGATTTAAATTGAAAAAAACGCTTTGGTTTCCAAGGGTTATACAAACATATGACAGCGTTGTACGGGTTAGGTGCTTTCTTGGGTAAATCCTCGCCATTACTCCCCATTTGATGCTTTAATGCATCGTGAGGGCTTAAAGGGTTAAGTACCCTAGTGACCCAAGGGTTAATGTTAGTAATTAAATACCTGAGTGTCTCAAGGGTTAATGCTCTTAATATAGTAATCACATATTATTGACATTTAAAGGCCTAACTGTGTTAAGTCCGTTTAATGAGCATGTCTGCTTACCAATAGGCCTATATTTGCTGAATTTCAGACTAATCTAGTCCCTAGTGGACGAGTCTATGCACAGGCCTACTCTAGAGTAAACGTGATACATTGATATGATGCTGTGATAATGTTGGTCCACCGTCTACGAAGCCGGCACAACATTAGCCCAACATCGGCTCGATGTCTGACGTTACAGCCTGTGTGTGTGGGAGGCACCCTATACCCCCTGACAGCCTGATACTATATGGCGCATCTATGTAACCTGGGAGCTTAAAGGGTCAATCTGTGACGTCTAAATGATAATATAAGTCTGAAAATGGACCTGGGAGCTTAAAGGGTCAATCTGTGACGTCTAAATAATAATATAAGTATGAAAATAGACCTTGGAGCTTAAAGGGTCAATCTGTGACGTCTAAATAATAATAGTGTGAAAATGGACCTGGGAGCTTAAAGGGTCAATCTGTGACGTCTAAATAATAATAGTGGGAAAATGGACCTGGGAGCTTAAAGGGTCAATCTGTGACGTCTAAATAATAATATAAGTGTAAACATGGACCTGGGAGCTTAAAGGGTCAATCTGTGACGTCTAAATAATGATATAAGTGTGAAAATGGACCTGGGAGCTTAAAAGTTCAATCTGTGACGTCTAAATAATAATATAAGTGTAAAAATGGACCTGGGAGCTTAAAGGGTCAATCTGTGAGGTCTAAATAATAATATAAGTTGGGGCGTCAGAATAGACGTCAGATTCTGACGTCCCGACTTTAGACATCAGAATCTGACGTCTAAAGTCGGGACGTCAGAATCTGACGTCCCGACGTCTAAAGACGTGAGATTCTAAAGTTGGGAGTCAGATTCTGACGTCCCGACGTCTAAAGTCGGGACGTCAGAATCTGACGTCTATTCTGACTTCTAAAGTCGATCCCCGCGCTGTAAGAATCTGACGTCTACAGACGTGAGATTCTGACGTCTAAAGTCGGGACGTCAAAATCTGACGTCTATTCTGACTTCCAAAGTCGATCCCCGCGCTGAAAGAATCTGACGTCTACAGACGTCAGATTCTGACGTCTAAAGTCGGGACGTCAGAATCTGACGTCTATTTTGACTTCTAAAGTCGATCCCCGCGCTGTAAGAATCTGACGTCTACAGACGTGAGATTCTAAAGTTGGGCGTCAGATTCTGACGTCCCGACGTCTAAAGTCGGGACGTCAGAATCTGACGTCTATTTTGACTTCTAAAGTCGATCCCCGCGCTGTAAGAATCTGACGTCTACAGACGTGAGATTCTAAAGTTGGGCGTCAGATTCTAACGTCCCGACTTTAGACGTCAGATTCTGACGTCTAAAGTAGGGACGTCAAAATTTGCCGTCTATTCTGACTTCAGAGGTCGATCCCCGCGCTGAAAGAATCTGACGTCTACAGACGTCGGATTCTGACGTCTAAAGTAGGGACGTCAGAATCTGACGTCTATTCTGACTTCTAAAGTCGATCACCGCGCTGTAAGAATCTGACGTCTACAGACATCAGATTCTGACGTCTAAAGTAGGGACGTAAGGATTTGACGTCTATTCTGACTTCAGAGGTCGATCCCCGCGCTGATAGAATCTGACGTCTACAGACGTGAGATTCTGACGTCTAAAGTCGGGACGTCAGAATGTGACGTCTATTTTGACGTCTAAAGTTGATCCTTGGGCTGTAACGGTTAAAGGGTTACGCTTTGCTGTCTAAATAATGTACATGGGGTGTAAAGGGTGCAGAGAGTGCGGGCTGATATCTGATCCCTGCATGAAACAGGACGCTGACCAGGGATTGTTTGATGACCCCATGTGCCCCCTAATGACCCCTGTCACCCATAATGACCCCTGTCACCCATATTGACATTCTACCAGATGAACGAACAACAAACACTTTCTTTCTCCAAAATCAGCTGGCTTTTCAGCTTCACTATAATAATATCGTATTTACAAACCAGGAACATATTATTAATTGTAATAATATTAAATTTGGTCTTTTTCATATAGCGGTACTCTCTTTGTTTTTCAATGGCAGATAGAACACAATACGGACACCCAATGTTGGATGAATGGTGGCCGACCATCACATCGCTGGCCCAACATTCATCTGACATTGGGTGAACGTTCCCACACTTTTTAAAATACAAAATTGAAGGATTTTCAAGGACCTTTCTACCCGGTATGACTGGGCCTAACTCATCTACTGCGCGAGGCCCAGTCACACTGACCGCCATTTTGTTTACAAAGCCAGCTGTGTACGTATAAACGACACTCGCGCAGCCTACCAAAAAACTCGGATGCCAAGAAATTAAGACGAATATTTCAAGTGCCTATAAAAATAGGCCATTTTCAGCAGGCGTAAACTTGTCAACCTATTGGAACTATTACATTTAAATATTAAAAAATAGAGGTCACTGTGTCAGAGCCTTGCGATGTCATCAGGGTAGGACCTTTCAAGGACTTCTCAATATTTTTTAAGGACCTTTTTTGTGCATGTTAAAAAATGGTTGGCGGATTACAAAAATAATTCGTCCCTTAATCATGTTAATGTCCTATTCGTGTCAAATTACAGACTGCAGTATATGATTTAGCGTTTGTAAGAAATAAATATTATTGGAATTATCTCCGAGATTGAGTTATTGAGATATATTTGGCAGTTTTTCTAAAATAATTTTAATCGCGCTAAATTTCTGACCGGTTTTGTTCACTAATTAATTCTGCTTTGCAAAGTTAAAATGCGGTATCTGCTTAATTGTATTGTAAGTAGATACTGTCTTTTGACTTTGCAGAATTTTAATTGGGCCTATACTTGGCCTATACTCCTGGAAAAATAACCATGATAACAACTGGATGACGGGCTGTGGTATGGTGGCCTACTTTACTGCTGTTAAAATAACAACTGCATGACGGGCTGTGATTAGCTGATTCCCTCATGTGACAGATCTATTCTGCTCTGCAAAGAAAGAAGGCAGTATCTGCTTACTTGTAAAGTAAGCAGATACTGCCTTTTGCCTTTGAACGGCAGTATTCTTTAATAATTGATCTGATATTCATTATTTTTATTATTCATTTGATAATGTGGCATGTAGACATAATGGTGTATGACTACTGGTGCGATCTTATCAATAGATTAAGAATTAGATTGACAATTTAGGTGTTTACCAAAAAATATGTGGTGAAATAGATCTATACATACGTTTTACATGGGCCCTACCTATATTACATATACCGAGCTAAAAAAACAACAATATTATTATTTCCATCCTAAGGAAAGTTTTGTAAAATAAAAATTCTTTATACATACATATTTCAGTGAAATCTATTAACAGTGTAAGCCTCAAATTGATAACATACTTTAGCGCTCAAAGAGTCAATGCGGACACTAAGCGACTTACAGAGCTCAAAGAGTCAGCAGTGAGAGACAATATGGAGCTTACAATCAATTTATATACAATTAGCATGATTAGCAGTTATTTTGTATATATTATTAAAAATGTAATTATTTTCATAACAAATTTGATGTGTGCTTATTTTTTTGAGTCATTCCTCATGATCAACGTAATTCAGCCCAAAATTAGCTTCTCCATCAACAGGTTGTTTATTTCAAAAATAATTCTGAGATTAAATCACAATTTTGCAGGAAACATTTTTGTAGGCCTAGGCCTACCCCCATGCAATGACCCCAGTACCCAGAAACATAGGGTAGTCCTAATGTCCGTGTGATGGTCTTCCAACCTGCCATTTCCTTTTCCTTTATTTTTTGAATGAGAAAAGACAAACAGCAGTAACTGCTTACTACTCAAGTTATCAGTTACTACTGTTTGCCGTTACCCGCCAGTATAGTATGACCTATACTACTGTAGCTCATAAGGCTTCATATTTATGACCAAGGAATATATATACTAGTAGGCCTACGTCTAGATTCCTTGTAGGAGACAGATTATTGACCAAAATAAAATAGGCAGGCACACACCAGTCAGATTGAAACTTCGCCAATGTTGTCTCAATGTTTGGCCATCATCTGTGCTGCTGGCCAGACATTGAGACAACGTTGGTACTGCGACACGTGTGTCTGTACACACCACTACTGTGACCTTATACTAACTACTATACACACCACCCTCACACCACCACTGTGACCTTATACACACACACTGTATACAGACAGAGAACCAACGCCAGCTAAACTTCAGAGTTTGAAACTAAAAAAAAACACATTCTCAGAATAGATGCTGATTTCATGATGGATGATATATAAAATATGGTTATCGTAGAGTTTAGTGCTCTGTTTAGAAGGCAATGCTGTGTTTGTGAATGGACGTAAAATGCGTTATTATCAGGTAGGTGTTCTATGTTCTGGGGTATGATTATGCCAGTGGACCCCAGCCACCTGTCAATCACATCTATACACGCCCACACACGTGACTGATACGACCAATCACATCACTTCAACCTATATCATATCGGGGGATCTCGTGTTTACAATGAGATAGGGCGAGAATTAATTTGTTATTTTAATTATCTACACTGCGCCAGATATTATCTGGGAATGGATAGACCTATATTACTAAGACTGATTTATAGCCTATGTCAATATTATTTTATATTATTTATATTATGATTAACGGTTGATGACCTATCAAATTATTCGCATATGCCCCCCCCCCCCCCCCCTCATAGACCTACACAATATGACATATTTGTGCCAATTGATACTATAATAGATTATTCGGGGAATCAAAGGGTTAAAGCTTTAACCTCATACATCTCTACCTGACTCTGGTATCAAAGGGTCGTATCTGTCATATATAACGACATGGTACAAAAACTGATTATAGGAATCAGACGGTTCAATAACTGAACTAGTACAGCGTCACCTTGGTATCAAAGGGTGGCTAGATTATAAAGTGACTGAGACGACCCTTTAAGGACAAGATGACGAAGTGTTCCAGATACAGGTCCTACTGCCTGGCAAAGGCAAACAGTGGTAACTGCTTATTTTACAAGTCAGCAGTTACTGCTCTTTGCCTTTGACACCCCAGATACTGGTCCTACTGCCTGGCAAAGGCAAACAGTGGTAACTGCTTATTTTACAAGTCAGCAGTTACTGCTCTTTGCCTTTGACACCCCAGATACTGGTCCTACTGCCTGGCAAAGGCAAACAGTGGTAACTGCTTATTTTACAAGTCAGCAGTTACTGCTCTTTGCCTTTGACACCCCAGATACTGGTCCTACTGCCTGGCAAAGGCAAACAGTGGTAACTGCTTATTTTACAAGTCAGCAGTTACTGCTCTTTGCCTTTGACACCCCAGATACTGGTCCTACTGCCTGGCAAAGGCAAACAGTGGTAACTGCTTATTTTACAAGTCAGCAGTTACTGCTCTTTGCCTTTGACACCCCAGATACTGGTCCTACTGCCTGGCAAAGGCAAACAGTGGTAACTGCTTATTTTACAAGTCAGCAGTTACTGCTCTTTGCCTTTGACACCCCAGATACTGGTCCTACTGCCTGGCAAAGGCAAACAGTGGTAACTGCTTATTTTACAAGTCAGCAGTTACTGCTGTTTGCCTTTGACACCCCAGATACTGGTCCTACTGCCTGGCAAAGGCAAACAGAGGTAACTGCTTATTTTACAAGTAAGCAGTTACTGCTGTTTGCCTTTGACACCCCAGATACTAGTGCTACTGCCTGGCAAAGTCAAACAGAGGTAACTGCTTATTTTACAAGTCAGCAGTTACCGCTGTTTGCCTTTGACACCCCAGATACTATTCCAACTGCCTGGCAAAGGCAAACAGTGGTAACTGCTTATTTTACAAGTCAGCAGTTACTGTTGTTTGCCTTTTATGCGCCATGTGGTCTAACCAGGGCCAACCTTTATACAAAATGTCTTTATCATGTTTATTATTAGACTCTACTTATATTAATGTAAAATGTCATGCCCTGCTTCCCTGGACAGGCAAATTTTGTACCAGGTCGTCCTTATGGAGTTCTATGGGGCTGTGCCATTAAATTGAATACAAGGCTATTCCGCCTGCAGCTGTTTGTCGTTCATTTCTCAGTCAATAATTTTATTCGCCGATTTTCATGAAATTTTGCAAACATCATATTTCAACGGAATTCCAATATCCATGCAAATTTCATAAACTTATATGCAGTATTTCAAAAGTTAGACCATTTGACATACATGTAGTAAATTTAATTTATAAACCCATCACACTGACTCTGGAATTGTTCTACAATAGTCTAATTGAATATTCAAAATTCAATATAATTTTGCGAAATGTTTACCTATGTTGATAGGATTTGACTAGAAAATGGGCCATGAAGGAAAAATGTCAAGGAAATCGGTTCAGAATTGACAAGAAACCCACATATTCAGCAAAATAATCATGATAATTTATGTAGCTCAGGGTTTTTTATATAAACTATAGCCATGCACCATAGTGTGGGCCATAGGCCTAACCAACAAACACGCGACGTTGTGCCAATGTTGGTTTAATGTTGGGCCGACATCGCACATTCCACGTTGCACCCTGTGATCTATAGGCCTATTATTAAACCCAGGCTATAGATCTATATTTTGTGCCGAACTTATTTTTTCACAAAATGTTGCTGTTGGGCTTACTAGTAGGCCTACATAGGGCTAGGTTATAGCCCAGCAAACACGGGACGTTAGCCCGATGTCGGCTTAATGTTGGCCCACTGTCTACAAAGCTGGCCCAACGTTAACCCAACAACATAATGACAAGTAGCCTATTGCTAGGCCTAGGCTATGGTGATTAATGTGCTTGATTAGTTTAATATTATAATATTATTAATACTATATATGTACAGTATAATAAATATAGTAAGTATAGCCTATATAATAATTGAAATGCGTTGTACAGCGTTTCACTTTTTCTCTGAACATTTTATGTGCAGCGAATTCTAAATTTAGACAATTTAAACATTTCAGCACAAACAATACCTTCTTGTCTTATATGGATACAAGTAGTGTCCACTTTATCATTCATTTATATTACATGTCTCCAAAATCTTTACCTGTAATAATGTGTGTATCAACTGAATGTTTGATTTAAATGACATACTTAAATGTTACCATGGTTACTATGTATATTGCCCACATAAACCTACATAATATATGTGATAATCATTTTTTTGACAAATCGTATATACTGTACTGTATGACATTATATGTATATGTAAGCTCAATAATCTGTACAAATATCCATATAGTTATTGTATGGCTGTTTTATTATTAATCTTCATTAGTCTGGATTCTCATTATCACAGTATATTTCATTCCGGCGTGTTTCTCCTAGTAACATATAGTAGTCACACACCACCATGCCTACAGTCTGACACAGGTAGGTCAATGTGTATATATATCTTCTCGCAGACTGTTCTCTATTATCGTCAATTTGTATATCTTGTTGTAGATCCCAGTTATTGTCATTTTATATGTCTTATTCTAGATAACTGTTATCTTGTTAAAGATGTAAGCCGATCAGGTCGATGTATATACAGCTCCTCTATTATCTCTGATCACATAATGTTGACATATATTATGTTTATTATTTCTTAATTAGACTTGATGCCCAGTCTGGTTGTGGTGTAAATGATACCGTCATTTTCTACAGATTTCACCTTGTTATATTTTACAGGTTTGTTTTCACCCAGTAACTTATAGTAGTCATACACCACCACTTGTCCCGGGTCAGTCCATGTACCAACATACAGCTTGTCCTGCTGCTGATCCAGATATAAACTATAAGGTGAAGTGATCTTGCCTTTGACCAGACATCTCACGTCACCTCCATCTTTACTGAACAACAACAGCTGGTTGGTACCACGATCAGCCACCAGGTATCTGTTCTCTGAGTCTCTCCCTACACCACGGAGACGAGACAGTGCTACACCACATGCCGTGTCTTTATGACGTCTCTGCTGAGCTCCCTGTCCATCAATCCAGATGATCTGACTTGAGCCACTGTCAGTAACAATGTAGCCACCAGAGGGATCTGATGTCAAGTACCGCGGTGTAGCACCAGATGGCAGCTTGATCGTGTTGATCTCATCTCCTGAACTGTTATACACGTGAAGGCTGCCATTATGTAGATCTGCTACAACCAGGTTATTATTGTGATTTACACAAAGTCCATACGGCGCGTAGTTGAGTTGTTTACTGTGTGTGGTGCCGAGTGTACAAGTGTCACCTGCGCTCTGTACAGGAATGTAATATAAACAGCGTGGATTATATGATGTAATGATCAGCTTGTCACCGTCATCCTGTGTCATCACCGTCACATCCCATGATGACCTCATTCCATCCACTACGTGCCTCTTCATCAAGTCATCACTACTACTGTACATGTACAATGCATCATCATGCTCTACCAGGATTATAGTGTTGTTGTATAGACATATACCTGTCACATGACGATCAGAATCAAACCTAGTAATTTCGCCTGACTCTGATGTTTGTTGATCAGGCTTGTTACATACAGCACCAGTCACATTTACAGCACCTCCATCTAGAAATGTCACCTTGTCGATGCCAGTATCGCCTTCTGGACACTGTAACACAGTTGTATGAGAGGTTTCTGTCAGAGTGAGATGATCAACATCAGACATATTGATCTTCTTCTCATCCTGGTCTGATTCATCCATCCACACCACACCAGGTATCTCTGTCCTCCACCTCTTCTCCACAGCCTCCTCCAGGCTGGGCAGGTTGCTCATCTGGTCATACACGTCACCTGTCAGCAGACTCTGACCCAGGAAGCGGAGGCTTTCCAAGTTGACCTCTGCCAGTTGTTGTCCATCATGTGTAGATGCGGCCACTTTGTCCACCCTAGATGCTGCTTTCTCTAGATCTGACATCAGCCTCTCCTCCTGCTGAGCCAGCTTCTCTCTAATCTGTTTGAACGTGCTGCTCACCTGTGCCTTCAGGCTGACAATGTGATGTTGAGCCTTGTACACCTGTTGCTGAGAGGTCTGTCTGGCCAGATCTACACATTTCAGTAACTTGTTAATCCTCTTCAGTAATGTATCCAGTCTCTCTTCACAGGGTGTGACAAAGGGACGTAGAGATGTAATATGATGGTCGCTGTGGTCCGTGTCAAAGCATTCATGGCAGATGATCTCATCACATGTCTTACAGTACATGTTTAGCACCTGGTTTGGATGTCGGCCACATGGGTGATGTGATTTAGTTGATGACGTCACCTTGCTCTTGGCTTCCGCTGCTGTTATTGTTTGGTGTTTTCTTGAGAATCGATGGACAGCATGCTCGTCAGTACATGTCTGACACAGATACTCCTGACAAGCTGTACAATATATAACTGCTTCACCCTGGCAATCCTCTTGTGAACATACCACCACCTCTTTATCAGCACTAGCCGTCACTTTCACCTCATCTTCATCACCATCAGTCTCCTTAGTGATCAGCTCCTTCAGGTTGTCCATGAAGAAGTTTGGAGGCAGGTTGGTGAGGTCGCCATCAGGAAGGGTGGTGACCTTTCTACAAATAGGACAGGTCAACTCTAAAGCAACATTGGGACAATGCCTCGTGTTATGTGGGAACCCTTCAAACAAGAAACATTGAACCAATCGTTGTTTACTGCTTGAGCCACCTCATCAACGTTGGCCCAACATTCAACCAACATTAGTTCAACGTGGTTTACAGCTCAACCAACATTCATCTAACATTGGTTCAACGTCACAGCGGGTCCAGGATGTGAAGAAAGGGGCACAGGGAGGTCGGGTAAATTTAGGCCAACTTTTTGAGACTTTTTAAAGTATTGGGCGAAAATAGGTTGCTTGCCGCTGAGCCCCTTTCTAGCTCACGGGATCTGCGCTGCCAACATTGGTTTGACGTTCTGTGTTTGCTGGGACTGGTTGTATTGTATATTATATCACAGAAAACACGGGTTGACCCAAGGTTTCCTCAAAGTTGAATCACAGTCTGCGACACTGGCCCAATTTTGAGTCAACATTGGTCAACATCTTTTATGTGCTGTCAGTGTATTGAGACTGCCTGTTAGGCCAACCCAGCAAACGCAATATTGTATTGGATTAATTTGGTTTTGTGACATTGATCTATCACCTGTTGGTGAGTGCCTCCGGTTTGCTGGGTGTAGGGTAGGCCTAGTCAGTATGCTCACTGAGTATTCCCCTGAGTTTATATTGCTCACAGCTAATATAATTATTAGTCAGACTTTACAGTAAATTTTACACACATATCAGAGGTAATACTATGGGCTACTTACTCATTCAGATTCTGATAAATTCCATTGTTTTCTCTTATTTATTTGTCTGGATACAGTACACCTGTCTCTGTCCTGGCGATTGTGGCGTGATATTTATCAGATCAATACACAAGTCCACACACTGCTCTGTGTACACAGTAGTCCACAAACAGAGAGGTCAATAACTAGATAACCACCTGTATAACCACCTGTATAACCACCGTGACGTATACCAGATGTCAGGACTACACATCAAACACGAGACGTTCAACCGATGCTGGTTTAATGTTGGGCCAGCGTCGTAGACGATGGCCTACCATTAAATCAGCATCGGGTTAACCCTTTAAGTGCTGTGTTACTCCCTGATAACGTTTCATTTGAAACTAACATTGCAAACTTAACCCTTTCGTCACTAGCACGAATATAACCAATGCTGATGTAATTACCAGCTGAACCCTTGTCCTGCTAGGGCCGTATATATATTTCCTTTGTGATACAGTCCAAATATATAAATGGCATTCAGCCCTCCCACTAAGGTAATATATTTACACTTTTATGCATTTGGAATTTGTGTCTGGCTATCGCCCCAGCAAACAGCAAACATGTGTATAGGCCTAACATTTGTAAAATGTTGGACCAACGTCGAAGACCTTGGGCCGACGTTATACACATGTTTTGTGTTTGCTGGGGCAACCCAGAAATTGAAGTGGGTGAAAATTACACATATTTGTTCAATTTGAGACCAAACAATTGCAAATCTTGATGTTCAAACACACATTTAGTCCCAATAACAGTGATTTAGTCGGCAAATAGAACTGATTAAAAACGACTCTAGTCGCGCTTGGAGCTTCAAGGGTTAAAAACGACTCTAGTTGCGCTTAGAGCTTCAAGGGTTAAAAACGACTCTTGTCGCGCTTAGCGCTTCAAGGGTTAAAAACGACTCAAGTCGCGCTTAGAGCTTCAAGGGTTCAGTTGATGAAATCGATTGTAGTCGATGATCAGTAAATCGATTGTAGTCGATGATCAGTAAATCGATTGTAGTCGATGATCAGTAAGTCGATTGTAGTCGATGATCAGTAAATCGATTGTAGTCGATGATCAGTAAATCGATTGTAGTCGATGATCAGTAAATCGATTGTAGTCGATGATCAGTAAATCGATTGTAGTCGATGATCAGTAAGTCAATTGTAGTCGATGATCAGTAAATCGATTGTAGTCGAGATCATTAAATCGATTGTAGTCGATGATCAGTAAATCGATTGTAGTCGATGATTAGTAAATCGATTGTAGTCGATGATCAGTAAATCGATTGTAGTCGATGATCAGTAAATCGATTGTAGTTGATGATCAGTAAATCGATTGTAATCGATGATCAGTAAATCGATTGTAGTCGATGATCAGTAAATCGATTGTAGTCGATGATCAGTAAATCAATTGTAGTCGCTGATCAGTGAATGAAATAACTGATGTCTACCTTTATGATCAGCGAATCAAATAACTCAAGTTGAGATATGTCTACTTTTATGATCAGTAAATGAAATAACTCAAGTTGAGTGATGTCTACTTTTATGATCAGTAAATGAAATAACTCAAGTTAAATGATGTCTACTTTTATGATCAGTAAATGAAATAACTCAAGTTGAGTGATGTCTACCTTTATGATCAGTAAATGAAATAACTCAAGTTAAATGATGTCTACTTTCATGATCAGTAAATGAAATAACTCAAGTTAAGTGATGTCTACCTTTATGATTAGTGAATCAAATAATTCAAGTTAAGTGATGTCTATTTTTATGATCAGTGAATCAAATAACTCAATTTCACAGGATAGATTTCACGAGATGTATTTCCACAGTTTTTTATATGTTGGTACAAAAATGTCAATTCTTTACACAGATAGGCTAAACTGGGCTATAAATGAGACCCTAGCATGCCTGAGTAGCTTAAGGTGGGGAGATAAACATGACATTCGCAAATACAGGATTTGAAACTTGATTCTGCTTTTGGCCATTTCTGTACACGCGTAGGCTGAATCGGCCTGGTGATCTGATTAAATTTGTTCCTTCCCAGATACCCTAGTCAACACGTGACGTTGGCCCAGCGTTGTCCGCATGCTGGCACAACGTAAGCGATTCTGGCCCAGTGTTGATACGGCAGTTGACCAGCGCCCTGTTTTTTTTCTGAAACGTGATTAGAAAGTGTATTCTGGTAATTTTTTCATCTATCCCCCTCTAAAAACCGCACTGTAGGCAGTAGGCAGTAAGCAGGTATTTTGAAATGTTTGGAATGGAGGTAGATTTATATTACTCACCTTTAAAGTGCTACAGTTACTATTGATACCGCGACCCACAACTTGAAGTGAGTGAAAATTGCTGATATTTGTTTAATCAGAAACCAGACATTTGTAAATGTTGCTATTTAAACACTCATTTCATTCCCAAAGACAGTGATTTAACTTGTAAGCTGGTTAGGGGGCCACCATTCAATCTTCCCTTACAATTACAGTGATTTAACTTGTAAGCTGGTTAGGGGGCCACCATTTAATCTCCCCTTACAATGACAGTGATTTAACTTGTAAGCTGGTTAGGGGGCCACCATTCAATCTCCCCTTACAATGACAGTGATTTAACTTGTAAGCTGGTTAGGGGGCCACCATTCAATCTCCCCTTACAATTACAGTGAATTAACTTCTAAGCTGGTTAGGGGGGCACCATTCAATCTTCCCTTACAATGACAGTGATTTAACTTGCAAGCTGGTTAGGGGGCCACCATTCAATCTTCCCTTACAATTACAGTGATTTAACTTGTAAGCTGGTTAGGGGGCCACCATTCAATCTTTCCTTACAATTACAGTGATTTAACTTGTAAGCTGGTTAGGGGGGCACCATTCAATCTTCCCTTACAATGACAGTGATTTAACTTGTAAGCTGGTTAGGGGGCCACCATTCAATCTTCCCTTACAATGACAGTGATTCAACTTGTAAGCTGGTTAGGGGGTCACCATTTAATCTCCCCTTACAATTACAGTGATTTAACTTGTAAGCTGGTTAGGGGGCCACCATTCAATCTTCCCTTACAATGACAGTGATTCAACTTGTAAGCTGGTTAGGGGGTCACCATTTAATCTCCCCTTACAATTACAGTGATTTAATTTGTAAGCTGGTTAGGGGCCACCATTCAATCTTCCCTTACAATGACAGTGATTTAACTTGTAAGCTGGTTAGGGGGGCACCATTCAATCTTCCCTTACAATTACAGTGATTTAACTTGTAAGCTGGTTAGGGGGCCACCATTCAATCTTCCCTTACAATGACAGTGATTTAACTTGTAAGCTGGTTAGGGGGGCACCATTCAATCTTCCCTTACAATTACAGTGATTTAACTTGTAAGCTGGTTAGGGGGGCACCATTCAATCTTCCCTCACAATGACAGTGATTTAACTTGTAAGCTGGTTAGGGGGCCACCATTCAATCTTCCCTTACAATTACAGTGATTTAACTTGCAAGCTGGTTAGGGGGCCACCATTCAATCTCCCCTTACAATTACAGTGATTTAACTTGCAAGCTGGTAAGGGGGCCACCATTCAATCTCCCCTTACAATTACAGTGATTTAACTTGCAAGCTGGTTAGGGGGCCACCATTCAATCTTCCCTTACAATGACAGTGATTTTTTGTCGCGGCGAATTATTTATTTCAACCTGGCTCGGCTGGTGCTGACAATTTTAAATTGTATTACATGTTTATATAGAACAGTTCTTGAAGTAAATTACTGATTTCACGTAAGGCTCGCCCAAAATTATTTATTTTAAAAAATACTACACCCCCCCCCCGAGGTTGAATGGTGGGCCCTCAGGACTTAGGGAGATTCTGTTTGATTATCTATAGGGCCTACTGTCGTGCGATGACAAACAGCAGTAACTACTTAAATTCCAAGTAAGCAGTTAGGCCTAAACATGTATGTAGACGTCAGATTCTGACGTATAATGTCGTCCCTCGCGCTGAAAGGGTTCAAATACTTCTAAGGCCGCAGACCCATAACATAGGTATTCAAATGAAGCGGAAATGGCTAACTAAGACATTTAGGATGATTTCAAATTGAGAAAAAACCCTTTAGTCTCCATGGTTTAAACCAAGCTAATTCAGGGTTATTAATGTCAGTGTGTCATGTAGCGAGGATAATCTCAGTGTCACAAGATGTCACTCGGCGCTGATCCAGTGAAATCCAACGTCGACAACGTTGTCTCTATGTTGTATCAATGTTCCTATAACTGAACCATAATAATAACATTCAGGTGGACCCCACTCCTGTAAATGTTGACCAAGCTGCGCATGCGTGCCATTGTATTGTGCCCCCACAATTTGTACTGTTCCTTGACTCGTGTACACACACGCACGCTGATGCGGGTAGCTGCCAGTCATGATATAAAAATTCCAAATTATAGATCAGATTTAAGACAAGAGAGGTAAATCTAGTGAATTTTAATATTATAACATTGTCATTTGTGATCGCAGTGACGCAATTTACAAAGCGCAGGCCTTACAACGCGGGGATCGACTTTAGACGTCAGAATCTGACATCCACAGACGTCAGATTCTGACGTCTAAAGTCGCAGACGTCAGATTATGACGTCTAAAGTCGATCCCCGCACTGTAAGGATAAAAAGTATTTCTAATGGTCGTAAACAACCCGTTTTGTCGCCAGACAACCCAATATCATTGTCAGGGTTCCCGTCGGACAAACTGGCAAAAATCGCTAGATTTCCTCAATATGTGCATTGTTTCTGTGCATGGTGCAGATTGTGATTCGTCATTGTTTCTGTGCATGGTGCAGATTGTGATTTGTCATTGTTTCTGTGCATGGTGCAGATTGTGATTTGTCATTGTTTCTGTGCATGGTGCAGATTGTGATTTGTCATTGTTTCTGTGCATGGTGCAGATTGCGATTTGTCATTGTTTCTGTGCATGGTGCAGATTGTGATTCGTCATTGTTTCTGTGCATGGTGCAGATTGTGATTTGTCATTGTTTCTGTGCATGGTGCATATTGTGATTTGTCATTGTTCCTGTGCATGGTACAGATTGTGATTCGTCATCGTTTCTGTGCATGGTGCAGATTGTGATTTGTCATGGTTTCTGTGCATGGTGCAGATTGTGATTTGTCATTGTTCCTGTGCATGGTGCAGATTGTGATTTGTCATTGTTTCTGTGCATGGTGCAGACTGTGATTTGTCATTGTTTCTGTGCATGGTGCAGATTGTGATTTGTCATTGTTCCTGTGCATGGTGCAGATTGTGATTTGTCATTGTTTCTGTGCATGGTGCAGACTGTGATTTGTCATTGTTTCTGTGCATGGTGCAGACTGTGATTTGTCATTGTTTCTGTGCATGGTGCAGATTGTGATTTGTCATTGTTTCTGTGCATGGTGCAGATTGTGATTTGTCATTGTTTCTGTGCATGGTGCAGATTGTGATTTGTCATTGTTTCTGTGCATGGTGCAGACTGTGATTTGTCATTGTTTCTGTGCATGGTGCAGATTGTGATTTGTCATTGTTTCTGTGCATGGTGCAGATTGTGATTTGTCATTGTTTCTGTGCATGGTGCAGATTGTGATTTGTCATTGTTTCTGTGCATGGTGCAGTTTGTGATTCGTCATTGTTTCTGTGCATGGTGCAGACTGTGATTTGTCATTGTCTCTGTGCATGGTGCAGATTGTGATTTGTCATTGTTTTTGTGCATGGTGCATATTGTAATTTGTCATTGTTCCTGTGGATGGTGCAGATTGTGATTCGTCATTGTTTCTGTGCATGGTGCAGATTGTGATTTGTCATGGTTTCTGTGCATGGTGCAGATTGTGATTTGTCATTGTTCCTGTGCATGGTGCAGATTGTGATTTGTCATTGTTTCTGTTCATGGTGCAGATTGTGATTTGTCATTGTTTCTGTTCATGGTGCAGATTGTGATTTGTCATTGTTCCTGTGCATGGTGCAGATTGTGATTCGTCATTGTTTCTGTGCATGGTGCAGATTGTGATTTGTCATCGTTTCTGTGCATGGTGCAGATTGTGATTTGTCATTGTTTCTGTGCATGGTGCAGATTGTGATTTGTCATCGTTCCTGTGCATGGTGCAGATTGTGATTTGTCATTGTTTCTGTGCATGGTGCAGACTGTGATTTGTCATTGTTTCTGTGCATGGTGCAGATTGTGATTTGTCATTGTTTCTGTGCATGGTGCAGATTGTGATTTGTCATTGTTTCTGTGCATGGTGCAGATTGTGATTTGTCATTGTTCCTGTGCATGGTGCAGATTGTGATTTGTCATTGTTTCTGTGCATGGTGCAGACTGTGATTTGTCATTGTTTCTGTGCATGGTGCATATTGTGATTTGTCATTGTTTCTGTGCATGGTGCAGATTGTGATTCGTCATTGTTTCTGTGCATGGTGCAGATTGTGATTTGTCATTGTTTCTGTGCATGGTGCAGATTGTGATTTGTCATTGTTTCTGTGCATGGTGCAGATTGCGATTTGTCATTGTTTCTGTGCATGGTGCAGATTGTGATTCGTCATTGTTTCTGTGCATGGTGCAGATTGTGATTTGTCATTGTTTCTGTGCATGGTGCATATTGTGATTTGTCATTGTTCCTGTGCATGGTACAGATTGTGATTCGTCATCGTTTCTGTGCATGGTGCAGATTGTGATTTGTCATGGTTTCTGTGCATGGTGCAGATTGTGATTTGTCATTGTTCCTGTGCATGGTGCAGATTGTGATTTGTCATTGTTTCTGTGCATGGTGCAGACTGTGATTTGTCATTGTTTCTGTGCATGGTGCAGATTGTGATTTGTCATTGTTCCTGTGCATGGTGCAGATTGTGATTTGTCATTGTTTCTGTGCATGGTGCAGACTGTGATTTGTCATTGTTTCTGTGCATGGTGCAGACTGTGATTTGTCATTGTTTCTGTGCATGGTGCAGATTGTGATTTGTCATTGTTTCTGTGCATGGTGCAGATTGTGATTTGTCATTGTTTCTGTGCATGGTGCAGATTGTGATTTGTCATTGTTTCTGTGCATGGTGCAGACTGTGATTTGTCATTGTTTCTGTGCATGGTGCAGATTGTGATTTGTCATTGTTTCTGTGCATGGTGCAGATTGTGATTTGTCATTGTTTCTGTGCATGGTGCAGATTGTGATTTGTCATTGTTTCTGTGCATGGTGCAGTTTGTGATTCGTCATTGTTTCTGTGCATGGTGCAGACTGTGATTTGTCATT
Source organism: Flabesymbios commensalis (assembly GCA_964017125.1). Lineage (NCBI taxonomy): Eukaryota > Metazoa > Annelida > Polychaeta > Terebellida > Flabelligeridae > Flabesymbios > Flabesymbios commensalis. Next base: position 2,080,039 of record OZ024911.1, read on the forward strand.
GTCTCTGTGCATGGTGCAGATTGTGATTTGTCATTGTTTTTGTGCATGGTGCATATTGTAATTTGTCATTGTTCCTGTGGATGGTGCAGATTGTGATTCGTCATTGTTTCTGTGCATGGTGCAGATTGTGATTTGTCATGGTTTCTGTGCATGGTGCAGATTGTGATTTGTCATTGTTCCTGTGCATGGTGCAGATTGTGATTTGTCATTGTTTCTGTTCATGGTGCAGATTGTGATTTGTCATTGTTTCTGTTCATGGTGCAGATTGTGATTTGTCATTGTTCCTGTGCATGGTGCAGATTGTGATTCGTCATTGTTTCTGTGCATGGTGCAGATTGTGATTTGTCATCGTTTCTGTGCATGGTGCAGATTGTGATTTGTCATTGTTTCTGTGCATGGTGCAGATTGTGATTTGTCATCGTTCCTGTGCATGGTGCAGATTGTGATTTGTCATTGTTTCTGTGCATGGTGCAGACTGTGATTTGTCATTGTTTCTGTGCATGGTGCAGATTGTGATTTGTCATTGTTTCTGTGCATGGTGCAGATTGTGATTTGTCATTGTTTCTGTGCATGGTGCAGATTGTGATTCGTCATTGTTTCTGTGCATGGTGCAGATTGTGATTTGTCATTGTTTCTGTGCATGGTGCAGATTGTGATTCGTCATTGTTTCTGTGCATGGTGCAGATTGTGATTCGTCTCGTCACAATTTGTGCGTTTTATAACAGTATGGCAGCAAACACGAAACGTTGACCCGATATTGGTTCAATGTTGGTCCAGCGTCGGTGGACCAACATTGAACCAACATCGGGTCAAGATCTCCTGTTTGCTGGGATGGCTGGGGCCGTGCTGCTTGTATATATAAGTCCCAAAATTTGGACAACTGCCCATTTGTTTGTTTGTTTGTTTGTTTGTTTGGGCTACCTAGCCCTGTCAACGGGTTTCCCGGGCCTTCCGAAAAATGTCGTATGTTCTCATGAAGTTGACTACCAGTCGCCAAATGAACACGGGACGTTGGATCACCGCTGTCTGAGTGCTGGCCCAGCATCTATAATGCTGGCCCAGCACTTAGAATGCAGTGGCCCAATGTGAGCTGGCAAGCCTAAGATTGCACATTGATCTCAGTCCCATTCTAAGACTGTGCTTATTCCGTTTGACTGTGGACGGAGTTCGAATCCGGCTTGGCTGGAGTTACTACAAGGCTGAGCATATTTAGTGCTGCGAACTGCCCATCATTATACTGTTTGGGGTTCGAGTCCTTTCTCTTTCTGTTACACCTTTCAATCCCGTGGAGGAATTATCAAGGCTGTGCATATTTAGTGCTGCGAACTGCCCATTATATTGTTTGGGGTTCGAGTCCTTTCTGTTTCTATTACACTTTTCAAACCCGTAGAGGAAATATCAAGGCTGTGCATATTTAGTGCTGCGAACTGCCCATTATACTGTTTGGGGTTAGAGTCCTTTCTGTTTCTGTTACACCTTTGAAACCCGTGGAGGAATTATCAAGGCTGTGCATATTTAGTGCTGCGAACTGCCCATTATACTATTTGGGGTTCGAGTCCTTTCTGTATCTGATACACCTTTCAAACCCGTGGAGGAATTATCAAAGCTGTGCATATTTAGTGCTGCGAACTGCCCATTATACTGTTTGGGGTTCGAGTCCTTTCTGTATCTGATACACCTTTCAATCCTTTGCCTCTTTATAATTCCTTTGGGAATCTCAAGTCCATAGCAATTCTCTCGGAAAACATGGCACCTTCAGCCAGTGTTGTTTTAATGTTGGTTCAACGTCGCAGACGATGGATCAACATTAAGCAGTACAACGCTGGAATATTTTTATGAAAAACATGGAAACCAATTTGAAATCATCATTAATGTCTTAGTTAACTCTTTCCGCATCATTTGAATTCCTATGTTATGGGTTGAGGTTAATTCTTTCAGAATCTGACGTCTTTTGACGTCGAAATCTTACGTCTATTGACGTCAGATTCTAACGTCTAAAGTCAAGCCTTGCTCACGTGCTTCCTGAATGTAGTCTAGCATTTAGACCGATGTGGATGTCGGGAATAATTCAACGCCTAATGATTCAAAAGTAAAATATTACTCCTTCAAATTGTACAAATTAACTTGGTTTTCCCATCAAAATAATTTCTTTGTGACTGGTTTTGTTGACAAACTTTTGAGAGACAGTCATATATGACGTCATAATTATACTATTCAAAAGGTGTCACAATTTAAATTTGGAATCTTTTACATCTGGCTGTAGGCTACACTGCAGTGCAGAATAATTATAGTTTGTCCAAATTTCAGAATTCATAATTAATTTAATGGCTCATTTGCCATTTGGGTCATCCCTTTATTTCGTTAGTGGTTATTTAATGTCGTCTAAAATAATATAATATCTAGTACTTCCAATAGTATGCTATAAATCACATTAACTCGTCACCACAGCAGGCCCTCGCCTAAAGGCTCGGGCTTGATGTGGTGACTTGTGTCGAGATGAGCCCATCTCGCCTTCGCAGGACGCTGTATGCATATAATCATGATAATAGCGTCAAGGATTTAGGGCTTAATAAATGATAATAACAGTTTAATTTAGAATTAGAGGTCATGTTGGAAAGTGCCCCACATCAAAAACAAGTGCATTTTTATACATCTATGACGTCACAAGCATGGAATGATTTTTGTCCCCTCATAACCCATACAATAACCATTCATACAATGTTGGTGCAATGTTGGCTCAGCATCTGAGGTCAGGCTGCCTAGCAAAAATTTAAAATCAATAAAAACATGATTAGGCCTATAGAAACAATAATAATAATAAACAAATGATGTCTTTCATACAACGACGGCGCAGCGTCGGCTCAATGTTGGCATCTCAGACTGTCCAGCAAAAACTAAATACTGACTTAATGTCAAATTAACCATTACAAGGCTGAAATATTTTTGTATTAACCATGGAGACCAAAGCCTCAAGGGTTGTTTCAATTTGAAATCATTATAAATGTCTTCTATTTTCGCTTCATTTGAATAGGCCTACCTGTGTGATGTCATGGGTCGACGGCCATTACAAATCTTCAATTCTTTCGATGCGGGGACGTCTTTAGACGTCAGAATCTGACATCTGTGGACGTCAAATTCTGACGTTTACGGACGGTCTCCACGCGGAAAGGGTTAAAGTGGATGCAACGTGAAACCAGCATTGGGTCACTCAATATAGTGTTTGACGGATGGAAACAAATCCACAGTGAAGGAAAATTACCCCCATTTTTAACAAATATCAAATTGAAGACTGAATCTATAGACTATAGGCCTATACCGATTTTAATGTAGGGATAACATGAAAACAAGTTCATGAAAAATCATTTCCATAATTTAATTATTTCATCAATCCTACACACCTAGTGGTATTCTACATTGAATTATTCTATAGTTTTATACAACATAATGTCAGCTGACATACATGGGGCTCAAAGGGTCAATAATTATTTAACAATGGCAGAATCATAGCATTTCAACTGATATGTCAGGTCAGGTTAAACAGAGTTTGTAAAGAAATCGTTTATTAAAAAAACACATTTCGTGTGATGTAATGTTGTTATTGTTTGGCTCCAACTGTAAACTGTTGTTGTCAAAACTCGCCCAGCAAATTATTCAATAGGCCCAACACCCTATTGTCATCAGGGGAAAAAAGCTATGATTATATGATTAGGTTTTTTCCTTTTCCACCAATAATTACAAACAAGTTTAGTAATGTTAGGCTACAATCAATTCTTTGATTTATCAAAACGGTGATTTTTCATTATTTTAAAATATTATGGTATAAATTAGTATAAGCCTAGAACGTAGGCCTATTTTCCTCACATGTCACCATTCTGATGACATTTGCGCCTCTGAGCTCGGATCACCAAGGATTTATGCGCTATAAAAGTGTATTATTATTATCATTAATATCAGTGCACAGGCATTGCCCCAATGTTGGCTTAATGTTGGTCCACCGTCTACGGCGTTGGCCCAGCATACACACGGCTATACGGCTCTCCAAAGCCAAAGGACAATATTTACCACTTATAAGTGGAAGTAGATATCTGCCTACTTGCAAAGAACATCAATTGCAAATTGCAGGCAATATGGACTCCCAAATGCCGCACTTAGTTACTCAGCCAAAAGGCAGTATCTGCTTACTTGTAATGTAATCAGATACTCGGTACTTTTTGGCTTTATACCATAAAATGGTGTCGTACAAAGCCAAAAGGCAGTATCTGCTAACTTGTAATGTAATCAGATACTGGTTGGCTTTACACGTACAATTATGCCGTATAAAGCCAAAAGGCAGTATCTGCTAACTTGTACAGTAAGGCAGTATCTGCTTACTTGCAAAGTAAGCAGATACTGCCTTTTAGCTTCACAGAGCAGAATGTTAACCCTTTCAGCACTGATCCCACATTTAGCTATTATTACACACTTATATTGTCATTTTAATTCACCTTATTCATAAAGGGTCGGTTTAAACATTCCACAATAACTTTATATCGGACGATAAAATAACATCGAGCTAGAATCGATGTTATTGATATTAGGGAGGGCACATACACACGTGATCAACTGCTTCATCTCGGGATAATGTCAAATAGGAATAGAAGCGATATTTAAATATCGCGCAATGAATTGTACCTTGACCAAATCAAAAGAACGCTATTCTGGCGTAACAGTAAAGCAGATAGCACAAACTATCAAAAATGGGCTCAAAATCAAGCGATAATTAATTAATTATTAATTAATCAAATAATTAATTATTTAATTTAATAATTAATGCAATGATCCATGGACCGGTTAGATAATTTGTAGCGTTTGCATTTGATATTTTAATACCAGACACCAACATGAATTCTAACAGTCCAACTCCCTTGATTAATTAAGAATGTCATTATAATAGAAATAGCAATGTCGTGATTGTAATACACGCTGCCAGATTTGATTTGAATTATTTTTTTTGTCAAAATAAATAAATTATTATGTTCGGCTTAGATCTGTCAAAAATCAGAAAATAATTTATTTATAATGTAAATTAGAAATAACGTTACATTATTCAAAAATGTTTATCACAAGGTCTTGTAAACGTATTTACAGCATCAGCCCAATGCCGGGCCAATGTATACAGCGTTGGCCATCTATTGAACTAACACTATCACGGCAAACAGGATAACAGGTAGGTAAGTAGGTATTATATACAGCATATTGAACCAATGCTGGTTTGATGTTGGCCCAGCGTCGCAGACGGTGGGCCGGCATTACACCAGAATTGGTTACACCAGGAGTCGTGTTGGCCTGGACAGGGTCCTTCTGAGGTGTTTTTACTTCCAGATAAGAAATATCTGTTCTGAATCAGCAGAGATGCTAATCAAGGTCTAGTGATGACAGCACACTGAAGATTAATTCTGCTGATGGAATGGGAAGAGGTTCAACTGAAAACCCTATAAGGCCGACTTCACAAAAATAACATGCAATGTTTGGTAATATAATATTTGTTATGAACTGAAATATGTGTTTCATGAACTGCTGAATTCACAGCTGCTGGAATTTCTGTGTTGCCTGTGCTATTTACAAGGACGTTTGTCTGATGATTTTAGGATTCTTTTTGAGCTTAAAGGGTTTAAATTCCAACCTCTTTCTCACGTCCACACAGAGGCTGGATGTTTATTAGAGGGCTTGTTTTCTTTGATATATTTTATCAACCCCCTTGACTGATCCAGACGTTATCTCGTAGTTTATTGTCACTTCAATAGAAAGATAATTAAAACTTCCATAATTACTGAATATATATTTTTTCCAGAAATACAAGCCGTTTTTGTTTTAATTGCGCTAAATATAAGATAACAATTCCGGTGGGTTGTTTTCAGTAATTTTATGGAAAATGAACGCTCAGTGAACGCGTAGCCTACATTGATTCAATGTTGGCTCAATGTTGGGCCAACATCTGCGACGATGGCCCAACACTGAACCAACATTCTGATAACATCACAGTATTGTGTGGTAAAAATGAAATGAATCGGGCTTTAGGCCACCTTTGTGCACATATAGGCTAAACTGGGCCAGGAGAACCTCCTGAGGATGGTGAGATGATTGAGATGACACTGTCCTCCAGACACAGGATTCGAAATTCGAGCCCTGGCGGTCTGAGGCCGAGCACGCTACCTCTCGGTCACGGAGGCTCCCCACAATACTGACTTTCACACGTGGATGGGGAAGAAACAATTTTTGTTTCTTTCAAACCGCCGAGACCGGGAACCGAACCCCGAACTCTGGCGTGAAAGGCAGCGGTGCTAACCACTACCCTAGGGCCCCCACCCAGTATTGTGTGGTACTGGGTCAATACAACATCCATATTATCAGAAATAGATATCTATTTCTGATATTATGTATTGACCCTTTATTGGGGGCCAAATATGTAGCCCTGGTTAAAACGGCTGAATACCGAATCTTAACGTTCAATACCGTCGTTAGTAGCAGACAGGTGCTTTGTCACTGACATGAATCGGCATGCGGCGCAATATTGACCCACGGAAGATCTCGACTGAATGATGGGTAAAATGACGGACTTTCTGTCAAACGCACTTCATTGTTACAGCTATTTCCTTGTCATGTAAATATAATTATCTCTTAGAAAAATCTGTGTGGTGGCTCAAACTAAGGAAAATATAATCATGTAATTGATAGTAAGCGAAAGGTTTCCTGTCTTAAGAAGTCGATACTGTGTGATGGAGTAGACATAGCTGCAATTACACCTCCCTGATAATAACAAGGATGTTATATAACCTGCCTGGTAGTAGCATGAGGTTATATAACCTTCCTGGTAGTAGCAAGGAGGTTATATAACCACCCTTGTTGTAGCAAGGAGGTTATATAACCCCAACATAATAGCAAGGAAGTTATCTAATCTCCCTAATAATAGCAAGGAGATTATAATTATAACCTCCCTGCTAGTAGCAAAGAGTTTTTATAACTTCACTGCTAGTAGAAGGAGGTTATATAACCTCCCTGTTAGTAGCAAGGAGGTTATATAACCTCCATGATAATGGTTATATAAAGTCCCTGTTAGTAGCAAGGAGGTTATATAACCTCCCTGATAATGGTTATATAACCTCCCTGTTAGTAGCAGGAGGTTATATAACCTCCCTGGCAGTAGCATGAGGTTATATAACCTCCCTGGTAGTAGCAAGGAGGTTATATAACCTCCCTGGTAGTAGCAATGAGGTAATATAACCTACCTGGTAGTAGCAATGAGGTTATATAAAACCTCCCTGGTAGTAGCAAGGAGGTAATATAACCTCCCTGGTATTAGCAATGAGGTAATATAACCTACCTGGTAGTAGCAATGAGGTTATATAAAACCTCCCTGGTAGTAGCAAGGAGGTTATATAACCTCCCTGGTAGTAGCAAGGAGGTTATATAACCTTCCTGGTAGTAGCCAGGAGATTATATAACCTCCCTGTTAGTTGCAAGGAGGTTATATAACCTCCCTGTTAGTAGCAAGGAGGTTATATAACCTACCTGGTAGTAGCAAGGAGGTTATATAACCTCCATGCTACTAGCAAGGAGGGTATATAACCTACCTGGTCATAGCAAGGAGGTTATAACTACTGACTTGACAAGTAATCAGTTAATTACTGCTCTTGTCAGTTAGAGGCAGTATATAGTTTGTCTGGGATGTGTACACACACTATAGCCTGCAGATTGACCACGTACAAAATCGTGGGACATTTATTTGGACGGTCATATCTAAGTATTGTCCTCGAATAATCAGGTCGAAACTATGTTTTTAGAATCAGTAACATTTCTGCAACGATATCGCATGCTGAGCTCATTTTCCAAACAGTCATGAGAAAGTTATGGACATATTTCGGACCCTGGGATTGAGATCGCCCTCAGTCACCGTCATGTTGAAAAACGTTGATTTTTCCGGGGAAGATAAATACAGCAATCCACCGCCTCGGAGAGGATGTCACGGATGTCACGGACACACACACAACATAATATTATATATCATTGATCGATCATCTTTAGGCTTAATTGTTTCTGACTGTCACATAATATCCACCATCAGTACTTATAATAATTCAAACCCAATTTCTCAACTATTGGGCGCGATTGTAAACAGATTTATATATATCAGCATTAGAAAAGGAACAGGGGTCTTTACGGGTGGGTCACTTATCAACAGACTAAATTAATTCGCTCTGGATACTCAATTTAAACGTTTCATATCAATTTATAGTCAGGCAGAATATTGGAATCTTGGGGCGGAATCTTGCAATGTCGCATTACAAATATTTTTTTTTGCATTTTAACAACCATTGTATTGTTATATTGATACCAGGTATTTACAGATATATATCGCCAGGCTGTGTGTTACAACTTACAGACTTCCAATATGTCTTTGTTCAATTGTTGTGACATTTTTGCACCTGATAACATACCCTTGGAGCAGATGAGCTAAGCCAATAAAAAAATTAAGAATCTCCCAGATTTATTTAATACGAGTTTGCGCAGTGAACAATTGTCTGATTAAAACAGTTCAGTGTTGCTCACCGTGTGGCGTGTTGTTATTGAAAAAGGTGTATTAGTTTATCAAAGAAGTTCACCACTGTAATGAATACGTTATCTGACCGATAATGGACAGTTACCTGATAATAGACAGCGCTTTGTTGTGGTTTTTGACGTGGTACACGTACAGCACTTCGACGGTTCTTTATTTTCTTTTCTATCCATAGAACTCGTCTTGATCATTGTGGCCCAATCTTGGGTCAATGGTGGGTCAGCGTTGTAGACGGTGACCTACCATTGGCCCAATCTTGGGTCAATGGTGGGTCAATGGTGGGTCACCGTTGTAGGCGGTGACTCACCATTGGCCCAATGTTGGGTCAATGGTGGGTCACTGTTGTGGACGGTGACCCACCATTGGCCCAATGTTGGGTCAATGGTGGGTCACCGTTGTGGACAGTGACCCATCATTGACCTAATGTTGGGTGAAAGCTGACCAGTAGCCTTTACCAGTCATTGCATTGATGTTTTTTTAAGGCTGATTATTGATGCAGTTAAAGATATATTCAGAACCTGCCGGATGACATCTTGTCATCCCTGAGCAATTTGCGCCGGGGGGGGGGGGGCAAAATTCAAGGTCAAAGGTCGATGTCAAGGTAGGAAAAAGTGTAATACCTCTTGTTGTGTAGTTTCGACTGAAAAAAATCATTTCTTATATTATTTTCATGTAATCTTCAAGGTCAAAAGGTCACCGGATCGAATCCCGAGCCTGACAGTTATTAACCAAAGAGACCAAAGGGTTTTTTCAATTTTAAATTATCATATCAATCATGACTTTAGTTTCACTGGTTATGGGTTCAAATATTTTACTTTTTCAGTTCGGGGACCGACTTTAGACGTCAGATTCTGACGTCTAAAGTCGGTCCCCGCACTTAAAGGGTTAAGTCGACCCCCGCACTGAAAGGGTTCACTGACGACGCTGGCCCAACATTAAACCAACCATCTTGTGTTTACTGGTTGGTGGCGAGCACATTTAACTTACTATATTACTCTATAGATGTGGCTTTGCCATCGTGGAATTAACACTTTCAGTTCGGGAGACGTCAGATTCTGACGTCCAAGCTTATAGAGCCATCAGATCCTGACATCTAATGTCGATCCCCGCGCCGAAAGGGTCAAACATATTTTATAATGCAGTAGAGCCATAACATATATATTCAAATGAAGCGGAAACAGCTAAGACTTTTACGATGATTTAAATTGAAAAAAACGCTTTGGTTTCCAAAGGTTATACAAACATATGACAGCGTTGTAGGGTTAGGTGCTTTCTTGGGTAAATCCTCGCCATTACTCCCCATTTGATGCTTTAATGCATCGTGAGGGCTTAAAGGGTTAAGTACCCTAGTGACCCAAGGGTTAATGTTAGTAATTAAATACCTGAGTGTCTCAAGGGTTAATGCTCTTAATATAGTAATCACATATTATTGACATTTAAAGGCCTAACTGTGTTAAGTCCGTTTAATGAGCATGTCTGCTTACCAATAGGCCTATATTTGCTGAATTTGAGACTAATCTAGTGTTAAAGTTCGAAATCGTAGAATATTAAGTAGAGTGTGCTATGCTAACATTCAGGCAATCAATTATTAGAGCTTGACTTGAGTTCAGCGTTGTACCAACGCCGTACTGACAATGGCAGGGAGGCCGGATCCGCGAGGCACTGGAATGTGGACGCGGCCCTCAGGCGATGTGCCTGGAATGTGATGCAGAGAGAAAGTAGGGTAGTGCGGCCTTTTGCCAGTGAGTGTCGTGCGCGCCGTCAACACGGCCGCTGTCAGAAACGGCTACTCACAGAGATTGTGACATTTATCTTTTACAATAGTGTTTTAATAAATAAGACTACCACGTTCTATTATTATCATGTTTACCATCTATGCATGAGACTGAATCCTGTGAAATACTTTTCATCAATAAAGAAGCTTGAAACTGTATTCTTATCCAGACTTCTCCTCGTAAGATAAACGATCCTATATTTAATATATTAAGTCAATTTCCAAATATCCTAATAGAGGGAACTAACACTAGTCTCTAGTGGACGAGCCTATGTAAAGGCCTACTCTACAGTCAACGTGATACATTGATATGATGCTGTGATAATGCTGGTCTACCGTGTACGAAGCCGGCACAACATTAGCCCAACATCGGCTCAATGTCTGACGTTACAGCCTGTGTGTGTGGGAGGCACCCTATACCCCCTGACAGCCTGATACTATATGGCGCATCTATGTAACCTGGGAGCTTAAAGGGTCAATCTGTGACGTCTAGATGATAATATAAGTCTGAAAATGGACCTGGGAGCTTAAAGGGTCAATCTGTGACGTCTAAATAATAATATAAGTGTGAAAATGGACCTGGGAGCTTAAAGGGTCAATCTGTGACGTCTAAATAATAATAGTGGGAAAATGGACCTGGGAGCTTAAAGGGTGAATCTGTGACGTCTAAATAATAACATAAGTCTGAAAATGGACCTGGGAGCTTAAAGGGTCAATCTGTGATGTCTAAATAATAATATAACTCGGGGCGTCAGAATAGACGTCAGATTCTGACGTCCCGACTTTAGACATCAGAATCTGACGTCTAAAGTCGGGACGTCATCCTCGCGCTGTAAGAATCTGACGTCTACAGACGTGAGATTCTAAAGTTGGGAGTCAGATTCTGACGTCCCGACTTTAGACGTCAGATTCTGACGTCTAAAGTAGGGACGTCAGAATTTGACGTCTATTCTGACTTCAGAGGTCGATCCCCGCGCTGAAAGAATCTGACGTCTACAGACGTGAGATTCTGACGTCTAAAGTCGATCCTTGGGCTGTAAGGGTTACGCTCTGCTGTCTAAATAATGTACATGGGGTGTAAAGGGTGCAGAGAGTGCGGGCTGATATCTGATCCCTGCATGAAACAGGACGATGACCAGGGATTGTTTGATGACCCCTAATGACCCCTTCGCCCCCTAATGACCCCTGTCACCCCTAATGACCCCTGTCACCCATAATGTCATTCTATCAGATGAACGAACAACAAACACGTTCTTTCTCCAAAATCAGTTGGCTTTTCAGCTTCACTATAATAATATCGTATTTACAAACCAGGAACATATTATTAATTGTAACGTTAATAATATTAACTTTGGTCTTTTTCATATAGCGGTACTCTCTTTGTTTTTCAATGGCAGATAGAACACAATACGGACACCCAATGTTAGATGAATGGTGGCCGACCATCACAACGCTGGCCCATCAGAATCTGACGTCTATTCTGACTTCTGAAATCTGACATTGGGTGAACGTTCCCACACTTTTTAAAATACAAAATTGAAGGATTTTCAAGGACCTTTCTACCCGGTATGACTGGGCCTAACTCATCTACTGCGCGAGGCCCAGTCACACTGACCGCCATTTTGTTTACACAGCCAGCTGTGTACGTATAAACGACACTCGCGCAGCCTACCAAAAAACTCGGATGCCAAGAAATTAAGACGAATATTTCAAGTGCCTATAAAACTAGGCCATTTTCAGCAGGCGTAAACTTGTCAACATTATTTTTATTATTCATTTGATAATGTGGCATGTAGACATAATGGTGTATGACTACTGGTGCGATCTTATCAATAGATTAAGAATTAGATTGAGAATTTAGGTGTTTACCAAAAAATATGTGGTGAAATAGATCTATACATACGTTTTACATGGGCCCTACCTATATTACATATACCGAGCTAAAAAAACAACAATATTATTATTTCCATCCTAAGGAAAGTTTTGTTGAAAAAAAAATTCTTTATACATACATATTTCACTGAAATCTATTAACAGTGTAAGCCTCAAATTGATAACATACCTTAACGCTCAAAGAGTCAATGCGGACACTGAGCGACTTACAGAGCTCAAAGAGTCAGCAGTGAGAGACAAAATGGAGCTTACAATCAATTTATATACAATTAGCATGATTAGCAGTTATTTTCTATATAATATTAAAAATGTAATTATTTTCATAACAAATTTGATGTGTGCTTATTTTTTTGAGTCATTCCTCATGATCAACGTAATTCAGCCCAAAATTAGCTTCTCCATCAACAGGTTGTTTATTTCAAAAATAATTCTGAGATTAAATCACAATTTTGCAGGAAACATTTTTGTAGGCCTAGGCCTACCCCCATGCAATGACCCCAGTACCCAGAAACATAGGGTAGTCCTAATGTCCGTGTGATGGTCTTCCAACCTGCCATTTCCTTTTCATTTATTTTTTTGAATGAGAAAAGACAAACAGCAGTAACTGCTTACTACTCAAGTTATCAGTTACTACTGTTTGCCGTTACCCGCCAGTATAGTATGACCTATACTACTGTAGCTCATAAGGCTTCATATTTATGACCAAGGAATATATATACTAGTAGGCCTACGTCTAGATTCCTTGTAAGAGACAGATTATTGACCAAAATAAAATAGGCAGGCACACACCAGTCAGATTGAAACTTCGCCAATGTTGTCTCAATGTTTGGCCATCATCTGTGATGGTGGCCAGACATTGAGACAACGTTGGTACTGAGACACGTGGCACTACTGTGACCTTATACTAGCTACTATACACACCACCCTCACACCACCACTGTGACCTTATACACACACACTGTATACAGACAGAGAACCAACGCCAGCTAAACTTCAGAGTTTGAAACTAAAAAAAAACACATTCTCAGAATAGATGCTGATTTCATGATGGATGATATATAAAATATGGTTATCGTAGAGTTTAGTGCTCTGTTTAGAAGGCAATGCTGTGTTTGTGAGTGGACGTAAAATGCGTTATTATCAGGTAGGTGTTCTATGTTCTGGGGTATGATGATGCCAGTGGACCCCAGCCACCTGTCAATCACATCTATACACGCCCACACACGTGACTGATACGACCAATCACATCACTTCAACCTATATCATATCGGGGGATCTCGTGTTTACAATGAGATAGGGCGAGAATTAATTTGTTATTTTAATTATTTACACTGCGCCAGATATTATCTGGGAATGGATAGACCTATATTACTAAGACTGATTTATAGCCTATGTCAATATTATTTTATATTATTTATATTATGATTAACGGTTGATGACCTATCAAATTATTCGCATATGCCCCCCCCCCCCCCTCATAGACCTACACAATATGACATATTTGTGCCAATTGATACTATAATAGATTATTCGGGGAATCAAAGGGTTAAAGCTTTAACCTCATACATCTCTACCTGACTTTGGTATCAAAGGGTCGTATCTGTCATATATAACGACATGGTACAAAAACTGATTATAGGAATCAGGCGGTTCAAAAACTAAACTAGTACAGCGTCACCTTGGTATCAAAGGGTGGCTAGATTATAAAGTGACTGAGACGACCCTTTAAGGACAAGATGACGAAGTGTTCCAGATACTGGTCCTACTGCCTGGCAAAGGCAAACAGTGGTAACTGCTTATTTTACAAGTCAGCAGTTACTGCTCTTTGCCTTTGACACCCCAGATACTGGTCCTACTGCCTGGCAAAGGCAAACAGTGGTAACTGCTTATTTTACAAGTCAGCAGTTACTGCTCTTTGCCTTTGACACCCCAGATACTGGTCCTACTGCCTGGCAAAGGCAAACAGTGGTAACTGCTTATTTTACAAGTCAGCAGTTACTGCTCTTTGCCTTTGACACCCCAGATACTGGTCCTACTGCCTGGCAAAGGCAAACAGTGGTAACTGCTTATTTTACAAGTCAGCAGTTACTGCTCTTTGCCTTTGACACCCCAGATACTGGTCCTACTGCCTGGCAAAGGCAAACAGTGGTAACTGCTTATTTTACAAGTCAGCAGTTACTGCTGTTTGCCTTTGACACCCCAGATACTGGTCCTACTGCCTGGCAAAGGCAAACAGAGGTAACTGCTTATTTTACAAGTAAGCAGTTACTGCTGTTTGCCTTTGACACCCCAGATACTAGTGCTACTGCCTGGCAAAGTCAAACAGAGGTAACTGCTTATTTTACAAGTCAGCAGTTACCGCTGTTTGCCTTTGACACCCCAGATACTATTCCAACTGCCTGGCAAAGGCAAAGAGTGGTAACTGCTTATTTTACAAGTCAGCAGTTACTGTTGTTTGCCTTTTATGCGCCATGTGGTCTAACCAGGGCCAACCTTTATACAAAATGTCTTTATCATGTTTATTATTAGACTCTACTTATATTAATGTAAAATGTCATGCCCTGCTTCCCTGGACAGGCAAATTTTGTACCAGGTCGTCCTTATGGAGTTCTATGGGGCTGTGCCATTAAATTGAATACAAGGCTATTCCGCCTGCAGCTGTTTGTCGTTCATTTCTCAGTCAATAATTTTATTCGCCGATTCTCGGCGAATAATGAAATTTTGCAAACATCATATTTCAACGGAATTCCAATATCCATGCAAATTTCATAAACTTATATGCAGTATTTCAAAAGTTAGACCATTTGACATACATGTAGTAAATTTAATTTATAAACCCATCACACTGACTCTGGAATTGTTCTACAATAGTCTAATTGAATATTCAAAATTCAATATAATTTTGCGAAATGTTTACCTATGTTGATAGGATTTGACTAGAAAATGGGCCATGAAGGAAAAATGTCAAGGAAATCGGTTCAGAATTGACAAGAAACCCACATATTCAGCAAAATAATCATGATAATTTATGTAGCTCAGGGTTTTTTATATAAACTATAGCCATGCACCATAGTGTGGGCCATAGGCCTAACCAACAAACACGCGACGTTGTGCCAATGTTGGTTTAATGTTGGGCCGACATCGCACATTCCACGTTGCACCCTGTGATCTATAGGCCTATTATTAAACCCAGGCTATAGATCTATATTTTGTGCCGAACTTATTTTTTCACAAAATGTTGCTGTTGGGCTTACTAGTAGGCCTACATAGGGCTAGGTTATAGCCCAGCAAACACGGGACGTTAGCCCGATGTCGGCTTAATGTTGGCCCACTGTCTACAACGCTGGCCCAACGTTAACCCAACAACATAATGACAAGTAGCCTATTGCTAGGCCTAGGCTATGGTGATTAATGTGCTTGATTAGTTTAATATTATAATATTATTAATACTATATATGTACAGTATAATAAATATAGTAAGTATAGCCTATATAATAATTGAAATTCGTTGTACAGCGTTTCACTTTTTCTCTGAACATTTTATGTGCAGCGAATTCTAAATTTAGCCAATTTAAACATTTCAGCACAAACAATACCTTCTTGTCTTATATGGATACAAGTAGTGTCCACTTTATCATTCATTTATATTACATGTCTCCAAAATCTTTACCTGTAATAATGTGTGTATCAACTGAATGTTTGATTTAAATGACATACTTAAATGTTACCATGGTTACTATGTATATTGCCCACATAAACCTACATAATATATGTGATAATCATTTTTTTGACAAATCGTATATACTGTACTGTATGACATTATATGTATATGTAAGCTCAATAATCTGTACAAATATCCATATAGTTATTGTATGGCTGTTTTATTATTAATCTTCATTAGTCTGGATTCTCATTATCACAGTATATTTCATTCCGGCGTGTTTCTCCTAGTAACATATAGTAGTCACACACCACCATGCCTACAGTCTGACACAGGTAGGTCAATGTGTATATATATCTTCTCGCAGACTGTTCTCTATTATCGTCAATTTGTATATCTTGTTGTAGATCCCAGTTAATGTCTTTTTATATGTCTTATTCTAGATAACTGTTATCTTGTTAAAGATGTAAGCCGATCAGGTCGATGTATATACAGCTCCTCTATTATCTCTGATCACATAATGTTGACATATATCATGTTTATTATTTCTTAATTAGACTTGATGCCCAGTCTGGTTGTGGTGTAAATGATACCGTCATTTTCTACAGATTTCACTTTGTTGGATTTAATAGGCTTGTTTTCACCCAGTAACTTATAGTAGTCATACACCACCACGTGTTCCGGGTCAGTCCATGTACCAACATACAGCTTGTCCTGCTGCTGATCCAGATATAAACTATAAGGTGAAGTGATCTTGTCTTTGACCAGACATCTCACGTCACCTCCATCTTTACTGAACAACAACAGCTGGTTGTTACCACAATCAGCCACCAGGTATCTGTTCTCTGAGTCTCTCACTACACCACGGAGACCAGACAGTGTTACACCACATGCCGTGTCTTGATGACGTCTCTGCTGAGCTCCCTGTCCATCAATCCAGATGATCTGATGTGAGGCGCCGCCAGTAACAATGTAGCCACCAGAGGGATCTGATGTCAAGTACCACGGGTTAACACCAGATGGCAGCTTGATCGTGTTGATCTCATCACCTGAACTGTTATACACGTGAAGACTGCCATTACCTGGATCTGCTACAACCAGGTTATTATTGTGATTTACACAAAGTCCCCACGACTTGTAGTTGAGTTGTTTACTGTGTGTGGTGCCGAGTGTACAAGTGTCACCTGCGCTCTGTACAGGAATGTAATATAAACAGCGTGGATTCCGTGATGTAATGATCAGCTTGTCACCGTCATCCTGTGTCATCACCGTCACATCCCATGATCTCTTCATTCCATCCACTACGTGTCTCTTCATCAAGTCACCACTACTACTGTACATGTACAATGCATCATCATTCTCTACCAGGAATATAGTGTTGTTGTACAGACATATACCTGTCACCACTCTATCAGCACCAAACCTAGTAATTTCTCCTGACTCTGATGTTTGTTGATCAGGCTTGTTAAATACAGCACCAGCCACATTTACAGCACCTCCCTCTAGAAATGTCACCTTGTCGATGCCGGTATCGCCTTCTGGACACTGTAACACAGTTGTATGAGAGGTTTCTGTCAGAGTGAGATGATCTACATCAGACATATTGATCTTCTTCTCATCCTGGTCTGATTCATCCATCCACACCACACCAGGTATCTCTGTCCTCCACCTCTTCTCCACAGCCTCCTCCAGGCTGGGCAGGTTGCTCATCTGGTCATACACGTCACCTGTCAGCAGACTCTGTCCCAGGAAGCGCAGGCTTTCTAAGTTGACCTCTGCCAGTTGTTGTTCATCTTCTGTTGATGCGGCCACTTTGTCCACCCTGGTGGCTGCTCTCTCCAGGTCTGAAATCAGTCTCTCCTCCTGTTGAGCCAGCTTCTCTCTAATCTGTTTGAACGTGCTGCTCACCTGTTTCTTCAGGCTGACAATGTGATGTTGAGCCTTATCTACCTGTTGCTGAGAGGTTTGTCTGGCCAGATCTACACACTTCATTAACTTGTCAATCCTCTTTAGTAATATATCCAGTCTCTCTTCACAGGGCTTGACAAAGGGACGTAGAGATGTAATATGATGGTCGCTGTGGTCCGTGTCAAAGCATTCATGGCAGATGATCTCATCACATGTCTTACAGTACATGTTTAACATCTGGTTTGGATGTCGTCCACATGGGTGATGTGATTTAGTTGATGACGTCACCTTGACCTTGGCTTCTGCTGCTGTTATGGTTTGATGTTTTCTAGTAAATCTACCAGCAGCATGCTCATCAGTACATGTCTGACACATATACTCCTGCTCTAATGTACAATACATAACGGCTTCACCCTGACAATCCTCTAGTGAACATATCACCATCTTTCTATCAGCACTAGCCGTCACTTTGAACTCATCTCCATCACCATCAGTCTCATTAGTGATCAGCTCCTTCAGGTTGTCCATGAAGAAGTTTGGAGGCAGGTTGGTGAGGTCGCCATCAGGAAGGGTTGTGACCTTTCTACAAATAGGACAGGTCAACTTCTGTGGGTCAGTGGCTTGAGCTATGTACTTCTGTAGACAGTCTACACAGAAACTATGGTGACACTGTAGAATACAGGATCTCTGCATGTCCTCCATGCACAGAGTACACTGTAGGTACTCCATCAACACAGACTTCTTCACAGTAGCCATGGCGATTGATTCAATCTAAAACAAACAAAGGGAAATGTTCGATATTGTATTAAATAGTCCGAAAAAACTAAAGTGATACCTATCATTTTGTTTGTTTCTATAACTGAATCTTCACAAGTGGAAAGTCTCAGTTTTTATTGAGGGTGCTAACGCATTCATCAAACTAAAATGTGTCAGACCCTTCCACTAATACTCCATGTCGGAGACATATACCTTTAACATGATTAATTATCAGATTATGCCAAAATTGAAGGTGATTTGTTTTGTATGATTCTAGGAAAATTGTGATATGCATCCTCTCACGATAATAATGAAGATTGTTTTCGATAAAACATGTGGTTTTAATGACGTCATAATTTAAACCCTTTGATCACAAAACGTCATTTGCCGCATGGCGGGGAGTTTGGAGTGAAAGGGTCACAAATATATTATAAATAATGTTTCTCCTTTAAAATGTAAATGTGGCAGCTCAAACACGTACATGATTGTAAGCGAAAGGCTTCAAAATGTACATGTGGCAGCTCAAACATGTACATGACTGTAAGCGAAAGGCTTCCTGGCGAAATGATCAACAGACTCTCCGGGAGGGGGGGGGGCGCAATCAGTGTGTATAAAGCAAATCTATCTTAATTCAGTGAATGAATATTGCCCAATCATGGAAATATCACGACAGAAGGAAGCCCGAAGTCGGGACTATGCCCTACTCTTATCGAAATACTTCAAGGGTTCCTCATCGTGCACAGTACAATAGACAACACTGCACACCCCATGCCTTTGGACAGTTTGGAGCGCGGTATATGTACAGACCCGATGACAAATATCTGATCCTATTGGGTTTTGAACCCAGTATCTCTGAGTATCGAGCCACACCCTGACCAAATGATTTCACAGTACAATAGACAACACTGCACACCCCAGACCTTTGGAAAGTTAAGAGTATCGAGCCGAACGAAATGATTTCAATTGAGCCATATCATCAAGTGTCGCTGAGTATCGAGCCGGACGAAATGATTTCAATTGAGCCATATCATCAAGTGTCGCTGAGTATCGAGCCGGAACAAATGATCCCAATTGAGCCATATCATCAAGTGTCGCTGAGTATCGAGACGGACGAAATGATTTCAATTGAGCCATATCATAAAGTGTCGCTGAGTATCGAGTCGGACCAAATGATTTCAATTGAGCCATATCATAAAGTGTCGCTGAGTATCGAGCCGGACGAAATGATTTCAATTGAGCCATATCATCAAGTGTCGCTGAGTATCGAGCCGGACCAAATGATTTTAATTGAGCCATATCATTAAGCGTCGCTGAGTATCGAGCCGGACGAAATGATTTCAATTGAGCCATATCATCAAGTGTCGCTGAGTATCGAGCCGGACCAAATGATCCCAATTGAGCCATATCATCAAGTGTCGCTGAGTATCGAGACGGACGAAATGATTTCAATTGAGCCATATCATAAAGTGTCGCTGAGTATCGAGTCGGACCAAATGATTTCAATTGAGCCATATCATAAAGTGTCGCTGAGTATCGAGCCGGACGAAATGATTTCAATTGAGCCATATCATCAAGTGTCGCTGAGTATCGAGCCGGACCAAATGATTTTAATTGAGCCATATCATTAAGTGTCGCTGAGTATCGAGCCGGACCAAATGATTTTAATTGAGCCATATCACCAAGTGTCGCTGAGTATCGAGCCGGACCAAATGATCCCAATTGAGCCATATCGTCAAGTGTCGCTGAGTCTCGAGCCGGACCAAATGATTTCAATTGAGCCATATCACCAAGTGTCGCTGAGTAGCAAGCCGGACGAAATGATTTCAATTGAGCCATATCATCAAGTGTCGCTGAGTATCGAGCCGGACCAAATGATTTCAATTGAGCCATATCACCAAGTGTCGCTGAGTATCAAGCCGGACGAAATGATTTCAATTGAGCCATATCATCAAGTGTCGCTGAGTCTCGACCCGGACCAAATGATCCCAATTGAGCCATATCATCAAATGTCGCTGCAATGAAAGAGTTAACACAGCTAGCACGAGGCATTGACACAATGTTGTTTTAATGTTGGCACGCCGTATTCGACGTCGGCCCAACATTAAAGCAACATCGGGTCAATGCCTCGTGTTAGTTGGGAACCCTTCAAACAACAGACATTGAACCAATCGTGGTTTACTGCTGGAGCCACCTCATCAACGCTGGCCCAACATTCAACCAACATTAGCTCAACGTCGTTTACAGCTCAACCAACATTCATCTAACATTCGTCCAACGTCTCATGGTTGCTGGTAATTAAGATCTGCTCTGATGACGCTAATGATTCTATGAGGTCCTAACCAGCATTGTTACAGCGTTGTTACAGCGTTGATCTGGATCCGACTGTTTGTATCCTTGGTCTCACTATAAATACTAGTCCGAGCTTGACGTGAACAGCATGGTTCAAAGTCAGAGATTGACAGCATAGAAAAAGCTGTGGTTTTCCTATGCTGGTGGTCAGTGTACGCTGAGACCAAAAAATTCATGAAAAATGTGAGGGTAGCCCTATTTAGATGATAAATTCACCTATAAAGACAGGACTTAAAGTCCCCACGTTAAGTCATCATTTTAATGAGATGTACATCTGTCATTACAGAATGATATAAAAATAATTGATCAAACAATGACGCAGTAATTCATTGCGCAATCGATCGAATGCGCACCGTATTTTTGGGGGGCAACTTTAGGAATGGCAATGATTACAGACTCTGTATCTCACACAGAGTCTGTTATTACGGACTATAAAAATACCAGACGTGGCCCAGTGTCGGCTTATACCCCAGTCACACAGACACGATGCACAGCCCATGCCTTGAGTGACAAAAAATAGAGCAGATACCAGACGTGGTCCTCGTGTCGGTTTATTGTTGGCTCGTCGCCGCGGGTCCAGAGTGTGAAGAAAGGGGGCACAGGGAAGTAAATTTAGGCAAAATGTCTGTGAAACGCAGTGACGTCACTCGGTGAAAACAAGGTTATATAAGAACCCTACCCCATACTTCATTCTGTGAAACGCAGTGACGTCACTCGGTGAAAACAAGGTTATATAAGAACTCTCCCCCATACTTCATTGTATTAGCCAGCTCAGTGAAAACAAAGGAGGTCGAGGTAATTGAGTTTCACAGAATTGGATTAATTTGGTTCTGTGACATCGATCTATCACCTGTTGGTGAGTGCCTCCGGTTTGCTGGGTGTAGGGTAGGCCTAGTCAGTATGCTCACTGAGTTTTCCCCTGAGTTTATATTGCTCACAGCTAATATAATTATTAGTCAGACTTTACAGTAAATTTTACACACATATTAGAGGTAATACTATGGCCTACTTACTCATTCAGATTCTGATAAATTCCATTGTTTCTCTTATTTATTTGTCTGGATACAGTACACCTGTCTCTGTCCTGACGATTGTGGCGTGATATCTATCAGATCAGTTCACAAGTCCACACACTGCTCTGTGTACACAGTAGTCCACAAACAGAGAGGTCAATAACTAGATAACCACCTGTATAACCACCTGTATAACCACCGTGACGTATACCAGATGTCAGGACTACACAGCAAACACGAGACGTTCAACCAATGCTGGTTTAATGTTGGGCCAGCGTCGTAGACGATGGCCCAACAATAATCCAGCATTGGGTCAACCCTTTAAGTGCTGTGTTACTCCTTGATAATGTTTTATTTAAGGTAACATTGCAAACTTAACCCTTTGACTGCTACGTACGCACGACTATAACCATTGCTGATGTAATTACCAGCTGAACCCTTGTCCTGCTAGGGCCGTATGTATAGTTCCTTTGGGATACAGTCCAAATATAATGTCATTTAGCCCTTATCCCACTATGGTAATATATTTACACTTTTATGCATTTGGAACTTGTGTCTCACTATAATAACCCCAGCAAACACAAAACATGTGTATAGGCCTAACATTTGTAAAATGTTGGACCAACGCCGAAGACGTTGGGCCTACTTTATACAAATGTTATACACATGTTTTGTGTTTGCTGGGGCAGCCCAGAAATTCAAGTGGGTGAAAATTACACATAATCGTTCAATTTGAGATCAAACAATTGCAAATCTTGATGTTTAAACACACATTTCGTCCCAATAACAGTGATTTAGTCGGCAAATAGAACTGACCCTTTCAGTACGTGGGCCGTCGCCACAACGGCCTAAATGGTGTAGGCCTACCCTAAAGTACGTGGGCCGTCGTCACGACGGCCTAATTATATGACGTCATACTTTTGGGCCCAGTACTGGGGGGAACATTACTGCTAGTAGTGAAAGGGTTAAAAAGGACTCTAGTCGCGCTTAGCGCTTCAAGGGTTAAAAACGACTCTAGTCGCGCTTAGCGCTTCAAGGGTTAAAAACGACTCTAGTCGCGCTTAGAGCTTCAAGGGTTAAAAACGACTCTAGTCGCGCTTAGCGCTTCAAGGGTTAAAAACGACTCTAGTCGCGCTTAGAGCTTCAAGGGTTAAAAACGACTCTAGTCGCGCTTAGCGCTTCAAGGGTTAAGAATGACTTTAGTCGCGCTTAGCGCTTCAAGGGTTAAAAACGACTCTAGTCGCGCTTAGCGCTTCAAGGGTTAAAACGACTCTAGTCGCGCTTAGCGCTTCAAGGGTTAAAAACGACTCTAGTCGCGCTTAGCGCTTCAAGGGTTAAGAATGACTTTAGTCGCGCTTAGCGCTTCAAGGGTTAAAAACGACTCTAGTCGCGCTTAGCGCTTCAAGGGTTAAAAACGACTCTAGTCGCGCTTAGCGCTTCAAGGGTTAAAAACGACTCTAGTCGCGCTTAGCGCTTCAAGGGTTAAAACGACTCTAGTCGCGCTTAGAGCTTCAAGGGTTAAAAACGACTCTAGTCGCGCTTAGCGCTTCAAGGGTTAAAACGACTCTAGTCGCGCTTAGAGCTTCAAGGGTTAAAAACGACTCTAGTCGCGCTTAGCGCTTCAAGGGTTAAAAACGACTCTAGTCGCGCTTAGCGCTTCAAGGGTTAAAAACGACTTTAGTCGCGCTTAGCGCTTCAAGGGTTAAAAACGACTCTAGTCGCGCTTAGCGCTTCAAGGGTTAAAAACGACTCTAGTCGCGCTTAGCGCTTCAAGGGTTAAAAAAGACTTTAGTCGCGCTTAGCGCTTCAAGGGTTAAAAACGACTCTAGTCGCGCTTAGCGCTCCAAGGGTTAAAACGACTTTAGTCGCGCTTAGAGCTTCAAGGGTTGAAAACGACTTTAGTCGCGCTTAGAGCTTCAAGGGTTCAGTTGATGAAATCGATTGTAGTCGATGATCAGTAAATCGATTGTAGTCGATGATCAGTAAATCGATTGTAATCGATGATCAGTAAATCGATTGTAATCGATGATCAGTAAATCGATTGTAATCGATGATCAGTAAATCGATTGTAGTCGATGATCAGTAAAGCAATTGTAATCGATGATCAGTGAATGAAATAACTGATGTCTAAATTTATGATCAATGAATCAAATAACTCAAGTTGAGATGTCTACTTTTATGCTCAGTGAATGAAATAACTCAAATTGAGATATGTCTACTTTTATGATCAGTAAATGAAATAACTCAAGTTCATTTATTATCAGCGAATCAAATAATTTAAGTTGAGTGATGTCTACTTTTATGATCAGTAAATAAAGTAACTCAAGTTAAATTATGTCTACTTTCATGATCAGTAAATGAAATAACTCAAGTTAAGTGATGTCTACCTTTATGATCAGTAAATGAAATAACTCAAGTTAAGTGATGTCTACCTTTATGATCAGCGAATTAAATAATTTAAGTTAAGTGATGTCTATTTTTATGATCAGTGAATCAAATAACCCAATTTCACAGGATAGATAATTCACGAGATGTATTTCCACAGTATTTTATATGTTGGTACAAAAATGTCAATTCTTTACACAGATAGGCTAAACTGGGCTATAAATGAGACCCTAGCATGCCTGAGTAGCTTAAGGTGGGGAGATAAACATGATATTCGCAAATACAGGATTTGAAACTTGATTCTGCTTTTGGCCATTTCTGTACACGCGTAGGCTGAATCGGCCTGGTGTGAGGCCATCTGATTAAATTTGTTCCTTCCCAGATACCCCAGTCAACACGTGACGTTGGCCCAGCGTTGTCCGCATGCTGGCACAACGTAAGCGATTCTGGCCCAGTGTTGATACGGCAGTTGACCAGCGCCCTGTTTTTTTCTGAAACGTGATTAGAAAGTGTATTCTGGTAATTTTCATCTATCCCCCTCTAAAAACCGCACTGTAGGCAGTAGGCTGTAAGCAGGTTTTTTAAAATGTTTGGAATGGAGGTAGATTCATATTACTCACCTTTAAAGTGTTACAGTTACTATTATATTTTCACCCACTTTAAGTTGTGTCTCGCTACCGCGACCCACAACTTGAAGTGAGTGAAAATCGCTGATATTTGTTTAATCTGAAACCAGACATTTGTAAATGTTGCTATTTAAACACTCATTTCATTCCCAATTACAGTGATTTAACTTGTAAGCTGGTTAGGGGGCCACCATTCAATCTTCCCTTACAATGACAGTGATTTAACTTGTAAGCTGGTTAGGGGGGCACCATTCAATCTTCCCTTAC
Source organism: Flabesymbios commensalis (assembly GCA_964017125.1). NCBI lineage: Eukaryota > Metazoa > Annelida > Polychaeta > Terebellida > Flabelligeridae > Flabesymbios > Flabesymbios commensalis. Next base: position 2,105,264 of record OZ024911.1, read on the forward strand.
AATTACAGTGATTTAACTTGTAAGCTGGTTAGGGGGGCACCATTCAATCTTCCCTTACAATTACAGTGATTTAACTTGTAAGCTGGTTAGGGGGGCACCATTCAATCTTCCCTTACAATGTCAGTGATTTAACTTGTAAGCTGGTTAGGGGGGCACCACTCAATCTTCCTTTACAATGTCAGTGATTTAACTTGTAAGCTGGTTAGGGGGGCACCATTCAATCTTCCCTTACAATGACAGTGATTTAACTTGGGCTGGAATTTTTGTCGCGGCGAATTATTTATTTCAACCTGGCTCGGCTGGTGCTGACAATTTTAAATTGTATTACATGTTTATATAGAACAGTTCCTGAAGTAAACTACTGATTTCACGTAGGGTTCGCCCGAAATTATTTATTTAAAAAATACTACACCCCCCCCCCCCTCGAGGTTGAATGGTGGGCCCTCAGGACTTAGGGAGATTTTGTTTTATTATCTATAGGGCCGACTGTCGTGCGATGACATACAGCAGTAACTACTTACATTCCAAGTAAGCAGTTAGGCCTAAGCATGTATGTAGACGTCAGATTCTGACGTATAATGTCAAGCTAAGTGACATGGTATACACAAGGTCGCTTCATATCAAGCTAAGTGACATGGTATACACAAGGTCGCTTTATATCAAGCTAAGTGATATGGTATACACAAGGTCGCTTTATATCAAGCAAAGTGATATGGTATAAACAAGGTCGCTTGATATAAAGCAAAGTGATATGGTATAAACAAGGTCGCTTGATATCAAGCTAAGTAACATGGTATACACAAGGTCGCTTTATATCAAGCAAAGTGATAAGGTATACACAAGGTCGCTTCATATCAAGCAAAGTGATATGGTATAAACAAGGTCGCTTCATATAAAGCAAAGTGATATGGTATAAACAAGGTCGCTTCATATAAAGCAAAGTGATATGGTATACACAAGGTCGTTTCTAGTCTATTGGCAAATTCAGACGATTTCGGGATCAGGAAAAATCAGAGAAATTTTAAAAGCTTTCTGAAGTTTTTATTTTTCCAAATAAAACCCTTAGCGCCGGTTTAACCCTTTGCGCTGCTGAATTATTTGTTTCTAGTTTTCATTCAGTAGAAGCTGGAATTGCTAACGTAATTTCCAGCTTCAAATGACAAAAACTATTTCTATTCATGTGGGGAAAAATAGGCAGCACCTAAAATGATTTATTTGATTATCTGAGCATCTATTGCAAACTATTTGATCAATTTCAGAACCATTCAATTTAGTTCAACATTTGCTTGAAACCGCATTTAAAGGGTGCCGTTAGCAGAAGTGTTAACCCAGAAAACACGACACGTTTACCCAATGCTGGGCTAATGCTGGCCCAGCGTCGTAGACGGTTTGCCAGCATTGGCCCAGGATTGGGTCAACGTGTCGTGTTGGCTGGGTCAACCCTTTCACTGCGGGGACCGTCTTTATACGTCAGATTCCGACGTATAAACACGGTCCACGTATAAAGACGGCCCCCGCACTGAAAGGGTTAAAATATTTATAATGGCCGTAGACCCATAACATAGGTATTTAAGTGAAGCAGAAAGAGCTGACTAAGATATGTATGATGATTTCAAATTGAAAAACCCCGTCAGCCCATCAGCGCTCAAAGGGTTATGTGAAACCCTGTCAGCCCGTCAGCGCTTAAAGGGTTATGTCAAACCCCGTCAGCCCGTCAGCGCTCAAAGGGTTATGTCAAACCCCGTCAGCCGTCAGCGCTTAAAGGGTTATGTGAAACCCCGTCAGCCGTCAGCGCTTAAAGGGTTATGTCAAACCCCGTCAGCCATCAGCGCTTAAAGGGTTATGTCAAACCCCGTCAGCCGTCAGCGCTTAAAGGGTTATGTCAAACCCCGTCAGCCGTCAGCGCTTAAAGGGTTATGTCAAACCCCGTCAGCCGTCAGCGCTTAAAGGGTTATGTCAAACCCCGTCAGCCGTCAGCGCTCAAATGGTTATGTGAAACCGCGTCAGCCGTCAGCGCTTAAAGGGTTATGTCAAACCCCGTCAGCCGTCAGCGCTTAAAGGGTTATGTCAAACCCCGTCAGCCGTCAGCGCTTAAAGGGTTATGTCAAACCCCGTCAGCCGTCAGCGCTCAAAGGGTTATGTCAAACCCCGTCAGCCGTCAGCGCTTAAAGGGTTATGTCAAACACCGTCAGCCGTCAGCGCTTAAAGGGTTATGTGAAACCCCGTCAGCCGTCAGCGCTCATAGGGTTATGTGAGACCCCGTCAGCCGTCAGCTCTCAAAGGGTTATGTGAAACCGCGTCAGCCGTCAGCGCTTAAAGGGTTATGGCAAACCCCGTCAGCCGTCAGCGCTTAAAGGGTTATGTCAATTCCCGTCAGCCGTCAGCGCTTAAAGGGTTATGTCAAACCCCGTCAGCCGTCAGCGCTTAAAGGGTTATGTCAAACCCCGTCAGCCGTCAGCGCTTAAAGGGTTATGTGAAACCGCGTCAGCCGTCAGCGCTTAAAGGGTTATGTCAAACCCCGTCAGCCGTCAGCGCTCAAAGGGTTATGTCAAACCCCGGTAATTATGTTTTTGCTCTCCTCTCTACAATTTCAAGTAAATCAAATTCAATATTCCAGTCTATATGTACAAAAATATGGGATCAAGTATAGTATTCTACCCCGACCAATCAAAGAGTGGCTCATACTGAGACGTGACCAGATCATCCGTTATTTAGTTGTTACTTAAATTAGGTGGTAAAACATCACAGTTGTGCTTGCAATAGATAATCCCTGGTTTCATATCAACACTAATTACAATCATGTCGGTGAACTATAAACCACGAAGATAATTATCTGATTATAATTATTGATTTTAACCACAGAATTAGAACAGTGGAATGCTAACATCGCTTTCGCACAAGTGAACTTGAGTCCATTGGCCGATCACAAATGCGGTAATTGGTTATTTCCGGTTTAAAGTTGCCATCAGTCATGACAGTAAACAAGTCCTACGGTATATGGTTATTTTTTAATAACTTGTCACTATATTTAGATTATCGAGACAACTGGCAGTCATTATACATGTAACATGATATGATCGTGCTAAATATACAAAATTAACACGCTGTCAGCCGAGGTTTACTTTGAATTTTAGCACCAAGCGACGGCGTGTGCCGTGAAATCTGCCTGGCCATGCCCCTGGCTTTTAACCTGTTGTCGTGTTGAGCGGCTGGGCAGCCACTGTGAGTGTGACCTGGTGACTTCCGCTTCTCACTCGCTCACTTTTCTCACTGTCTCTGACAGTCACTGCATGTAGGCCCTACTCAGGCTACTGTCACTGTCAGCCACTTCTGTAGGCGCCCACACTTTATACGCCAGCATTCTGAGCATGTCTCAATGGCAATGATTGTGACTTGTCAGTGTCTCTCGGTCAGTCAGTCTTTCAATCTTCTCCTAGTAGGCCTACAGACGTCTTAAGTATACATTTCCGAGAAGTTGTACAAGCCTAAGCCCTAATCACTAACTGTGAATACTATTTAAGGGTATTGCAAAGATAAAAAAAATCCAAACATCCAAAACAAATTTGGAAGTGGGTGGGTGGGCCCAGGGCCATTTTTAGATAGAAAATTGGAAAACCAAAAAAAATTAAAATCTTTGATTATTGGTTAAAAAAAAATGGATGGGGGGTGGGGTGAGCTCTATCCAAATTTTAGGATGTCTGGAATTTTTTTAAGTTTGCAAGGCCCCTAAGGTCTAGATCTAAATATCATTAAAAAGCTGACAGGTCCATGACCATGTGGGGGGCCTACCACTGCAGTGTCACCGGACAAATGCTGGATCAATGTTGGGTTAGGGTCATCATGGTCATAGTCTCCTTGAAATGCAAACCTTGTCAGGTTCATTCAATTTTAACTTTTATTGTTTTCACTTTAAATTTATTTATAGACTATCAATAACAGGGCAAGCTTAGATTGTTTGACAACCATGACTAAAACTAAGTGGTGGGCTATAGTCCCATGGTGATGCCGAGCGAAGAAAAAATAATAATTTATTGTATGGAATATTTCAGTAGTTAAGCCTGAACCTATTTGACATTTTTTGTTGCAAATATATTGAGTTAATTTATTGGTTTTATAAAGGGATGTAATAATGTCAATTTACTAGGCCTATAATACATGTCAAATAAACTGATTCCACATAATTTTACACAATTTTCAGGCTTTTGGCTGATAAGAAACATATTTTCACAAAAGTGGTCACTGTAGGCCTATCATAACATGGGGCAAAATATAACTCATTTGAAATTTAAATGAACAACCTTATTCAGACTACTGCTATTTTAGGCCTATAAGGTGAAAAAGAAATGCTCACAATTTATAAGTGCAGTGGTAAAAATTGGCAGTGGACCACTTTAGTTGAAGACACTGTATACAGGTATACAAGCTTATTACATTATAAAATATATAAAAACAACAACAACATTGTGAAAGTGATCCAGAAAAGGATCAAACAGCCTACCGGTATATATTTCACTGCCAAAGCAAACCAAATCGAAGGCGAAAATACGCCTTCACGTTTGAAATGATAAAAAAGTGTTTTTCATAATTTACGTGCTCGCGTTGGAATGTTTCAGGCATTATATAAACTGTATTTTTTCCGACCACATATGTGTCCTAAATTTGAAAAACAAAATGTGAGTACCAAGGCAAGTGATAGAAATACAGGTAAATTATGCACATTTTAATCATAATTATCATAAAAAAATACACGAAACAAAATCAATATAATAACAAAACTTTTATTATGTTCATTGACAGAGAGACTCAATATGATACTAAATGTCAGTGTGATAAAAATAAAAAGTATAATAAAAAAAATATAAACTGTATATGAATATATATACCATTTATACATTAGCCAAAAACAGCTTTTATGTAGATCTAGGCCTATAATAAAATAAATCATAAAATGTGGGACATGAATATTCTATGAAATATTTTTAAAACATTATGAGAGCTTAAAATCTATGTCACTACATGTACCACTATATTTGTATATCTGGACAATTTATTTAGTTAATATGCTCTTTGTTATACCCATTTTTCAAAATTTACTTGATACTAATCTTGACAATTAACTATTAAAACATAGCAGATAATCACAGGGTTTTTTAAATTCTGAAGCTAGTCATTTTATTAAACTAAAGGTTTTACCAAAATTTGTGAAACACATATAAACACAAAATCTTAGAAAACCAACCAAGGAATAAACTGCCATATTAAAATGGAACCGCGAAGCTTTCCAAAATGGTTGAAATGATATATTTCAATTTTGCCTAGACATAATATATTCTAATATCAAGTACCAGTAGTTTTTAACCTCTCATATTAAACCAGATAATATACATTATGGTTTTTGCAGTGACAATTTGAGTCTAGCCATGAAGGCCTATATAATTTTCTTAATTAATATACAGACAGACAGACAGATATTTTATTGACAGAAATAAAAGTCATTACAGACTTATTTGTCATAGTAATAAGAGAGATATATGTACATGTATATATACAAGACACTGCTAAAATATCTCTAACCATTCAGACATTCATTATATTTTATTTTTTAACCAATGTACAAAGACACTGATCAGACAGGTGGTTGTGGCTTTCACATTAATTTGTTCTACTGAATATCAATGTTTGTATTTTAAAATGATGTAAAGAGCAGACTGTAATATCAGCAGCACAGGGTAGTGGAAGATGACCAGTCAAACTTCCAGAGCAGGTTGTGTAATACTGTTGTAACTGAGTAGTTCCTGAAACAAAAAAAAACACATTATTAGTGGGAAATTTCAGACATCCAACAAGCTTACTGTTGTCATAAAATATGTGGATAGTTCAAAATACAGATACAGTATAGTCAACAATCTGTCTGGGTCCAGATGTCAGATATTTTTTATTTATTTTTTTTATTTCATATGTCAGATATGATTTTGACATCTGCTTAGGAAATAAATCAAATAGGATCTAGATTATCTTTACATCTAGCATCAGCATCACCAGAACTATGAGAAATTAAAAGTAGGCCTATTCTTGGGGTATTCACAGCTATAATTATATATTTCTATTTCAAAATAGGCCTAAATCATAATACACCATAGTCTATACTATAAACCCCACTAATTTGGGCATCCGAAATATTTGTGCGAAATTTGTCTCTGGATATTTTACTTTTAGCATAGGGCCTATATATATCCGGTGGTCCTACACTACGGGGGTAGGGGTCTAGAGTATTTTTAACCCTTTAAGCCCTCACGATGCATTAAAGCATCATTTCACATTCCTGAAAACAGACCTAATTCTCCTCGGACTAGGGGTTTTTTTTTGGAAATTTCCATGAAACTAGTTTACTAATACACAGCAATTCTCTTCAATTTCCCACCCACTTCAAGTCATCTACATCCACTACAAGTCGAGAATTGCGACAGCAATTCGCGGCTTGTAGTGGATGAAGATGACAATGGTAAATTCAGGGCTGAAAGGGTAAAATAAATATTTTGAGATTGAATTTTCATGAAATAAATAATTGTGTGAAGGACATGCGCTAAATAAATATTTGATGGCTCTCAAAAAAAATTTGCCTGATCGCTTCGCTCCACATCATTAAAATTTATCACGCTTAAATTTGTAAAGCCTTCTTTACCCCTGCATCAATACTAATCGGTTAAAGCCTAGTTTGAGATCCAACTTTGTAGACAAAAAAATAAATGATAAATTAAGTGAAATAAATATCAGTCAGTCAATTCTCAAGCAATTGTCACACAATTTTGTGATCATTATTAGTCTATCTAGTCTTTTGGCAACAACCCTGAAAATTTAGCAAAATTCCATTCAGCATTAAAAAAATTAGACCATTTGACATGACATTTTTGTAACGCAATTCTGAGAATAAACCAGAATGAAGTTCTAAAAAGGGTTTATACATGTTATAGAGGAGCATCATAACTAGACATTTACATGTCAAATGGGCTAACTTTTGAACTAGACAGCAGTGGAAGAAAACAGATACTTGACACAATGTAGTTTTTCTTTTATCATGTTTTCTGATTCTGACTTGTTTATTTGAATATACTATAGGGGGCCTATAATAATAAATAAATAATAATAAATCCTGCTCTCGAATGCATCCCAAGACCAGGTATGAAAAAAATCACAGCGTTGCCGGGATGCCCGCAGAAGGCATGGGAATTCAGGCGCGCATCCAGGGTTTAAAGGAAGGGGATTTTCGCGGCATCTGGGGGCCCTCTCACATTTTTTTTGAATTTGCATCTAAATAAAAAAAAAACTCTAAAAATTTTAAGATCAATGCCAAATGACTAGAAAATAGGGTTTACAAAAATTCATGAGAATTGACTGACTGCAGTCCGAAAAGCTAACTTTCATTTTGGACTAGGCCTATGCAGGCTATGGCTATGCCCTATCCTTCACAGGCTCCACTGTCACCGTCGGACAGACTTCTAGACTACACAGTTACAAACACAGTGCAGTAGCTGTCAAAGCTGTGAAGCTGTCAACTCACAATATCGCGGCGCTGGCTCTGCGCTACGTCAGCCGGTGAGTTTGATATTCAACTACACTCCACAGTGCAGGGGCGGATCCAGGATTTTAATAGGCATAGGTAGGAGGCTATGTTATGTAGGTAAGACCCCCGGTCCCAGCGAGGCGGACACGGTTTGAGTTAAGGCTGTGCCTGTAGCCGTGACCGGCCTACTGACATGACTGACTGACCGTCGACGGCGTCGTGGGCGGCGATGTACGGGAGTGTGTACAAACATGGCTAATTCGAGGCAATATTGCTAATATTGGAGACATAATTAATTAAAATTATAATATGGTAAATAAAATAATATTATACATCAAATTACATACCTCAAATATATCAGAAAGATGAATTTCAGGGCTAAAACATGCAGCATCCATGATGAAAATACAACGTATTGTCAGTGTAAGCAGTGAAACCGGAAGTAGCCAACAACCCAACTGGCGCTGTCTGCTTGGACGGGAGATCGATGTACAGAAATCCCACGGAAACGGTCAAAGCTAGCATTCCATTGATATAGTTCTTTGATTTTAACAATATGTGACCTATCGGCATTTAATCGGGTAATCAGGCACATGACGAATTTACTTGAAGTGCAGAAATGCCAAAACAAGAAATGAAAATATTTCATTTTTTTTGTTGTATTGAAACAATGGATAGATAATATACATGATATAGTTAGGCACAACAGCAGTGGTTTTCGCTGGATATTTTTGCAGGAAATTCCAGAGAGAAAAAATGCAAAAAAAAAATGCAAATACTAGTCATTGTCCCAGTTTCGGTTTAATGTTGGTCCATCGTCGGGAACAATGGCCCAACATTAAGCCAACACTGGATTAATGTCTCAGATTGTTTGCTGGGTCACGGTGGTTGAATTACCTACATGTAGAAATGTGACTGAAACTGAAGGTTTCACTGTGATGGTGTGACATTATGTCATTTCGTTCATGATAGATCACCAGGTGGGGCATGCCACATATTGCAGCAAACACAAGTCATTGATGCCATGTTGACTATCAACGTTCAGCCACCGTGTGCGACACTGGACCAACTTTGACCCAGCATTGTGGCAACGTCTTTTGTTTGCTGTTATTTGCCGGGATTCCGCTACATATTAGGCATAGACCTTTATATAAATGAGCTAATATAAGCCCCAAATGAACATGTTATATATAGCTGGAGCTATTATTAATCCCCTTCAGACTTTACAATAACAGTGAATTTTACACACATATTTTAGGGAGAATAATATAGTTTACATACTCACTCAGAATCTATATGATCTTAATTGTTTTCTCTTATTTGTTTGTCCGTATGTCTTGTATATAGTGCACCTGTCTCTCCCTTGGCGACTATAAGTAATGGCGTGATGTCTACGTGGCGTGATATCTATTATTGGATCAGATCATTGCACAAGTCCATATACTGTTCTGTGTACACAGTAGTTATCGAGAGATCAGTAACTAGATAACCACCTGTATAACCACCTGTATAACCACCTACGAGCCTCATGTCAGGACTACACGAGACGTTCAACCAATGCTGGTTTAATGTTGGGCCAGCGTCGTGGACGACAGCCCAACATTGAACCAGCATTGGACGATTTCCCACCAGGCATGTAGGCCTATCCAGGGGTGGTGGGCCTGAAATAACGCCCTCACCCCCCTAATTTACAAAATTTTGTGATTTTTGTGCAATTATTTATATCAGTGCCACGAAATCGATATGGATATGGTACCAGTACCTTATTTGAAAAAGAGGTTTACTTGGAACATCCTAATGAAATATATTTAAATGATATTGGTAACATTTTAACCTTTTTCACTGTGAATGAAAAAAATAACAAGCACGAAATAAAAAGCAAAAAAATAATAAGCTGAAAAATTAAAAGCAAAAAAAATTAAAAAGCAAAAATTAAAAGCGAAAAATAAAAACAAAAAATAAAAGAGCAGAAAATACAAAGCAGAAAATAAAAAGCAAAAAATAAAAAGCAAAAAAAAAGGAAAAAATTTCAAAAGCAGCAAATAAGAAAGCAAAAAAATAAAAAGCAAAAAAAACACATAAAGCAAAAAAAAAATACAATAAAATGCAAAAAAATAAAGCGCGAAAAAAGCAGAAAATAAAAATCAAAAATGAAAAGTACAAAATATAAAACACAAAATAAAAAGTACAATAGTATAAAGAACAATTGTACAAAGTACAATGGTAAAAAGTGTAATAGTACTATAGTACAATAGTACAAAGTACAATAGTACAAAGTGCAATAATACAATAGTACAACGTACAATAGTACAAAACTGGATGTTTGAAGCATTAGTGCGACCTTATACATTACGCTTTCTCACTCCGACAGAATGAGGTCCGAAGTCAGGACAACTTACTTTTACCATTGACATCACCACAGGCTTTGACGGTCACCGATTGAGTGTGAGTTGTAATAGATCAACCGTCACACAATCAATCAGTTACCCTTTCGGTGCGGGAATCGACCTTACACGTCTGAATCTGACGTTTAAAGTCGTCAGATTCTGACGTCTGAAGTCGATCCCCACACTTAAAGGGCTAAAAATGTATAATGGCCGTAGACCCATAACCAGTCTATATCACAGGTAGGCCTATTCAAACGGGGTAGAAATTTATGATGATTTTAGACCCTTATACCCTCTCACTCTACTTGGACATGTGACACTGCTGAAGGAGTGAATGATGATTTCAAATTGACAAAAACAACATTTGGTCTCCGTGGTTTATATCAAAATATTTGTGCGCTATAAGTGTTAAAACTCGCCATCCCAATGAATCTAAAGCATTAATATATAAAAAGCGATATATATTTTCAGAAATTATGCAAATTTTTTTCACCAGACAGATCAATGTGCACTTTTCAAATTTCCTTTTAACTTTAAAAAGAACCCCCGCTTGTATGAATCAAACCCTCAAGAACCTTCACTTGTATGAGCCAAACCCTCAAGAACCCCACCAGGACATTAGAATGTGTCTAGTGTCCCTATTTGAATGCCAGAGGACATTAACGCCCAGTGGACACGAAAAGGTGTATCAACTTCACAACGTGGCATTTACAGTATTTCATACCTAAGATGCGTGTTTTATGCTGTGTGCCCCCGTGGATATGAAAGGGTGTATCTGCCACTATTGAAGTGGCAGATACACCCTTTCATATCCAAGATGACGTGATATGATGATAATTGCTGATACCGTAAATAATGAGTGATAATAGGCTTATTGACTGTTGTTTACTTGGTTGTGGTGTGTGTGTGAATGGGGCTTAGGTCACCTTTGCGTACTGCTGTAGCAAACATGAGACGTGATCCAATGCCGGGTCAATGCTGGACCAGCGCCGGCGACCGTGGCACAACATTGACCCGGCATTGGAAGAATGTTTGCTGGGTTATTATGTGTGGTGCGGTTGGTTGGGGTTAAAAATTAATTTATTCACATACTGTCCCCTTAAATATAAAAGAGTGTATATCTCACTACACAAAGTGGCAGATACGCCCTTTCATGTCCAAGATTACGTCATATGATGATAATTGCTGATACTGTAAATAATGACTAGCAATAGAGTTATTGACTGTTGTTTATTCAGTTGTGGTGAATGGGTGAATGGGGCTTAGGCCACCTTTGTGTACTGTTGTAGCAAAAACGAGACATGATCCAATGTCGGTTCAATATTGGACCAGTCTCGTAGACAGTGGTTCAGCATTGAACCGACATTGAATCAATGTTTGCTGGCTTATTATGTGTTGTGGGTTGGTTATGGCTAAAAATTAATTTGTCTAAATATCGTCCCCTTAAATATAAAAGAGTGTATCTCTCACTACACAAAGTGGCAGATACGCCCTTTTATTTCTAAGTGTTATGTTCTGAACCGCCTTGGATATGAAAGGGTGTATCACTCACTACAGAAGAGTGGGATGCACCCTTTCATATCCAGGGGGTCGATATATGATGCGAAAAGCTGATACTACACCCTTTCATATTTAAGGTGTGTGTTATGTTGTGTACCGCCTTGAAAGTGTGTATCTGACACTTTACAAAGTGGCATATCCACCTTTTGTATCCAAGGGATCGATATGTGACGAGAAATGCTGCTACTGTAATGACTGACAATAGAATTATTGACTGCTGTTTATCTTGATGTTGGTTCAGTACTTGTTACATGCCGCCTGGTTGTCATGGGCAACATGGACGCCCAGAGACCATACTGTGTGTTACGTTATTCAGCAGTCCGTGATCCAGATACAGTTTGGTGGATCAGCCGAGTCATTGATACCTTCTGTTTGTAGATATTTATTGATCTCACCATCCGCAGGAGATTTCTGCATCTGTACTGGATCATTTGAATTACTCATACAGTCCAATATTCCAGCTACAGTTTAGTTGATTGCCTACAATTCCTGAGGAAACAGACTTACTAAATATATAAGGTAATTAAAAGGCGCGGAAGTAAAAACGTCCAGAAATATCAAGCCAGAGGTGAAGATACATCCAGAATCAACAAGCCAGAGTGTGAGACCACAGATGTTGAGATGAAAGCACACTGGAATAAGCAAGCCAGAGGAATCGGATTTGAAAGTATATTAAAATGGAAACACACGAGGATATAGCCTGTCAGAGGTAGAGTGGATTTCCCAAATAGCTACATTCAATCTCATGTTTTGAACACCAGAGGCTGAAATTCAGAGATACACTGGAGGTTGGTGAGGTGTGCCGTACCCTAATACATGAGCCACAGGTTTACCAGAGGTTGAATACATGAGCCAGAGCAAAACTGAGGTTGTGAAGTAAATCTAAATTACATCAGCCAGATATTGTTTATGTATAGCATACCTATATATTTATGAGCCACATGTAACCAGAGGTTTTCAAGCTGGAATAAGCCAAAAACACATGAGCATACCATATTTTTAAGGTACAATAAACCCAAATAACTGAGCATATCAGAGGTTGTTTATTTGTATCATACTTAGATAACAGAACCCGAGTTGAACCAGAGGTAATTGAGGTGGCATAATCACACACAGCAGCCATGGGTCTGGGAGAGATATGGTCGGGTGAGCCCGATGTTCACTGTAGGGATGTCAACCAGCTGAATGAACATTTGAGGGTATGTACATGGATGTTATATCTAAATACATTACAATGATATTATAATTTTAACCTACATGCGGGGTTTGACTTTAGACGTCAGAATCTGACGTCTGTATACGTCAAATTCTGACGTATAAAGTCGATCCCAGCGCTGAAAGGGTTAAAGGGACCCCTTGGGATGAGACATTTTCAATGTTGTCAATTTTGAAAATTTAATTTATATGAAGCTATATAGCCTACTGATCTTAACTAAAAATACGAAAAAGTCAAAAAACAATTTTAAAGCACCGAAAAAGAGTGAAATAGTTGTATTTCCAGGTCGTATATTGCCATGTAAACAAAACAAGTCAGCGATATTCAGCACTTTACATCACATATTCCCACGTATCAGACGGTGTCTCATATTCAGGACACAAGAGGACACACCTGCAGCACTGATTGTCTACCCAACGCTGGGCCGATGCCATCAGCATGTGGCCCAATGCTGTGAGAACATTCAATCGTCCTTCAGGTATACAAATAGTTTGTTTGGGTTACTTCTGGATTCAAAGAAATGTTGATTAAAAATATTTGTAAAAATATGAAAATTCTGAAAAAAATAAAAACATGATCCGTGGGATACACCACTTCAGTACGGAATTAAAAACGAAAATTGATGTCATCCCAAGGGGCTGCTTTAAATATATATAATGGTCGTAGACCCATAACATAGGTATTTGAATGAAGCGGAAAGATCTAACCAAGACATTTATTTCAAATTGAAAACAACCCTTTTGTCTCCATGGTTTTCACACAACTATTTCAGCGTTGTGAACTTTAAAAACGTCATTAATGTATTAATTATATGTTCTGCTTCACTTTATTATCTACTTTATGTGTGTATGGTCATTTATACATTTGTTGATCTTTTTCGACCATTGACGTCAGAAACTGACGTCAAGAGTCGATTCCTGCGCTCAAAGGATGAAAACATGGATTAACTCGGTTATTAAAAATGTATAACTTAGTAATACATTTTACATTAAATTTCACAAATTATTCGAAATTCTAGATTTTGCCAGTGGAACACAACGTCAACTGACTGAAAAATTAAATGAAATATTTCGAAATTCTAAAATTAACAAATTTAACCAGAAGATTTGGTAAGTTTCATAGAGATATTTTTGTCAAATTGAAGCTGCGGTGGATGATCATTATCCCTTTGAAGCCTGAATTTACCATCGTCATCTTCATCCACAACAAGCCGCAAATTGCCGTCGCCATTCTCGGCTTGTTGTGGATGAAGATAACCTAAAGTAGATGATAAAATAAATAAATTTGTCATACATAATTATACAATTATACGATGATTCCGTACACCGCTCAGGTTTAGGAAAGTCCGTTTTCATGGATGCCAAATAACGCTTTGAGGCATTATGGGGTTTAAAGGGTTAAACTAAATCAATTAAATTAAACGAGAAGCGTAACCATGGTAACAGAGCGCTCCCTGGAAATGAAGTGACACCTTTTAATTCTTGCAAGAAAAGCTGTATAGGTACACCAAACCAGAGGTACGATTACCTGTTCACATATCCTGTGAAACGTAATGACATCACCGTTTTTAATTGCAACTCGGTGAAAACAGAGTTATGTGACACCCCCTCCCCATACTCCATTGTATGAGCTAGCTGGGTGAAAACAATATTTGAGGTCAAGGCTATTGAGTCTAACAAAAAACCCTCTTTGTTATTTTGGTGTGGGTGTTCACATACAAGGGGCCTCCACGAATACGGACACGAAATTCACAAAAATAACATTAAAAGTTGTGTTCATATTCATACATACGTAGCTGAACAATGCAACAGTTAAAAGCCGTGTTCATATTCATAAATACACAGCTGAACAATGCAACAGTTAAAAGCCGTGTTCATATTCATACATACACAGCTGAACAATGCAACAGTTAAAAGCCGTGTTCATATTCATACATACACAGCTGAACAATGCAACAGTTAAAAGTCGTGTTCATATTCATACATACACAGCTGAACAATGCAACAGTTAAAAGTCGTGTTCATATTCATACATACACAGCTGAACAATGCAACAGTTAAAAGTCGTGTTCATATTCATACATACACAGCTGAACAATGCAACAGTTAAAAGCCGTGTTCATATTCATACATACACAGCTGAACAATGCAACAGTTAAAAGTCGTGTTCATATTCATACATACACAGCTGAACAATGCAACAGTTAAAAGTCGTGTTCATATTCATACATACACAGCTGAACAATGCAACAGTTAAAAGTCGTGTTCATATTCATACATACACAGCTGAACAATGCAACAGTTAAAAGCCGTGTTCATATTCATACATACGTAGCTGAACAATGCAACAGTTAAAAGCCGTGTTCATATTCATACATACGTAGCTGAACAATGCAACAGTTAAAAGCCGTGTTCATAATCATAAATACACAGCTGAACAATGCAACAGTTAAAAGCCGTGTTCATATTCATACATACGTAGCTGAACAATGCAACAGTTAAAAGTCGTGTTCATATTCATACATACACAGCTGAACAATGCAACAGTTAAAAGCCGTGTTCATATTCATGCATACGTAGCTGAACAATGCAACAGTTAAAAGTCGTGTTCATATTCATACATACACAGCTGAACAATGCAACAGTTAAAAGCCGTGTTCATATTCATACATACGTAGCTGAACAATGCAACAGTTAAAAGGCGTGTTCATATTCATACATAAACAGCTGAACAATGCAACAGTTAAAAGCTGTGTTCATATTCATAAATACACAGCTGAACAATGCAACAGTTAAAAGCCGTGTTCATATTCATACATACACAGCTGAACAATGCAACAGTTAAAAGCCGTGTTCATATTCATACATACACAGCTGAACAATGCAACAGTTAAAAGCCGTGTTCATATTCATACATACACAGCTGAACAATGCAACAGTTAAAAGCCGTGTTCATATTCATAAATACACAGCTGAACAATGCAACAGTTAAAAGTCGTGTTCATATTCATACATACGTAGCTGAACAATGCAACAGTTAAAAGTCGTGTTCATATTCATACATACACAGCTGAACAATGCAACAGTTAAAAGCCGTGTTCATATTCATACATACGTAGCTGAACAATGCAACAGTTAAAAGGCGTGTTCATATTCATACATAAACAGCTGAACAATGCAACAGTTAAAAGCTGTGTTCATATTCATAAATACACAGCTGAACAATGCAACAGTTTAAAGCCGTGTTCATATTCATACATACACAGCTGAACAATGCAACAGTTAAAAGCCGTGTTCATATTCATACATACACAGCTGAACAATGCAACAGTTAAAAGCCGTGTTCATATTCATACATACACAGCTGAACAATGCAACAGTTAAAAGCCGTGTTCATATTCATAAATACACAGCTGAACAATGCAACAGTTAAAAGTCGTGTTCATATTCATACATACACAGCTGAACAATGCAACAGTTAAAAGTCGTGTTCATATTCATACATACACAGCTGAACAATGCAACAGTTAAAAGCCGTGTTCATATTCATACATACGTAGCTGAACAATGCAACAGTTAAAAGTCGTGTTCATATTCATACATACGTAGCTGAACAATGCAACAGTTAAAAGCCGTGTTCATATTCACATACACAGCTGAACAATGCAACAGTTAAAAGTCGTGTTCATATTCATACATACACAGCTGAACAATGCAACAGATAAAAGCCGTGTTCATATTCACATACACAGCTGAACAATGCAACAGTTAAAAGTCGTGTTCATATTCATACATACACAGCTGAACAATGCAACAGTTAAAAGTCGTGTTCATATTCATACATACACAGCTGAACAATGCAACAGTTAAAAGCCGTGTTCATATTCATACATACGTAGCTGAACAATGCAACAGTTAAAAGTCGTGTTCATATTCATACATACGTAGCTGAACAATGCAACAGTTAAAAGCCGTGTTCATATTCATAAATACACAGCTGAACAATGCAACAGTTAAAAGTCGTGTTCATATTCATACATACACAGCTGAACAATGCAACAGTTAAAAGTCGTGTTCATATTCATACATACACAGCTGAACAATGCAACAGTTAAAAGTCGTGTTCATATTCATACATACACAGCTGAACAATGCAACAGTTAAAAGTCGTGTTCATATTCATACATACACAGCTGAACAATGCAACAGTTAAAAGTCGTGTTCATATTCATACATACACAGCTGAACAATGCAACAGTTAAAAGTCGTGTTCATATTCATACATACACAGCTGAACAATGCAACAGTTAAAAGTCGTGTTCATATTCATACATACACAGCTGAACAATGCAACACTTAAAAGTTGTGTTCATATTCATACATACGTAGCTGAACAATGCAACAGTTAAAAGCCGTGTTCATATTCATACATACACAGCTGAACAATGCAACAGTTAAAAGCCGTGTTCATATTCATACATACACAGCTGAACAATGCAACAGTTAAAAGTCGTGTTCATATTCATACATACACAGCTGAACAATGCAACAGTTAAAAGCCGTGTTCATATTCATACATACGTAGCTGAACAATGCAACAGTTAAAAGTCGTGTTCATATGCATACATACGTAGCTGAACAATGCAACAGTTAAAAGCCGTGTTCATATTCACATACACAGCTGAACAATGCAACAGTTAAAAGTCGTGTTCATATTCATACATACACAGCTGAACAATGCAACAGTTAAAAGTCGTGTTCATATTCATACATACACAGCTGAACAATGCAACAGTTAAAAGCCGTGTTCATATTCATACATACACAGCTGAACAATGCAACAGTTAAAAGTCGTGTTCATATTCATACATACACAGCTGAACAATGCAACAGTTAAAAGCCGTGTTCATCTCCATACATACGTAGCTGAACAATGCAACAGTTAAAAGCCGTGTTCATATTCATACATACGTAGCTGAACAATGCAACAGTTAAAAGCCGTGTTCATAATCATAAATACACAGCTGAACAATGCAACAGTTAAAAGCCGTGTTCATATTCATACATACGTAGCTGAACAATGCAACAGTTAAAAGTCGTGTTCATATTCATACATACGTAGCTGAACAATGCAACAGTTAAAAGTCGTGTTCATATTCATACATACACAGCTGAACAATGCAACAGTTAAAAGCCGTGTTCATATTCATACATACACAGCTGAACAATGCAACAGTTAAAAGCCGTGTTCATAATCATACATACACAGCTGAACAATGCAACAGTTAAAAGCCGTGTTCATATTCATACATACACAGCTGAACAATGCAACAGTTAAAAGCCGTGTTCATATTCATACATACGTAGCTGAACAATGCAACAGTTAAAAGCCGTGTTCATATTCATACATACACAGCTGAACAATGCAACAGTTAAAAGCCGTGTTCATATTCATACATACGTAGCTGAACAATGCAACAGTTAAAAGGCGTGTTCATATTCATACATAAACAGCTGAACAATGCAACAGTTAAAAGCTGTGTTCATATTCATAAATACACAGCTGAACAATGCAACAGTTAAAAGCCGTGTTCATATTCATACATACACAGCTGAACAATGCAACAGTTAAAAGCCGTGTTCATATTCATACATACACAGCTGAACAATGCAACAGTTAAAAGTCGTGTTCATATTCATACATACACAGCTGAACAATGCAACAGTTAAAAGCCGTGTTCATATTCATACATACGTAGCTGAACAATGCAACAGTTAAAAGTCGTGTTCATATTCATACATACGTAGCTGAACAATGCAACAGTTAAAAGCCGTGTTCATATTCACATACACAGCTGAACAATGCAACAGTTAAAAGTCGTGTTCATATTCATACATACACAGCTGAACAATGCAACAGTTAAAAGCCGTGTTCATATTCACATACACAGCTGAACAATGCAACAGTTAAAAGTCGTGTTCATATTCATACATACACAGCTGAACAATGCAACAGTTAAAAGTCGTGTTCATATTCATACATACACAGCTGAACAATGCAACAGTTAAAAGTCGTGTTCATATTCATACATACACAGCTGAACAATGCAACAGTTAAAAGTCGTGTTCATATTCATACATACACAGCTGAACAATGCAACAGTTAAAAGTCGTGTTCATATTCATACATACACAGCTGAACAATGCAACAGTTAAAAGTCGTGTTCATATTCATACATACACAGCTGAACAATGCAACAGTTAAAAGTCGTGTTCATATTCATACATACACAGCTGAACAATGCAACAGTTAAAAGTTGTGTTCATATTCATACATACGTAGCTGAACAATGCAACAGTTAAAAGCCGTGTTCATATTCATACATACACAGCTGAACAATGCAACAGTTAAAAGCCGTGTTAGTATTCATACATACACAGCTGAACAATGCAACAGTTAAAAGTCGTGTTCATATTCATACATACACAGCTGAACAATGCAACAGTTAAAAGCCGTGTTCATATTCATACATACGTAGCTGAACAATGCAACAGTTAAAAGTCGTGTTCATATTCATACATACGTAGCTGAACAATGCAACAGTTAAAAGCCGTGTTCATATTCACATACACAGCTGAACAATGCAACAGTTAAAAGTCGTGTTCATATTCATACATACACAGCTGAACAATGCAACAGTTAAAAGCCGTGTTCATATTCACATACACAGCTGAACAATGCAACAGTTAAAAGTCGTGTTCATATTCATACATACACAGCTGAACAATGCAACAGTTAAAAGTCGTGTTCATATTCATACATACACAGCTGAACAATGCAACAGTTAAAAGCCGTGTTCATATTCATACATACGTAGCTGAACAATGCAACAGTTAAAAGTCGTGTTCATATTCATACATACGTAGCTGAACAATGCAACAGTTAAAAGCCGTGTTCATATTCATACATACACAGCTGAACAATGCAACAGTTAAAAGTCGTGTTCATATTCATACATACACAGCTGAACAATGCAACAGTTAAAAGTCGTGTTCATATTCATACATACACAGCTGAACAATGCAACAGTTAAAAGTCGTGTTCATATTCATACATACACAGCTGAACAATGCAACAGTTAAAAGCCGTGTTCATATTCATACATACACAGCTGAACAATGCAACAGTTAAAAGTCGTGTTCATATTCATACATACACAGCTGAACAATGCAACAGTTAAAAGTCGTGTTCATATTAATACATACACAGCTGACCAATGCAACAGTTTTCAATACGGTGCGAGAAATGTTGACCCTTTAAACGCTACGCGCGACAAAAGTCGTTTTCAAGTTGTTTTAATAACCTAATAAATCACAGTTATCGGAGATGAAATGAGTGTTTAAACATCAAGATTTGAAAATGTTTGTCTCCAATTATGCTAATATAAGGCCCTCCAGCGAGGGGACCGTCTTTATGGACGTTATACTAATATAAGGCTCTCCAGCGAGGGGACCGTCTTTATGGACTTTATACTAATATAAGGCCTTTCAGCGAGGGCACGTCTTTATGGACGTTATACTAATATAAGGCCCTCTAGCGAGGGGACCGTCTTTATGGACGTTATACTAATATTAGGCCCTCCAGCGAGGGGACCGTCTTTATGGACGTTATACTAGTATAAGGCCCTCCAGCGAGGGGACCGTCTTTATGGACGTTATACTAATATTAGGCCCTCCAGCGAGGGGACCGTCTTTATGGACGTTATACTAATATAAGGCCTTTCAGCGAGGGGACGTCTTTATGGACGTTATACTAATATAAGGCTCTCCAGCGAGGGGACCGTCTTTATGGGCGTTATACTAATATAAGGCCCTCCAGCGAGGGGACCGTCTTTATGAACGTTATACTAATATAAGGCCCTCCAGCGAGGGGACGTCTTTATGGACGTTATACTAATATAAGGCTCTCCAGCGAGGGGACCGTCTTTATGGGCGTTATACTAATATAAGGCCCTCCAGCGAAAGGACCGTCTTTATGGACTTTATACTAATATAAGGCCTTTCAGCGAGGGCACGTCTTTATGGACGTTATACTAATATAAGGCCCTCTAGCGAGGGGACCGTCTTTATGGACGTTATACTAATATTAGGCCCTCCAGCGAGGGGACCGTCTTTATGGACGTTATACTAGTATAAGGCCCTCCAGCGAGGGGACCGTCTTTATGGACGTTATACTAATATTAGGCCCTCCAGCGAGGGGACCGTCTTTATGGACGTTATACTAATATAAGGCCTTTCAGCGAGGGGACGTCTTTATGGACGTTATACTAATATAAGGCTCTCCAGCGAGGGGACCGTCTTTATGGGCGTTATACTAATATAAGGCCCTCCAGCGAGGGGACCGTCTTTATGGACGTTATACTAATATAAGGCCCTCTAGCGAGGGGACCGTCTTCATGGACGTTATACTAATATAAGGCCCTCCAGCTAGGGGACCGTCTTTATGGACGTTATACTAATATAAGGCCTTTCAGCGAGGGGACCGTCCTTATGAACGTTATACTAATATAAGGCCCTCTAGCGAGGGGACCGTCTTTATGGACGTTATACTAATATTAGGC
>OZ024911.1:2131607-2246607 GCA_964017125.1 Flabesymbios commensalis
CACAAAGGTGGCCTAAAACCGCATTAATTTCTTTTCATTTTTTTTTGAGAGCTGCTGGTCAAATTTATATATATGTCTTGAATGTCAGTTTTCAAAAGCTATTTATTCTTCTTTTTATACAATTTGATCCTTACAAGTTTCACGCAATCCCTGGACCCCCCCTTACCTTGGGATCAAACAGGCCCAGATTGGGTCAAATTTCACAAGTTGAACCTTAAATTACAACCATATTGTTGCAATACTATAATTGCCACCTTATTGTTGTAATAGTATAATTATTACCACACGTGTTGTAATTGTATAATTATTACCACACGTGTTGTAATTGTATAATTATTGCCACACGTGTTGTAATAGTATAATTATTGCCACCCGTGTTGTAATAGTATAATTATTACCACACGTGTTGTAATAGTATAATTATTGCCACACGTGTTGTAATAGTATAATTATTGCCACCCGTGTTGTAATAGTATAATTATTACCACACGTGTTGTAATAGTATGATTATTACCACACGAGTTGTAATAGTATAATTATTACCTCACGTGTTGTTATAGTATAATTTTTTCCACACGAAATGTAATTGTATAATTATCACCACACGAAATGTAATAGTATAATTATCACCACACATGATGTAATAGTATAATTATCACCACACGAGTTAAAAGTATAATTATTACCACACGATTTGTATTAGTATAATTATTGCCACACGTGTTGTAATAGTATAATTATTACCACACGAGTTGTAATAGTCTGATTATTACCACACGAGTTGTAATAGTATAATTATTGCCACACGTGTTGTAATAGTATAATTATTGCCAAACGTGTTGTAATAGTATAATTATTACCACACGTGTTGTAATAGTATGATTATTACCACACGAGTTGTAATAGTATGATTATTACCACACGAGTTGTAATAGTATAATTATTACCACACGTGTTGTAATAGTATAATTATTACCACAAGTGTTGTAATAGTATGATTATTACCACACGAGTTGTAATAGTATAATTATTGCCACACGTGTTGTAATAGTATAGTTATTACCAAACGTGTTGTAATAGTATGATTATTACCACACGAGTTGTAATAGTATACTTATTGCCACACGTGTTGTAATAGTATAATTATTACCACACGAGTTGTAATAGTATAATTATCACCACACTATTGTTGTAATAGTATAATTTTCACCACACGTGTTGTAATAGTATAATTATCACCACACGTGTTGTAATAGTATAATTATTACCACACGATTTGTACTAGTATAATTATTGTCACACGTGTTGTAATAGTATAATTATTACAACAGATGTTGTATTAGTATAATTATTACCACACGTGTTGTAATAGTATGATTATTACCACACGATTTGTACTAGTATAATTATTGCCACACGTGTTGTAATAGTATAATTATTACCACACGTGTTGTAATAGTATAATTATTACCACACGTGTTGTAATAGTATGATTATTACCACACGAGTTGTAATAGTATAATTATTGCCACACGTGTTGTAATAGTATAATTTTCTGTGTGTTCGTCATTTTCAGGTGCATTTCTGGGAGATCATAGGAGAGATTAAAAGTTGTAATAGTATAATTTTCTGTGTGTTCGTCATTTTCAGGTGCATTTCTGGGAGATCATAGGAGAGATTAAAAGCCCATCTCAATATGGTGGGGATTCTACGGCCAGTCTGGACTGCGTCTGGAGATACAGCTATAAGTGCTTCAACTTTTGGAAGACCCTGTGTTACATCATCTTGACCACAATCTGCGGTATCCCGCTCGCCATGTGCTGGGGCTGCTACTTCGCCTGTATAGCTTTCGAGCACATCTGGGAGATCACGCCCTGCATCAGAGCCTGGGAGATCAACCTACAAGGACTCAACAAGTGTTTTAGAGTTATTGTCCACGCTTGTCTGGACCCGTGCTATGAAGCTACCAGTGGGCTGTTTATAGCTTTTAAAGGCAGTGATGTTTAAAGGCAGTGATGTTTACGAGATAAACACTAATAAATTCAAAATACATATTATTTTCTCGCATTCAAGCTGTTGGTTTTTATTTACTACGAGACACGATCAGCCCATTTCGCACTCGCTTCTACACAGCAATGGACCAAATATAGACATCAGAATCTGACGTCTATCGACGCCAGATTCTGACGTCTAAAGTCGATCCCCGCGCTTTAAGGGTTGATACCACCGAACCTGCTGACCCGCAAGTGTAAAATGTCCAGAAATAAGCACACAACTAGTCTCCACGATTTTCGCTAACTCCTCCTCGCATCTGCTTTACAAACTAATGAAGTCTATCTTTATAAGATTGATAAAAACAATTAAATAAAAAATGAAAATGTTTGAAGTGAGGTTTATTTACAAGACACTTGGACTGTGCAAGTGGAAGAACATAATATCATAATCTGGAACTTGGACCTCCCCACAATTTAATGGATTGGTCCTTGGCCCGAGACGCACCTTTCAAAATATTTTGTGGTAATAGTATGTTGTTTTGCTGTTCTTTTTGTGGGAAATGCTTGTTTTTCTCATGAAAAAAATAGTTTTAATCAATACACCAATAAATATATATCTTGAATCAATAAATAATAATTCAAGATCAAATTAAATGACACTGAAAATGATAAACCCTATAGATAGGAAGGGTATTCCCTTGCTCTGGCCAGGGGGGATATGCTTTCTATCTATATGGTCTCAAATTAGTTTAAGACCAAATAAAAAATGATAGATAGGAAGGGTATACCCTTCCTATCTATATGGTCTCAAACTAGTTTAAGACTAAATTAAATGGCACTGAAAATGATAAACCGTATAGATAGGAAGGGTATTCCCCCTGACCTGGGCCAGGGGGAACAACTTACCATTAATATCTATACGGTCTCAAGTAGGTTTAAGACTAAATAAAATGTCACTTAAAATGAATAAAATAGTTTGACGGCCAGTTAATCAAATAATTATATTTTCATAAATATACCTGTTTTTTCATCATTTGAAGCTGGAAATTTCCATTTCAGCTTCAAATGGCGAAAAATATGTATAGAGATGTCATGAATTTCTCAATCATTCCACTGCGTTCCAGTAACATAGATTTAGTTTATTGTCCACTGATAAAACGGTGAAAACACAAAAGCGAAACTCGACACAGTGACGTGAAACTCGACACTGAACACTGTGACACTTTGGGATATGGCACATTAAAATAATTACCCATTTGAAGTAGTGTTTTGCTACAGTAACCCACAGATGCATATTAGCTAAAATTACTCCTGTTTGTTTAATTTCAAAACAAATATTTTTCGTTTTTTACTAAGAGCACATAGTTCCCCCCCCCCCTCCCCCGGACATTATGTCTAAATAATATCATACTCTTTATAGCTTGTAATTGCTTGATTGCAGTAGTTTTCATCCACTTGGAGTTGTGTCTCGCTACCGCGACCCGTACCATGTTTCATTCATTTAAAGCTTGTAATTGCTTGATTGCAGTAGTTTTCACCCACTTGGAGTTGTGTCTCGCTACTGAGACCCGTACCATGTTTCATTCATTTAAAGCTTGTAATTGCTTGATTGCAGTAGTTTTCACCCACTTGGAGTTGTGTCTCGCTACTGAGACCCGTACCATGTTTCATTCATTTAAAGCTTGTAATTGCTTGATTGCAGTAGTTTTCACCCACTTGGAGTTGTGTCTCGCTACCGCGACCCGTACCATGTTTCATTCATTTAAAGCTGGTAATTGCTTGATTGCAGTAGTTTTCACCCACTTGGAGTTGTGTCTCGCTACCGCGACCCGTACCATGTTTCATTCATTTAAAGCTGGTAATTGTTTGATTGCAGTAGTTTTCACCCACTTGGAGTTGTGTCTCGCTACCGCGACCCGTACCATGTTTCATTCATTTAAAGCTTGTAATTGCTTGATTGCAGTAGTTTTCATCCACTTGGAGTTGTGTCTCGCTACCGCGACCCGTACCATGTTTCATTCATTTAAAGCTGGTAATTGTTAGATCCAGATGCTGATATTTAAGAAGTAATCCTTATATTGAGCTCAGGTAATTGTGCAGTTACTCTGCCAGTCTGCCTCAGGCCAAGCACGCTACCTCTCAGCCACAGAGGCTCTCTGCAATACTTTATATTTACACATGGGCAGAGAAGGAAAAGTGTTTGTTTAAACCCAATACCAAAGTAGAACCAACCCGTATGTGTTGATGCCATTAAGTGTAACAAAATTATATGTAACAAAATTATAATTATATTAAAACTTGAAAAAAAAATGTTTGTTTAATAATATAATATTATAATATAGCATGATCTTGTATTTGTCTTATATTCATTTTAACTACTAGCCAAATAACACTTTGAGTGAGTGTGAAGATCAACATCTAGTCGAACACTTCTATGGACGAAAACATGAGCATGACGACATCATACATGTACGAACTGATGTAGGTTTATTTTTCACATTTTAGTCACATATACAATAGTCAATGAGAATATAAAAACGATTAGTGTTTTGATAAAATAACTTTATAACCAGAGTTAACTAGATCTGATGTTTGCACACAAACAAATTGTGACTGTTATAGAATATACCATATATTACAGGCATTTCTTGCTACATATTTTGCTTTGTGTATATTCAAATATTCTTTACAAAAACTAGTGAGAATTCAAGTTATGTTAAACTTATTAGATGTCATATTGCCATTATTGCCATATTAAGTATCCTGGTGTCGTTAAGAAAAAATATTTCTAAAATATTTCTAATTACGGTGCTCCTAATGAATCACTATGTCACTGTTGTCGTAATACATTTCACGACTTCACAGTGATTCGTGTGCTGGTTTAAGCTAATATTAATATCTGATTAACTGTTGAAATGTACAATATAATAATTACAGTCTGATAATTGAAAACGCGTTATATAGCTATATATTTTCTTGTTATTAAGAACATTTTAGTGCGGACAATTCGACAATTAAAAAATGTAAACTTTTGTATATGGACAAATGTATTGTGCATGTTATTATCCATTTATATATTACATGTCTCCGAAAACCTCCAATTGTGATAATCTTTGTATCGACTGAATGTTTTAACATTTTAAATACTTGTGATTGTATAACAGATGATAAATATACTAAAAATAAAATAATAAATAATTATTTTGGTTTAAAACTCATACTGTTAAATTTTACTGTATATATTGCCTACATAAATCTATATGTGTGACAATTATTTTTAACAAACCGTACATTATGTACAATATATTATTTTATATTTAAACTCAGTATTCTGTACAAACATTCAGGAAACCATATTTGTATCACAGTATATATTATGGGGTGTTTTTCTCCTGGGAACATATCATAATCACACATCACCGTCTGAACCAGGTCATTTGTATATATATCTTGTTGTTGATAAATGTTATCATCATTTTATATATCATGTGATAGAAAACACTCATTTTGTTAAAGATATGGACAAATCCAAACACATAATATTGATATGACATCTGTTGCTCATCATATCTGTTGTTTCTGATGTAATGATCAATTAGACTTGATGTCCAATCTGGTCGTGATGTAAATTATCCCGTCATTTTCTACAGATTTCATCTTGTTGGATTTAATAGGTTTGTTTTCACCCAGTAACTTATAGTAGTCATACACCACCACTTGTCCCGGGTTAGTATCCGTACCAACATACAGCTTGTCCTGCTGCTGATCCAGATATAAACTATAAGGTGAAGTGATCTTGTCTTTGACCAGACATCTCACGTCACCTCCATCTTTACTGAACAACAACAGCTGGTTTTTACCACGATCAGCCACCAGGTATCTGTTCTCTGAGTCTCTCACTACACCACGGGGATTAGACAGTGTTACACCACATGCCGTGTCTTGATGACGTCTCTGCTGAGCTCCCTGTCCATCAATCCAGATGATCTGCCTTGAGGCGTCAGTAACAATGTATCCACCAGAGGGATCTGATGACAAGTACCACGGTGTAACACCAGATGACAGCTTGATCGTGTTGATCTCATCACCTGAACTGTTATACACGTGAAGACTGACACTACTTCCATCTGCTACAACCAGGTTATTATTGTGATTTAAGTCCACACGGCGCGTAGTTGAGTTGTTTACTGTGTGCGGTGCCGAGTGTACACGTGTCGCCTTCGCTCTGTACAGGAATGTAATATAAACAGTGTGGATTCCGTGATGCAATGATCAGCTTGTCACCGGCATCCTGTGTCATCACCGTCAAATCCCATGATGACCTCATTCCACACACTACGTGCCTCTTCATCAAGTCACCACCACTACTGTACATGTACAATGCAGCACCTACCAGGAATATAGTGTTGTTGTACAGACATATACCTGACACATAACTATCAGCACCAAACCTAGTAATTTCTCCTGACTCTGATGTTTGTTGATCAGGCTTGTTACATACAGCATCAGTCACATTTACAGCACCTCCATCTATAAATGTCGCCTTGTCGATGCCGGTATCGCCTTCTGGACACGGTAACACAGTTGTATGAGAGGTTTTTGTCAGAGTGAGATGATCTACATCAGACATATTGATCTTCTTCTCATCCTGGTCTGATTCATCCATCCACACCACACCAGGTATCTCTGTCCTCCACCTCTTCTCCACAGCCTCCTCCAGGCTGGGCAGGTTGCTCATCTGGTCATACACGTCACCTGTCAGCAGACTCTGACCCAGGAAGCGGAGGCTCTCCAAGTTGACCTCTGCCAGTTGTTGTTCATCCTGTGTAGATGAGGCCACTTTGTCCACCCTGGCTGATGCTCTCTCTATGTCTGACATCAGCCTCTCCTCCTGCTGAGCCAGCTTCTCTCTGATATGTTGGAACGTGCTTGTCTTCAGGCTGACAATGTGATGTTGAGCCTTGTCTACCTGTTGCTGAGAGGTCTGTCTGGCCAGATCTACACACTTCAGTAACTTGTCAATCCTCTTTAACAATGTATCCAGTCTCTCCTCCGAAGGTTTCACAAATGAACGTAAAGATGTTAGATGATGATCTACATGCTCGGTGTTACAGCATTCACTGCACATGGTTTCCTCACAAGTCTTACAGTACATGTCTAGTATCTGGTTCGGGTGTCGACCACACGGGTGATGTGATTTAGTTGATGACGTCATATTTCCCTTGGCTTCCGCTGCTGCTATGGTTAGATGTTTCCTGGTTAATCTATGGATAGAATGCTCGTCAGTACATGTCTGACACAGATACTCTTGGCATACTGTACAATACAGAACAGCTTCACCCTGACAATCCTCTAGTGAACATTCCACCACCTCTCTATCAGCACTAGCCGTCACTTTCACCTCATCTTCATCACCCTCAGTCTCCTTAGTGATCAGCTCCTTCAAGTTGTCCATGAAGAAGTTTGGAGGCAGGTTGGTAAGGTCGCCACCAGGAAGGGTGGTGACCTTTCTACAAATAGGACAGGTCAACTTCTGTGGGTCAGTGGCTTGAGCTATATACTTCTGTAGACAATCTACACAGAAACTATGGTGACACTGTAGAATACAGGATCTCTGCATGTCCTCCATGCACAGAGTACACTGTAGGTACTCCATCAACACAGACTTCTTCACACTGGCCATGGTGACAAACTCAATCTAAAAGAAATAAGCACATACATATTGTATAATATATTCCTACTCAAGCAGACACGCAAATGGAACTTAGGGAAACATATCCTACAACTGTACATAAGGTACAAGGGAGACGCAAAAAATGTAAACTGACACCATGATCTGTTTGTCCTTTAACTAACTGGATCTACGTTGGTCAAAGATATAAAGATGTGGCGAACCGAACAAAAAATCAACCCCTCTGACATAATGTTCAATGTTGTTCCAGTACTAGAAAATTTCATGACGCTATCTGAACTTTCGTCTCACATTGAGAAAACTTTAACCACACTACTTTGACATACTATCAAAGCTAAATGTCCCCGGTTGAATATCAATCACACAAAATATAAGTTTAGACACATCAATGTCATGGGGGAAAGTTGTGTCAAAGTCAATCATAACATCGAAACAAAAGCTGCGACATCGGTCCAGCATTAATCCGACATTAGGTCAATGTCTGCTTTTTGCTGGTGGTGAAGTGTACAGAAGCGCTATTTTATAAAGCCGACTAAAGCTTAAGTCTATATTGAGGGTGTGGACGAGGGGTGACAATCAAACTGCTTTAATAAAAAAGCCGATTTACAATGTCACAAAGAATACATCTCGTCTTCATAATCAGATAATGTATCTGTGGCAAGCATTCACATGATCACAAGTGCGTAGGCTTAAAAATGATTTAAATAACAAGCCGGTTTAAAATGACATATTTCCTTCATAATGTAGCCTACATCGCACCCTTGTTGTGAAAGGGTGTATCTGCCACTTAGTAAAGTGGCAGTTACACCCTTTCAGCACTAAGGGTGCGACATGTGTCCTGTGGCGGCTCAAACATACACAATCACAATCAACATATTACCTGTCTTAACCCTTTGATCTCTAAACACGATTATTGTCGTTTTAATGCATTTTAATAACCGATCAAATTAATGTGTGTTTTCAAATGTTTGGTCCCAAATTAAAGGATCTAGAACTATATTTAGTCATGGTTGTCACAAAGCCTAACCTCTCCAGGGCCATCGACAATAAATGAATTTTAATTTATATTTATTTAAATTCCTGAAGACTTCAGCCTAATAATTATGATAATATTTGAAAAATAAAAAAAATGAAATTTACCAAACGTCAATGCTCAAGGCAATTTTATACTTTTTGACAATCATTACTAGGTGTTATTTTTTAAATAATTGACGGTGTGGGTTGCGGTAGCGAGACACAACTTCAAGTCCTAGTCTAACATTAATCCATCCAGAATTCAAGGTTAGGCTATTTTACTTTTTAGCCTAAAATCTTCTCGTCTAATAAAGGGATGTTCGGGCAAGAGCATTTTGAGTGTCAAATAGCATTTTTTTGGATTTCAATATTCAAAGGGGGTGTCGGGACCCCCCCCCCCCCCCTGAATCCGCCAATTTACTGCACCAGCATTTCTACAGCATTGGGCCAGCATCCTCCGTGCTCTGGGGTCCGCTGTGATCACCTCTCCCCTGTGTCGGGTTATTGTTAAATCAACACAGGATTAAGGTATATTGTTTGCTGGCTCAATGGGGTTGGATTACCTACATACCTGCAAAATATGACTAAAATTGAAGGTGACATTGTCATTATATCATTTAGTTCATGATAGATCACCAGGTGGGGCATGCTACATAGACTAACAACCACAAGCCATTGATGCCATGTTGACCACAGACAGCTGCGGAATTAGCTCGCAGCGGGTCGATAAGATTCTATTCTATTCTATTCTGACTCCCAACGTTCAGCCACTGTGTGCGACACTGGCCCAACTTTGACCCAGCATTGTGGCATAGTTTTTTGTTTGTTGTTATTTCCTGGGATGCCGCTACATATTAGGCATATAGATCTTTATATAAATGAACTAATGTAAGCCCCAAATGAACAAGTTATATAGCTATATCTATCATTAACCCCCTTTAGACTTTACAATAAGATGATTCACAGAGAATTTCACACACATTGGCTGGGATTTCACTTATAAATGAGCTAACGTTAGTGTAAGCCTCAAATCAATGAGCAAGTTATGGCAGCTATATATAGCTAGAGCTATTATTAATCCCCTTCAGACTTTACAATGAGGTGGTTCACAGTGAATTTTACACACATATTTAGGGATAATAATATAGGCTACTTAATCACTTAGAATTTATTGTGATCTCCGTTGTTTTCTGTTAATTATTTGTCTGCGTATAGTGCACCTGTCTCTCCCTTGGTGACTATAAGTGATAGCGTGATGTCTATGTGGCGTGATATCTATTATCGATCAGATCATTGCACAAGTCCACACACTTGTCTGTGTACACAGTAGGCCTACCCCGGTAGTTCACAAACAGAGAGTTCAATAACTAGATAGGGGAAGGGCGGGCAAAGGGGGCCACTTAACGTTTTAATGGTATTTAAAGATAATTTTCGAACTATTTTAAAAACAATGACTGTTCTATGTAAGGTACTTTCAATGTAGATACATATAACAGACTCACTTAGTGTCTCAAGGATACGTTATTTTAATTGTAAGCCAAATAGATTTGCTCTCAAAGTGGCCCCCTTTGCCCAATAGCTTGGGCAAAGGGGGCCAGCGCATTGGGCAAAGGGGGCCACCCCCACCTTGGTACTTTTCATTATTTTGATACACAAGTGTGTACATTGAAGTGAGCCTAATGAAACAGATATGAAAAAAACCTTTCATTCGATGTATATGGTGACATGTTTTGATGGACATATTACTAAGTAATATACTAAATACTTTCGTTCACTGGGATTAGTGTGTGAAATATGTACCCATTGAAATTTAGCGAGCAAAGGGGGCCATACTGTATGGTCTTTGTATTGAAATGGCCTGGCCCCCTTTGCCCTGGCTCCCTTTGCCCAGGGGGTAGAGGTGGGAAATTTAGCCTATTATTTCTCCCCAAAATTGATCTCCTGACTAAAGTAATGACTAGAAATCAAAGGCAATATAATGAAACACACAAAACAATAGATTTTCAGAAGAAATCACATAAATTCGTCAAGAGATTCATACAAATATATAAGCTTATATTCATAAGATTGTTGCCATAAACTCCCTATCGTCTCTTATTTCTATCTAAGATATGTATGAGATGTCTATTTATGTTTTTTTGTATACACATGCTCATAATTCATAACTATGAAGTCATTATAGTCAGATTCACATTAAATTCATCAACCAGGATTATTGAATTTCGCCGATTTCTCCGTCAATTCTCAACCAATTTTCATGAAATTTTACACACACTATTTTCCATTCATGTCGTGACTACCCTGAAAATTTCGCAAGGTTTTGATAAGTATCTTAGAAGTTAGACCATTTGACATGTAATAAAATCCTGAGACTAAGCTAATGGCTTTATAGAGGGCAACATTTTTATTTATTTACTACATGTCAAATGGTCTAACTTTTTTAATACTTATCAAAACTCCGCGAAACTTTCAGGGTAGTCACGACATGAATGGAAAATAGTGTGTGTAAAATATCATGAAAATTGATTGAGAATTGACGGAGAAATCGGCGAAATTCATCCACCACGGTGAATGTGAATCCTGGTATAATATTTCATACAACATGTCAAAATTAAAATATCATTGATGGCCCCCTTTGCCCACCGGCCCCCTTTGCCCGCCTCTCCCCTAACCACCTGTATAACCACCTGTATAACCACCTGTATAACCACCGTGACGTATACCAGATGTCAGGACTACACAGCAAACACAGACAGTAAACCGATGCTGGTTTAATGTTGGGCCAGCGTCGTAAACGGTGGGCCAACAAAAACCAGCACCGAGTTAACCCTTTAAGTGCTGTGTTACTCCTTGATAATGTTTTATTTGAGGTAACATGTGATGGGGCGCAAAGGGTTAAATCAGTAAATGTGATGGGGCGCAAAGGGTTAAATCAGTAAATGTGATGGGGCGCAAAGGGTTAAATCAGTAAATGTGATGGGGCGCAAAGGGTTAAATCAGTAAATGTGATGGGGCGCAAAGGGTTAAATCAGTAAATGTGATGGGGCGCAAAGGGTTAAATCAGTAAATGTGATGGGGCGCAAAGGGTTAAATCAGTAAATGTGATGGGGTGCAAAGGGTTAAATCAGTAAATGTGATGGGGCGCAAAGGGTTAAATCAGTAAATGTGATGGGGCGCAAAGGGTTAAATCAGTAAATGTGATGGGGCGCAAAGGGTTAAATCAGTAAATGTGATGGGGCGCAAAAGGTTAAATCAGTAAATGTGATGGGGCGCAAAGGGTTAAATCAGTAAATGTGATGGGGCGCAAAGGGTTAAATCAGTAAATGTGATGGGGCGCAAAGGGTTAAATCAGTAAATGTGATGGGGCGCAAAGGGTTAAATCAGTAAATGTGATGGGGCGCAAAGGGTTAAATCAGTAAATGTGATGGGGCGCAAAGGGTTAAATCAGTAAATGTGATGGGGCGCAAAGGGTTAAATCAGATCAGGTCGTTATGTTAACCCTTCACAATCCACATTTGAATCATCCGGAATATATCCGGGACAGGAACCATGACAGTCGGTGGGCAGCAAAGGGTCTTTTCGCTAAAAACACCAAAATTCATTTTCCAGCCCATCACAAAGTGGGCGTGGCATTTGGACGCGAGAATTCCCAGAATTTCCCACTCAATTTTCCACGCGTTTTCTGTTGGGGATTCCGATGACTCATCGATATGGCATGTCATCCCCGTGTTGTCTGGTGTCAAGGCCATATTTTTTAGACTAGTTGACAGCAAAATTGAGCTCGGGAATCGAATTTATTTAGTATTGCAAGCTTTTTATTGAGACCTTGCAAAACACACTCGAACACCACCTTTAAAATAGCCTGTGTTACAAGTTGGATCATTTATTCGGAGTTTCATGGATTTTTTAGCCAATTACATTTCCAAAATCGTCAAACTCTCTATTATCGCCCACTTTAAAAAAATCGCACCGCCCATTATTTTCGACGAAATGATTCAACAATCTTCACACCCACTTTTTACAAAAAAATGAAAAATCGACGCCATTTTGTTTTCTATAAATTTGGCTTTCCACTGACTGGTAAAATTTGATAGTCGTGTGAACAGGCGATTCTCTACGGTCATTTTCAATAATATAAATGACAGTCAC
This sequence comes from Flabesymbios commensalis, assembly GCA_964017125.1. Lineage (NCBI taxonomy): Eukaryota > Metazoa > Annelida > Polychaeta > Terebellida > Flabelligeridae > Flabesymbios > Flabesymbios commensalis. The sequence continues at coordinate 2,144,457 of OZ024911.1, forward strand.
ATTGCTTCACCATTCGGCTTCACTTCAGTGTTGACAACAAGCTCTGCAACCCATGTAGACTAGTCTAGATCCAGATTATTGATTAACCCTCAGAAGTGTCAAACCCGATATATCGGTGTGAACGTATTTGGGCCAAACCCGATATTTCGGGTCTGAACCGTTTCACAAATACCGATTTGCTTTTTATATGCAGGGCATTGAAATTCTTTCAAAAATCAGTATTTATCGACTAAGAACCCATATGACGTGTCCAATATGTTGTTAAAATGATATTAAAAGTATATATAAGCAATTTTTTGAGATAATAATGGGGCCGGACTTGCAGCGCTACAGCCCATCTATGCCTACCATCTCTTCTTAGCGCCTTTGGTCGAATTTAAACTCGAAGTGTAACAAAATGGCGACGGCCAGGCCGAAACACAACATAGGCATAAAGACGCCCTGGTTAGGTCCCTGAGGGAATAACAGATATAATGGACAGTACGACTAGAATTTTAAGTCTGGGCCAGAAAGTGGCCATATTCATGATTGCAGCATGTCAAATAATCAGTATAGGGGGGCCTACTCGTGTTTATACAACAGTCACCAGTGATGGCTGGTAACTAATTTAGCTTTAACGGCAATATATGTCTAGATACAGTATAAAGGGCCCGCCCTACCCGTTTGCGATTTCGCCATTGACAGGGCGGATCCAGGATTTGAAAAAGGGGGGATTTGGGGCAAGATTTTTTGGCATATTTCGGCCAATCTAGGGGGCATTTTAATGAAATTGGCACAAAAAGGGGTGGGCGTGCGCCCCCCTGTGCCCCCCCTCTGGATCCGCCCCTGATTGAATATAAAAAAAAAGATTTGGTGATAAGATATTAATACTGGCAAAAATTATGGCGACAATGTTTTGCTGCTGCCGCTATGACACAGAAAGTCGAAAAATGACAGTGTGACGAAACGGGTGGTCGGTGTGTACATCGCGATATCTCGATCGTTTATTTAATAATTCCGCTGACAATTTGTAGAGCCTTTTGACTAATATAGATTGCCCACTGCCCAAGTTTTTAGAGAGATAGAATAAGAAATGAGCTAACCATGACCCGATTAAAATAGCCAATAAATGCCAATTTGTTAATCGAAAATCACGATGTCGGCGCAACAGACGTCGCTTTGTCAATTGCGAAATCTCGGCCGTTTACTTACCAATGTCGCTCAAAATTGATAAAACCCTTCTACGACTACCGGATGCCCTAGCTGGTTGCCCTATTTGCAAATAATTACCAAAACATGATTTTTTCAATGCATAGGGCCTGGGCCAACAAGTTATAGATTTGGCTAAAGGATTTCTTACTCGGCTAATTACTTGGCTAATAATTTCTATGAGCTTCATTATATATATGTCGTGAGCCTACACCGGCATACTCCTGTGCAAAACCAAAGGCAGTATCTGCTTACTTGTAAAGTAAGCATATGTTGTCTTTTGGCTTTGCAGATTAACATAAGTAGGCCTACACGATATAATTGTTATTTTGTAACAACAAAATAAACTAGTAGTCTCTACATTAACAAGTACATGTACTGTCATCCTATGTCTTTTTCTAGACGCTAGTTCCCAGAAGGTACAAACGGACTTATCGTGACATTAGACTTGCGCATGCCTACTGCCGGGGCCTACTGCCAGCGTTGTACAGTAGGCCCGCGCCCCATGGTAGGCCTACTCTACGAAGTGGGAATATCAGATTGTTCACTTGTTCTTATTTATTATTTATACATTAATCTTGACAATATCATGGATATTGTCACCAAGTAGCAATGTATAAGCCTCCTGAGGCAAGCCCTACAATAGGTTATTACAATTAAAAGGTCTATTATCATTCCTGTTATATAGCCTCATATTTTATAACTATAGTCTGGGGGGGGGGGGTAATAATTTGAACTAAAAGGCAAAGTAGAATCGTGGAGATAGTGAAAAATACCCGCATTCTATAAATAGAACTATGCCTACAAATTTGTCATGCATATATGAGCATGTATTATGAACACTTTGGCATATATATCAGTATATATAGTGACTTAAGCTTAGACAACTCACATAGGGGACACAAATTCACAAAGGCGCTTATGTTCATGATGTTACACAATGTTGAAGTAGGTCTACTCAGTGCCCTCATTATCGTTATTGTACCACATATTAAGATATTTTATCTGTGCCGTAAGGGGGATCTGGGAACTATCATTATGGTAACACATACTACTGATATGCCTACTTAGTGCCCCCATGAAACTCATGTCTATTATGACATAAATACTCAGTGACCTGTCGGAATTACCACTACCACATTGTCACAACATAAATAGTCAGTGCCCTCATCTGATTTGACCTTACAGTGACCTTCATATGATCTGGCCATGACCTTAGAGTAGCACCCATATGAAGTCCAGCCATAACCCGTCACATTGTTTACCTGGGTTGGGCTTCATCAGATGTAGTTAAAGTAGGTCTACTGGTCATTGGTCAAATCATAGCTATCAAATGTTTTTTTATCCATTTTTGACATAGGGGTCTATCAGACTTTTAAAAGGGTGATTTGATTGGGATAAAACCCCTCCAACCCTTAAATTACCCCCTGTAACCTCTTGTGGCGTTTCTCCTTGCTGGGGCTTAGGCGGGTCTTGGCCATTAACATCTGAAGTGAACAGAATTGTAAAAAAAGCTATTTTACCCGTTTTGAGCTGATTTGACCTTGCTGTAACTTTCAAATGACCTTCAGATGACCTTGCCATGACCTTAGGTGACACCCCTATAAACGCCCAACCCCAACCTATGCCACCATGTTTACGTGGGCTGGGCTTTATCAGATATATTTAAAGTAGGCATGCTGGCCATTGGTCAAAATATAATAATCAGTGTGTTATTAGGTCCATTTCTGCCATGCCAGACAGAGGTGACATAATGGTGATATAATGGGGTATGACCCTTACAACCCATTTATTACCCCTATTTTCACTTGTTTTGAGCCGATTTGACCTTGCTGTGACCTTGGGATGACTTTGTCATGACCTCCGGGTAACACCCATGTGAAGGCTAACCCAAGGCTAACCCATGTCTCCATGTGTACTTAGGTTGGGCTTTATCAGATGTAATTATTGTATACTGGTCATTGGTCAAAATATATCAATCAGTGTCTTAGGCCGTTTTGGTCCAATTCTGCCATATCAGACAGGGGTGACCAAAGGGTGATTTGATTGGGGTAAAAACCCTCCAACTCTTATATTACCCCCATAACTTGGTATAGGTTGTTTTGGTATAGGTCGGTGTTGGGAGTCTGGATAGGTTTCAAGCCACCATAGACATCATGCACATAATTGTAGCAAAAATAACCAGAATAAGCTATTTTCAACCATTTTCAGCTGATTTGATCTTGCTGTGACCTTGAGATGACCTTACCATGACCTTGGAGCAACTCCCCTATGAAACCCGACCCCAACCCATGTCACCATGTGTACTTGGTTTGAGGTCAGGTCGATTTATTGGAAGTAGGGCCTACTGACCATTGGTCCAAATACCGGCATACATCAATTTTTAAATATTTTTGGAACTGCCATATTAGACTGCGGTGACACAAGGGTGATTTGAAGAGGGGGTTGGGGTGAAAACCCTCAAACCCTTATATTACCCATATAACCTCTCCGGGTGTTTTGATATAGGTCCGTGTTAAGGTCTAGGTCAGTTTCAAGCCATCATAGGCATCTTAAGTGAACATAATTGTAGCAAAAAAACAACAAAATAAGCTATTTTCAACGGTTTTGAGCTCATTTGACCTTGCTGTGACCTTGAGATGACCTTCATATGACATTGGGGTAACACCACCATAAAGCCTAATCCCAGCTTATGTCACCATGTGTACTTGGGTTGGTTTCCGGCCGATTTATTGGAAGTGCTGGCCATCTGTACAAATATATATTTTGAAATATTTTTGGACTATTTCTGCCGGAACAGAGAGGAGTGACACAAGGGTGATTTGATGGGGGTAAAAACCCTCCAACCCTTATATCACCCCTGTAACTTCTCTGAGTGTTTTGGTATAGGTCCGTGTTGAAGGTCTAGGTTGGTTTCAAGCCAGCATAGACATATCAAGTGAACATAATTGTAGAAAAACAACAATATTTTCAACAGTTTTGAGCTGATTTGACCTTGTCGTGACCTTGAGCTAACCTTGGCATGACCTTAGGGTAGCTCCACCATGAAGCCTGACCCCAACCTTTGTCACGATGTGTACTTGGGTTGGGTTCCGGACGATTTATTGTAAGTGCTGGCCATTGGTCCATATATATATTTTTTTAATATTTTCGGACCATTTCTGCTAGATCAGAGAGGGGTGACACAAGGGTGATTTGATGGGGGTAAAAACCCTCGAACCCTTATATTACCTCTATAAACTCTCGGGGTGTTTTGGTATAGGTCTGTGTTGAAGTCTAGGTAGGTTTCAAGCCATCATAGACATTTCAAGTAAACATAATTGTAGAAAAACTACAAAAATAAGCTATTTTCGACCGTTTCGAGCTGATTTGACCTTGCTGTGACCTTGAGATGACCTTACCATGACCTTGGGGTAACTCCCATATGAAGCCCAACCTCAACCCATGTCACCATGTGTATTTGGGTTGGGTTCCGACCGATTTGTTAGAAGTGTTGGTCATTAGTCAAAATGTATATTTTTAAAATATTTTTTGGACAAAACCCCTTGGCACTAACAGTGTGTAAATGCCACATTTTGATACCACTCTAAGGGGTTAATGAAATCCGGTCGCTGGGGTCGTTTTTAGTCGTCTAGGTCTAGATTATAGTGAGTAGACCTAACAGTAGTGTTTTCAAATAAATAGGGAAGGGTAGGCAAACCCTGCTGAGACTACGGTCGGCGCTACCAAAACGTTCAGCACTGGGTCCAGCCTGTAGGTAGGGTGGGGGGGGGGCTTAACCTACCCCCCCCCACCCCCATAGGCCTACACACACATACATCCTACAAAGGCCTATGCCATGCACAATGTTATCTATAGATCTAGTCTAAGTAGGTCTATTATAACTGTAGTCTATAGCCTACCATTGACAGTGTCAGTCACTGGCACTGCCATCAATATCAACATGCCTAGGACCACTAGCCCTACCAGGTTAAATACTGTAGACTAGATCTGCTAATTTTCGTGTGTTTAAATTTTCGCGAATTTCTGTTTACAGGACTTTTCCCGAAGGTTAGATTTCGTGAATTCGTGAATTTTCATTTTACTTTAGTAGCGCTAGACCAATTATAAAAATAATTTTTGCGAGTTTCTTGAATTTGCAAATTTGTCCTTCTCAGCAAAATAAAACCTCGCGAATATTAGGCCTAGTGAAGGTTGACTGGTGAAGGTTACGTGGGCCGCTGGCGCTGCAACTCTGCAATGGATCCTATAGGCCTAGTGCAATAGTGATATGTAGTCAGGGACGATCCAGGTGAGGGTGGCGTGCATCTTCCTATTTTTGCAAATATTTTTAAAAAGTCTCCTAAAATTGGGCAAAACAGGCCCCAAACCTATGTAAACTAATGCCTAATTTATACTCAAGTTGTGATGTTTAACAAAATTCAACTGCAGGGCCCGTATTCTCTAACAAGTTACGATATATCGTAGGCTTTTGATTGGTCGAGATGGCCATCTTGGTCAATCAGCCTACGATATATCGTAACTTGTTCGAGAATACGGACCTAGAGCACCAACACCTATCACTATATTTCCCCAAAAAAATGCTCTGATAATCGCAGGCCGAAAAAAATGTTAGTCAACCTTACATCGCCATTAGGCATGCCTACACTCATTTTAAATCCGTTTTATTAGCCGTTTATATTGGGAATGAAAAGTGTGTTTGAAGCGACACAATCATCATTTTTATTCAGGCTCCTTGATATACATGATATATCCATAAGATGTCAACATGTCCATAGACTAGAATTGTGGGGTTTTTTTTTTACATTTTGTGTTGTGCATTTACCAATTAAGCGAGAAGTAATGACGAAATTTAATTTTAGACATGCATGTCCAAAATAAGAAATGATGAAATAATTGCTACACGGTGCTTTCGCTACAGTACATTTGCTACGTTGCCACAGCAACCCAAAATGTAAAAGACTCACAATTCTAGTCTATGGCCATGTTCACATATTATGGACATATTAAAGAAGGTAAAAAAAACAATGATTTTTGGATGATTTTAGCCAGATTGTGTAGCTTTAAACATCAATGAGCGATTTTACACACTTGAAGCTGTGGGTCGGAGTAGCGAGACACAACTTGTAGTGGGTGCAAAATGCAAATTATTTAATTTAGCACTTTAAAGACTAAGGCTTTGGGTCCCGGTTGGCAAAGAAACGTAACACGTGTGGACTGTGGCGGGGGATAATTTGTCCCAGCCTAAGCACCAATGTAGGCTAATTATGACCAAAACATACAGCACATGACATTTTTAAATGAAAATCACAATTTGACAGAAAATGCATATAAATAATTAACCCTTATCCGGTTAGTTCTTAATAAGCCCCTCGCCCCACAACCCACACCCTTGACCTGAAAATCCGAGGGGGTTTAAGTAATTACTTAAACTCCCTCGACCTAAAAATCTGAGGGGGTTTAAGTAATTACTCAAACCACCTCAACCTGAAAGTCCGAGGGGGTTTATGTAATTATTTAAACCCCCTCGACCTGAAAATTCTCAGATTTTCAAGTTGAGGGGGTTTAAGCATTCACACAATGCTGTTTCAATGTTGGGCCAGCGTCGAAGACGGTGGGCAAACATTGAAACGGCATTGGGTGAATGCCTTGTGTTTGCTGGGAAGTAATTACATGAACCTCAAACCCCCTCAACATGAAAATCCGAGGGGTTTTTAATAATTACTTAAACCCCCTTGGATTTTCAAGTCGAGGGGGCTTAAGTAATTACATACAAACCTACAGATTTTCAGGTCGAGGGAGTTAATTACTTAAACCCCCTCGGATTCTCAGATCGAGGCGGTTTGAGTAATTACTTAAACCCCCTCGGATTCGAGGGTGTGGGGGTTTGAGTAATTACTTAAACCCCCTCGGATTCGAGGGTGTGGGGGTTTAAGTAATTACTTAAACCCCCTCGGATTCTCAGGTCGAGGCGGTTCGAGTAATTACTCAAACCCCCTCGGATTCGAGGGTGTGGGGGTTTAAGAACTATCCCGATCACAACTATTGCCGTTTTAATCTGTTTTATTAGTCGACCAAATCCGTGTTATTGGGAATGAAAAGTGTGTTTAAACATCAAGATTTTTAATTTATTGGTCTCAAATTATAGAAATATGAGTAATTTTCAGCCACTTGAAGTTGTCGGTCGCGGCAGCGAGAAACAACTTCAAGTGGGTGGAAATTTAGGTAAATTAATTTTGCAGGATATAGGTTTAAAGACTGCATGCGCTTTTATAATTAGTTAATTGTGTTAATCTTGGGGAAGTATTGAAAGCAGGTACTATTCATGTAGATCTATCTTGACAGGATATTTCAAGGATATAAAATTGTATCCTTATCACCAGAAATGGAACATTTGTTCTAGCGAATTTTATAAAGTTAAGTACATGTACTGGTGAGTTGTGGTGGGGAGGAAACTTCGGGTGGAGAAAAGATCAAGTTAATTATGAAATAAGGATGAATCAATTCATGACATACAATAGTGTGAAAAAAATGGAAATCAATGTCTCATGTATCCTAGGGTTCAAACAAAAAGTTTTCAACACAACTGTCAGACTGAATTACACTCAGGCATTACCATATTACACAGTGATATACAGGGCTGGAAATAGGAGCGGACATCTAAAGCACAAAACGACAACCCACATTTCTCTGATGGTTGTCCGTGCGGACAACTGCCGTTTTTTATCCAACAGTTGCAATAACAGTCACTGACTGTGAGCTGTAACTACCACTAGCCTATGCCTAACCGAATGTTGACTATACTACCACTAGCCTATGCCTAACCAAATGTTGACTATACTACCACTAGCCTATGCCTAACCAAATGTTGACTATTATTTTTTTGGACTGTCAAACATAGTTGATAATTATTGTGGTCATGATCAAAATTATAGTTCAACTTTTGTCCTCATTTTTGGGCGGGCAACTTAAAATTGTGGCGGACAACCAAAATATTCATTGTTGGTTGTCCAGCGGACAACCAACATTTTGAACCTTATTTTCAGGTCTGATATATTAGGACTACTATTTGAATTTAATACCACTGAATACAGTAACAAAGTAAATACATTTTATTGTTTATTTTTACATGTTCTGGAGTGGATCACATATCGAAGTCAGGAAGAGTACAATACAGCACAGTTGAACTACTGAAGAGTACCATACGCCACATTTGAACTACTGGCGCAGATCACATGGATGTAAGGTAGGTCTATGCAACATAGGCCTATATCAATGTTATACCAGAGTACATTATTGTTACCACCTATTTGTTTAAAATGTTACTGACCATCTCAAAAACAGACCCGCCAGTAGTTCTGGTCTGTTGTCAGAGGCACTGTGTCCGATCCATCATCGTCCGTCCGTCCGTCCGTCCGCCTGACTGTATGTTCTATTATGGCTACTCAGGTCATTTTAATTCAGGCTGTCACTTGTTCCACCGATTCTAGACTTTCCGACCACCCACTTTTCATCGCTCTTACTCCCAGTAGCGTATGCAACAGCAACAGTAAAATCCTGAGGATTAGTATAATCAAAATTAATACTCCGATTGTAATAAATTTTTCTACCTGGCATATTTTATTGTGATCAGAAATGTTTTATTAGCTGTTTCCACGTAGAATCAGTTTTTCTGGCCTCAATCACACACACTATGCTGCCCTGTCAAATTCCAAAATGTGGTAGGCCTACCCCTTACTTAAAAAGCAAATCGGGGACAACCCAGTTATCTTATCTTAAGCGCTGTATTCAACCCTCTGAGCCCCACGTCGTATTTATGTATCACACGTGTTGTTTTAAATTCAGGTCGCTGAAATATTCTGTATGTTGGTCGAGCGTTTACGACGGCGGCCACACATTGAACCAATGATCCCCGCACTGAAAAAAATCGAAAGATTTATAATGGTGGTAGAGTCTTAACATAGGTAGCGTATTCTAGTTGAGCAGAAAGAGCTTAGGCCACTTTGTTTAATATCTCTGTTTTAGATGAGAAAAAATCCAAAATTTAATGAGGGAGGGCGGAAAAAAAACATTTAAGAAAAAAAAAACATTAAACATATTTTGGAAACATTGGTCATATTGCTGGAAAAGTTAAAAAGGGCGACAAAATAAAAAAAACTTTTGACCTATTTAAAAAAAAGTTAATGAGGCCGCGAAAAAAAAGAAAAAAAAACATAGCCTGAATTTTTTTTTTTAATCTCTCGAAATGAACTTGTTTTTTTCGAAATGTTTATTTTATCTCCCGAAATTGAGTATTTGTTTGGTAATGCGCAGCCTAAATCTAATGCGCGCGCTCATCTAAAACAGAGAAAAAAACATAGTGGCCTTAAACTAAGGCATTTATATCACTGAGAATGTTATGTGAAAACAATAGTATGCCTACTCTGCGCAGAGACGCAGACCCGGCCTATATCGGTATCAGCCCATATCGCACTCTATACATAGCTCTAGTTTTAACTGCAATCCCTATTATGGCAGCAGTTAGGCCTATGTCTTGTCTGACTTGCAGTTGGGCCGATGTCATGTCTGACTTGCAGCTAGGCCTATGTCATGTCTGACTTGCAGTTAGGCCGATGTCATGTCTGACTTGCAGTTAGGCCTATGTCTTGTCTGACTTGCAGTTAGGCCTATGTCTTGTCTGACTTGCAGTTAGGCCTATGTCATGTCTGACTTGCAGTTAGGCCTATGTCATGTCTGACTTGCAGTTAGGCCTATGTCATGTCTGACTTGCAGTTAGGCCTATGTCTTGTCTGACTTGCAGTTAGGCCTATGTCTTGTCTGACTTGCAGTTAGGCCTATGTCATGTCTGACTTGCAGTTAGGCCGATGTCTTGTCTGACCTGCAGTTAGGCCTATGTCTTGTCTGACTTGCAGTTAGGCCTATGTCTTGTCTGACTTGCAGTTAGGCCTATGTCATGTCTGACTTGCAGTTAGGCCGATGTCATGTCTGACTTGATCTTGTGAGAAAAACATGGGGTAATAGGCGTACAGCACATGTCCAACGAAAAAGATACTCGCCTAAAGGCTCACACCTTATCCATTGGACAAGTGCCGTTTTTTCCTATATCTCACTCAAATGTACACCTTTGCATATTTTATCCAATCAAATGAACACAGTCTACATATTTTTTTATTTAGTTTTAACTAGATCCTGCTAATGCTTGGCATAAGTGTTGTATGATGGTTGGCTGATCGCTGTTAACATCGGGCCAACACCCAGCAAAGTGAGAATTTGACCCGATGTTGTTTTAATGCTGGGCCAGCGTCGTAGACGGTGGACCAACATTAAAACAACATTACACAATGTCTTGTGTTTTCTGATAAAAACAAACTGTTTGTACAAAGCCTTCAGACAGTGCCATACCCCGAGTGACGTCACACTGCTATATCGCCTGTGACGTCATAGTGCTAACCTTCCATTACACGTGCTGCCTGACATATTATGGCTATTATTGTCATCTGTGTAGATTAGACATATATTCTGCACCCCGTGAAAATAATACCAAACACCTATTCTAGATCTAGCAAAGATGCCCCCAAGTAAAAATAGACATAATGTGCAACGCTGTGTAAACGTTGTTTATGAGATTCTAGTGTGATATGGTGAAATACAGCACTCGTTCAATGAATAAAGTGTGAGCCATGTGTGATCCATATATCCAGGCCTATAAATAATTAGCAAAGCCAACAAATTTGTTCAGCCGATGTCGGTCCAATGCTGACCCATCGTCTACGACGCTGGCCCAACATTGTGCCAACATTGATCAAACGTTTCGTGTTTGCTGGCTACTAAAACTTCCCCAAAATGTTATATTTGGAAAAAATAGAAAAATACAAAGACAACCACAAACCCATTGAGCCAACGCTGGCCCAATGCTGCGATTGACACAGTGCTGGGCCAGCGTTGGCACAATTCTGGAAACATCAAGCGTTGGCACACTGCTCGGATTAACACACTGGTGTGCCAGCGTTGGCACAATACTAACCCAGTGTTGAGCATTAGACTACTGGTGCTGTTAGCTATTAACCCGTACAGCGCGGGGATCGACATTAGACGTCAGAATCTGACGTCTGTAGACGTCAGGTTCTGACGTCTAAAGTCGATCCCCTCACTGTAAAAGTAAACATATTTACAATGGCCGTAGACCCATAACATAGGTATTCAAATGAATCGGAAATTGCTAACTAAGACATTTATGGTGATTTCAAATTTAAAAACACTCCTTGTTCTCTATGCGTATACGAAAGTATTTCAGCACTTAAAGGGTTAAAACCTAATCAGCACTTAAAGGGTTAATCAGCCCACACTTAGACGGGCTGCTTATTATATTCCACACGTTCCGCCCGCCGCCGCAGCTATTTGTTTTCAAAATATCTAGTCTATAATTATGTTCATTGTATTATTTTATTCATAAAAACTATCTGATCAGACCAAAAGTGACAGTTCTGTAATTATCACAATACCATGCCGCACGCATTGAAATATTAAAATTTGAAAATCCTTTCATGTTAATTGTTGCTCAGATCTATTATTTTGTTCTGAGCTAACGTGTCCTATGTGTCTTTATTTTGGCAGCTATCCCGTGTCGCTCGCGTCCTGGCCCAGCTGTCTTGATCTTTCGCGCAGCTATCCCGTGTCGCTCGCGTCCTGGCTTATGTGTTTTCCATTTGAGGGAGTCTTAAGTGCTTAAGCTTTTCCATTTGTCCTTTTAGCCTAAAAAGAAAATGTATAAGAAAAATGAGCATTACATTGACAAGATTGGCATATATCCTGACTACAATTGTACAATTACCAATAAGTAATTTTGACCCTTGAGGTTGTGGGTGGACTCGCGACTGGGTACAAATTTAAATGATTTAAGGGTTAATAGGGCTAATCTAGAAAACAGGAGATGTTGGCTCAATGTTGTTTCAATGCTGGGCCAGCGTCGCAGACGATGGCCCAACATTGTAGCAACATTGGTTCAATAGCTGGTATTTGCCGTGAAGTGAAAGTATTAACCATAGCTAAGGAGCCGTAACTGCTTACTTGAAAATAGATCAAACCGGCATTTCTGACGTAATATCAGCTTTAAAGGAATAAAAAATGTCTGTTCTGATGAAAAATTGATATGCAAAAATATATTATTATTTATTTGAGATCAGTACCCACATGCCAAACATTTTGATTTTTTTATGAATATACTGGTCAAACTCGCTATTACAAATAGCTTTATTTTTATAAATTATATTTCATTATTTAGTATATATATTATATGAAGTTCGTTTAGTTTTTGATCATCGCCTATATTTTACATTCTTCAGAATATGTTTTGATTTAAAAATATTGAAGCAAAATTTGGATCGATCTGGGTTTGAATTTCCGATCAACAAGTGAAAAAGTCGCCTTGGATATGAAAGGGTGTATCTGCCATTTGACAAATTGGCATATACCCCCTTTCATATCCAAAGGGGCGAATTAGGCTGTCAGTCAGCACGAATTGTATTTACAAAGCTTGAACAATATTTTACAAAAGTTGATTTATTGATTGTTCCGCTTGTAGGCCTATATTGGTTGTCCCCCACAACCAGAAACGCCTAATTTGTGTTGAACGCTAGGCCCGCCTATATTGAGCACACTCTTAATATGTCATAGAAAAACAAACAAAAGGGTTAGAGAAAAAATATGTAACTTCTAAAAAAGGTCCTATATTCACTGCTGTCATCACACCAAAGACATGACGTAGGCGACTTATCCCTGGCTAGAGAAATCACCTGATGGAATGTAATGTGACGTCATTAATTATATTAGGGATTGCCCAGTGCACATGCCAGCAGAATGACCTGTGTCATTCAAATCTAAAATAAATATGGATTGCGTGCTCAAATGTGTTATTATTTCAAGACGAATGCTTTTTCAATATCATAAAATATGAATAAATTATTGGCCAATGTTAAATATCTGTTTTGTTCTAGTGACAGACGATAAAAGACAGATCGTAGACCACTTCTCTTTCTTCTGTGAAACGCAGTGACGTCACTCGGTGAAAAGAAGGTTATATAACACCCCCTCCCTCATACTTCATTATGTGAAACGCAGTGACGTCACTCGGTGAAAACAAAGTTATATAAGAACCCTCCCCATAATTCATTGTATCAGCCAGCTCAGTGAAAACAAAGGAGCTCGAGGTCATTGAGTTTCACAGAATCTGAGACATTAACATATGTGACGTCATGAGCTAGGAATTTCGCAGATTTAATATGGCATTGTGGTTTCACCACCCTAAATGCCAATCACTCTGGTGTAGTGGTTAGCCCTACCACCTGTCAACCCTGAGGGCGGGGCCTGGTGTAGTAGTTAGCCATGGCGCCTGTCAAGCCAGAGGGATGGGGGCCTGGTGTAGTTGTTAGCCCTACCGCCTGTCAAGCCAGAGCGATGGGGGCCTGGTATAGTGGTTAGTCCTACCACCTGTCTCGCCATCAACTGAACAGAGAAAACAATCACCTTTTTGACTGGCATTGATGACATTGGTGACATCAGACATCCCAACAAATACAAGATGGTCAACCTTATCAGCTAATGTTGATTTAATGTTGGTTCAGCGTCATAAACGGTGGGCCAACATTAGGCCAATTAGGCATACTGGGTACATTAAAATAAGTGGGCATACAGCCTGTCCTATCATTTAGACACTAAATTAAGTACCAGTATTCAATTTAGTCTGGTCATTTTCATAGCAAGTCTAGATATGAAAGCATACAACGCTGAAATAGTTTTTTAATTCATGGGACCAAAGTTTTTTTTCCATTAATATACACAAATATAATTAATTAAATGATTTGTATGCATAATACAGCCCTGTCAATATTTATCCTATTGCTCATATTGTGTTATAATAACACCCATATTGTAATGACTAACTCTGTATTATAAAGACTACAGGACATTTAGATTGAAAATATAATTTACGTGTCAATATGGCATGTAATTGGATGTTATTCAATATTGGATGTTATTGGATATATACTATGTCATGATGTTAATTTATTTCAGGCAAATTGGCCATGATGTATGTTTGGATGTCATTGTACTGCCCTTATGTGAGTATTAATGGCAATTATTTCATAACCTTGCATCATTAACATTTAGCACACTGTTTTTTTAATACATATAGCAGCCTAATATATAAGCAGATTTGCAGGCTTGGTGAGCGATAACCTCTCCAATATTTCTTTTTAGTTGACCTTGTTGTATGTTTTCAAGGTCATCGTATATAATCATGGTTAAGATGGAAAACGTTTCTCTATCGTCATGACTTGTGTGGATGCTTAATAGTTTTCAATATTTTGCTGTAAATAGGCTATGTATTTGAACAAATTGGAAATATGTAACCTTTAATTTTTAGGGTCAAGGTCAGAGCTTTCTGTTTTGCAGATTTTATTTTAATATAATGCCTTTTTATGTGGTACTTGTTTTATTTTATCTGAACCAGTGATGAATGTTGAAATAGTAAAGACGTTTTGGATGATAATGTGAAAGTACAATAATATTATAATGACCGAAATTGTGAGCACTGGATCTGACTCATGACGTGTGCGGACAAGATGTGGCCATTTATTGAAAATAATCACACAACTCCAGCAGACATACTTTTTTCTTGCATACTATTTCACTAATGTCAACATCACTGCTGTAACTGTCATAACCAATGATCAGGATTGAAGACTTCTTGCTGCGGCACTCTCATGTATTCTGATGATTAATAAACTGGTGAACACTGATTTGATGTTTTATTTTCATTTTTCACATTTCCTGAACGATATGCAACCACTCATTTATACGGTAACGATACTAAAAACAATTTGTATGGCATATTATGTAGTACTATGAATTATTCTGTCAAGTTTGATTAATGTTTTGATTTTATTTCATTACATTTGTTATTACAAATTTAGCTGTATTTTCTATGAGCAATGTTAGTAATAAAAAAATGTAAAGAAAGAAAAACGCTGGTTTCATTCAATTAATAATAATTCAAAATTTGTTAGCATATATTATCCTATTTCTGTTTGGTATATTTTTTGCAATCTAAGCACAGCTCATGCGACATTCTGAATTTAACTTTGCTACTTTTATTAGGCATATTTGCTACTTTTATTAGGCGTGTTCTGAGACTATCTCACCAGTTAAGTTAATGGTTAAGTCCATCTTGAATATTACGTTCATGTGTGAATTACAGGCTTAGCTGATAACTAAACTTTTAAGATCGTCTCATAATACGACCTTTGATATCTTATGAGAATCCATCATGTGGCAACAGGAATGTCTCAAACGTGAACATAGAAGAATAGGGACAATTCAGCAAAGATAATACCATTATTTTCTTCTTAATTTGTTAATATAACGACATTATATATAATGAGTTAACCCTTGAATTGCTAAGTTGTAGAATTATAATTCCTATCATTTGAAACTGTATATCGCTATTGAGACCAACAACTTCAAGTGGATGACAACCAATAAAAAAAAATGTGCCAATCCAGAAAATTGCATGTTCATTTCTCCTGTAAATTTGATTGGTGCTTCAAGGGTTAATATTTAGTAAACATCCCCCCTGTATCCGCTGTTTGTTTGTTTTCCGCCTCCGCTATCAGAGATGCCATTAACAGCGTCCCTATGCCTACTATTGAACTAGACTGCTGGGATTGTCTCTAATGTATATATATATAATATATATCTACGAAATTTCCAAAATTAAATTAGTATTATTGAGTTTCATCAAAACAGGAAAAAAATATAATCACATTTATTGAAATGGTACCGGGAATGCGAATCGACTACGGCTTTATCTTTTAAAATTATGATTTTTCGGCTGATTATTTGAAATAACTTCTGAGTATATGTGTCATTTTATGGAGAATTCACCTAGTTCAAGTGACCTGTAACTTTCTTTCAATAGAAGCTAAACATTTATTTGAAAAATTCTAAAATTAAATCCCTTACCGGGTATAGATTATATGCTGTAGATCTGGTAATATTCGCAAGGTTTTAATTTTCACGAATTTCGCAACGAGGACAAATTCGTGAAATCAAGAATCTCGCGTAAATTATTATTAGAAAGTGCTACTAATAAAAATAACAATCGCGAATTCTAAACTACGAGAAAAGTCCTAAAACCAGAAATTCGCCAAAATTTAAACAAACGAAAATTACCAGATCTACAGTAATGAAGATTCCTACATATGTCAGAGAAACAAGATGGTCTTATGTACGGAAGATTGAACACAGGTAATTCAAACTATTTTTTATTTGTAAAAATGAAATGATATACATAACATGTTGATATGTACAGGGGGGATCCTGTAGTGTTTGCTTGGTATCCGTCGCCGCTTGTCAATCATTTTCCAAGATGGCATTGAATATCTTGTAGAAAGGTTAACTTGGCTCATTTTGGACTTGCATATATATGATTCTGTAGGGTTGCCACAACACCTTAATAACCTGAAAATTCTGGATTTTTTCAAGAATGTGAATTTTTAGCTATATAGCCCTTTAATTTTTTTTAATCAGGAATAGTCCAGAAAAAGTCATTAATTTTGTTATAGCCCCCCCCCCCCCCGCCTCGCATACTATATTAGTATACAATTTAATTAATTGACGTTGATGAGATCTTGAAATCCGCTGCGTTTTTTAAAAAATGAAGAGCTTTTGAAAGAAGACAAGAAAGGTACTACAGAGACAGGAGAGACAGACACTGAACACTGGATATTTGACGATGTGCAATCAGCTTATTGAAGCAACACCAAACACACATGGCCATGTGAACATTGAACACTGGATATTTGACGATGTGCAATCAGCTTATTGAAGCAACACCAAACACACATGGCCATGTGAACACTGGATATTTGACGATGTGCAATCAGCTTATTGAAGCAACACCAAACACACATGGCCATGTGAACATTGAACACTAGATATTTGACGATGTGCAATCAGCTTATTGAAGCAACACCAAACACACATGGCCATGTGAACACGGAGCATTGGATTTGACATGGGCCCTCCACACAAATTCGAACCAGCTCGGCGGGCAGGGCGTGAGGCTGTCGGGGTAAAGTATGTGCATAACTACGGCGGAATGGTGCTGTTGTTTCAAAATGGCCGCCATTGAGCTATTACAAGCTGCTGTGGCTAGCTATGCATCATTATGTATATATGTATACACATAGTAGAGTATTCGATGAAAGCAGGTTTGTGCATCAGGTGAATGTATTCACGATAAAGTATATGCATATCTACGGCGGGATGATGCTGCTGTTTCAAAATGGCCGCCATTGAGCTATTACAAGCTGCTGTGGCTAGCTATGCATGATTATATAGGCTCATATATTTATGTATACACATAGTAGAGTATTCGATGAAAGCGGAAGGTTATCGTGTTTTGCTGAAAAATGGGCGACATGTGCCTAGAGCTTCTGCTCAAATCAATTTTAAAACGTACGTTATTCTTCCCTTTTTACGCGAAAATGAGTAATAACACGGCTGATTTGACACGTAGTTTGATATATTATAGGGAGCTGTCGCCGAACCATGTCCGAGCTCAGAGGCGCAGGTTTGTGCAGCAGGTGAATGTATTCATGTTGTTTCGCATTGGTCTCGAACTGTGTCGCTTCCCAGGTGGACAATCTCCGAAATTCGAGTAGGGGCAAGGTGTCGTTCTGCATCAATGACTTTAGATATGCAGTGATGCACTGACTGGAAGTAAGGGGCAAGATGTCGGGGTATGTATTCTGTGTGGTACCGCAGGTACTATGCTGTACCACCGTTTTTGTGAGAAAAAATACGTATTTTCAGTGACAAAATCACTTAAATAGCAGTTTGTCTGCACAAGCGAATGTAGATATGCAGTGATGCACTGACTGGAAGATACACTGGAGTCGGGGGCAAGGGGTCTGGGTATGTATTCTGGGTGGTACTCGGCTGCTGTTTTTTTAAATGGCCGACATTAAATGCTATTGCAGCTGTATATTGAAAGTGAGGAGCAGGGGGTCGGGGTGTGTTTTCTGCCTAGTAACACTGTCATTTCTCCGGGATCCAGTTCACAGACTCAGCAGGTGAGAGATTTTTAAGTGCAAAACATAGACACAGAAGCGTTTTGCTACTGAGAAAAAGAATAATAATAAGAATAAAGAGATTATATCAACAATTCTGTTCAAATTACTGACAAAATTATATTCTTTGGCGATTTTTTGCACTGAATAGTAACAATACTCGTGAATTAGTGAAAAGATTGGCATAATCACTGGAGCCGTGACTGTACCAGGGTACCAATGCTGATGTGTCCCGATGTGCACGTGTTTTAAGGTTGGTGGCTTTGATTTATCATTTTTTTTCCGGATTTACAGGCTCTTTTTTTCAAAATGGCCGCCACCCACGTCTGTGCAGGTGCGTGTATTTGCTGTGGGGTCCGCGCCCGCGGAGGGGGGGGAGGTGTAGGGTCGCATCGCATTCAAAATGGCCGCCACCCACGTCTGTGCAGGTGCGTGTATTCGCTGTGGGGTCTGCGCCCGCGGGGGGGGGGGGGGGTGTAGGGTCTCATCGCATTCAAAATGGCCGCCACCCACGTCTGTGCAGGTGCGTGTATTCGCTGTGGGGTCCGCGCCCGCGGGGGGGGGGGGTGTAGGGTCTCATCGCATTCAAAATGGCCGCCACCCACGTCTGTGCAGGTGCGTGTATTCGCTGTGGGGTCCGCGCCCGCAGGGGGGGGGGGGGTATATGCATCGTGAGGGCTTAAAGTGAGGTTAAGTAACTTAGTGACCCAAGGGTTAATGTTAGTAATTAAATACCTGAGTGTCTCAGAGGTTAATGCTCTTAATATAGTAATCACATATTATTGACATTTAAAGGCCTAACTGTGTTAAGTCCGTTTAATGAGCATGTCTGCTTACCAATAGGCCTATATTTGCTGAATTTGAGACTAATCTAGGCTCTAGTGGACGAGTCTATGCACAGGCCTGCTCTAGAGTAAACGTGATAGATTGATATGATGCTGGGATAATGTTGGTCCACCGTCTACGAAGCCGGCACAACATTAGCCCAACATCGGCTCAATGTCTGACGTTACAGCCTGTGTGTGTGGGAGGCACCCTATACCCCCTGACAGCCTGATACTATATGGCGCATCTATGTAACCTGGGAGCTTAAAGGGTCAATCTGTGACGTCTAAATAATAATATAAGTGTAAAAATGGCCCTGGGAGCTTAAAGGGTCAATATGTGACGTCTAAATAATGATATAAGTCGGGGCGTCAGAATAGACGTCAGATTCTGACGTCCCGACTTTAGACATCAGAATCTGACGTCTAAAGTCGGGACGTCAGAATCTGACGTCTATTCTGACTTTTGAAGTCGATCCCCGCACGCTGTAAGAATCTGACGTCTACAGACGTGAGATTCTAAAGTTGGGCGTCAGATTCTGACGTCCCGACGTCTAAAGTCGGGACGTCAAAATCTGACGTCTATTCTGACTTCTAAAGTCGATCCCCGCGCTGTAAGAATCTGACGTCTACAGACGTGAGATTCTAAAGTTGGGCGTCAGATTCTGACGTCCCGACGTCTAAAGTCGGGACGTCAGAATCTGACGTCTATTTTGACTTCTAAAGTCGATCCCCGCGCTGTAAGAATCTGACGTCTACAGACGTGAGATTCTAAAGTTGGGCGTCAGATTCTGACGTCCCGTCTTTAGACGTCAGACTCTGACGTCTAAAGTAGGGACGTCAGAATTTGACGTCTATTCTGACTTCAGAGGTCGATCCCCGCGCTGAAAGAATCTGACGTCTACAGACGTGAGATTCTGACGTCTAAAGTCGGTACGTCAGAATGTGACGTCTATTCTGACGTCTAAAGTCGATCCTTGGGCTGTAAGGGTTACGCTTTGCTGTCTAAATAATGTACATGGGGTGTAAAGGGTGCAGAGAGTGCGGGCTGATATCTGATCCCTGCATGAAACAGGACGCTGACCAGGGATTGTTTGATGACCCCTAATGACCCCTGTGCCTCCTAATGACCCCTGTCACCCCTAATGACCCCTGTCACCCATAATGACATTCTATCAGATGAACGAACAACAAACACTTTCTCCAAAATCAGCTGGCTTTTCAGCTTCACTATAATAATATCGTATTTACAAACCAGGAACATATTATTAATTGTAATAATATTAACTTTGGTCTTTTTCATATAGCGGTACTCTCTTTGTTTTTCAATGGCAGCTATAACACAATACGGACAACCAATGCTAGATGAATGGTGGCCGACCATCACAACGCTGGCCCAACATTCATCTAACATTGGGTGAACGTTCCCACACTTTTTAAAATACAAAAATTGAAGGATTTTCAAGGACCTTTCAAGGACTTCTCAATATTTTTCAAGGACCTTTTTTGTGCATGTTAAAAAATTGGTTGGCGGATTACAATAATAATTCGTCCCTTAATCATGTTTATGTCTTATTCGTGTCAAATTACAGACTGCAGTATATGATTTAGCGTTTGTAAGACATGACTATTGGAATTATATGTGGCAGTTTTTTCTAAAATAATTTTAATCGCTCTAAATTTCTGACCGGTTTTGCTTATTAATTAATTCAGCTCTGCAAAGTTAAAATGCGGTATCTACTTAATTGTAAAGTAAGTAGATACTGTCCTTTGACTTTGCACGGCAGAATTTTAATTGAGCCTATACTCATACTTGGCCTATAGGCTACTCCTGTTAAAATAACCATGATAACAACTGGATGACGGGCTGTGATATGGTGGGCCCACTCTACTGCTGTTAAAATAACAACTGCATGATGGGCTGTGATTAGCTGATTCCCTCATGTGACAGATCTAATCTGCTCTCCACAAGAAAAAAGGCAGTATCTGCTTACTTGTAAAGTTAGCAGATACTGCCTTTTGCCTTTGAACGGCAGTAGGCCTATTCTTTAATAGATGATCTGATATTCAATATTTTTATTATTCATTTGATAATGTGGCATATAGACATAATGGTGTATGACTACTGATGCGATCTTATTAATAGATTAAGAATTAGATTGAGAATTTAGGTGTTTACCAAAAATATGTGGTGAAATATACATACGTTCTACAAGAGCCCTACCTATATAACATTAACCGAGCAAAAAAACAAACAATTTATATTATTTTTCCATCCTAAGGAATATTTTGTTCAAAAAAAAAAAAATCTTTATACATACATATTTAACTGAAATCTATTAACAGTGTAAACCTCAAATTGATAACATACCTTAACGCTCAAGGAGTCAATGTGGACACTGAGCGACTTACAGAGCTCAAAGAGTCAGCAATGAGAGACAATATGCACCCCAGATACTAGTCCTACTGCCTGGCAAAGGCAAACAGTGGTAACTGCTTATTTTACAAGTCAGCAGTTACTTTTGTTTGCCTATGACACCCTAGATACTAGTCTTACTGCCTGGCAAAGGCAAACAGTGGTAACTGCTTATTTTACAAGTCAGCAGTTACTTTTGTTTGCTTATGACACCCCAGATACTAGTCCAACTGCCTGGCAAAGGCAAACAGTGGTAACTGCTTATTTTACAAGTCAGCAGTTACTGTTGTTTGCCTTTTATGCGCCATGTGGTCTAACCAGGGCCAACCTTTATACAAAATGTCTTTATCATGTTTATTATTAGACTCTACTTATATTAATGTAAAATGTCATACCCTGCTTCCCTGGACAGTCAAATTTTGAGCCAGGCCGTCCTGATGGAGTTCTATGGGGCTGTGCCATTAAATTGAATACAAGGCTATTCCGCCTGCAGCTGTTTGTCGTCCATTTCTCAGTCAATAATTTTATTCACCGATTTTCATGAAATTTTGCAAACATCATATTTCAACGGAATTCCAATATCCATGCAAATTTCATAAACTTATATGCAGTATTTCAAAAGTTAGACCATTTGACATGTAGTAAATTTAATTTATAAACCCATCACACTGACTCTGGAATTGCTCTACAATAGTCTAATTGAATATTCAAAATTCAATATAATTTTGCGAAATGTTTACCTATGTTTTGACTAGAAAATGGGCCATGAAGGAAAAATGTCAAGGAAATCGGTTCAGAATTGACAAGAAACCCACATATTCAGCAAAATAATCATGATAATTTATGTCGCTCAGGTTTTTTTTTTTAAAACTATAGCCATGCACCATAGTGTGGGCCATAGGCCTAACCAACAAACACGCGACGTTGGGCCAATGTTGGTTTAATGTTGGGCCGACAAAATGTTGCTACATAGGGCCTACATAGGGCTAGGTTATAGACCAGCAAACACGGGACGTTAGCCCGATGTCGGCTTAATGTTGGCCCACTGTCTACAACGCTGGCCCAACGTTAACCCAACAACATAATGACAAGTAGCCTATTGCTAGGCCTAGGCTATGGTGATTAATGTGCTTGATTAGTTTAATATTATATTATTATTAATACTATGTATGTACAGTATAATAGATATAGTAAGTATAGCCTATATAATAATTGAAATGCGTTGTACAGCGTTTCACTTTTTCTCTGAACATTTTATGTGCAGCGAATTCTAAATTTAGACAATTTAAACATTTCAGCACAAACAATACCTTCTTGTCTTATATGGATACAAGTAGTGTCCACTTTATCATTCATTTATATTACATGTCTCCAAAATCTTCACTTGTAATAATGTGTGTATCAACTGAATGTTTGATTTAAATGACATACTTAAATGTTACCATGGTTACTGTGTATATTGCCCACAGAAACCTATATAATATATGTGATAATCATTTTTTTGACAAATCATATATACTCTACTGTATAACATTATATGTATATGTTAGCTCAATAATCTGTACAAATATCCATATAGTTATTGTATGGCTGTTTTATTATTAATCTTCATTAGTCTGGATTCTCATTATCACAGTATATTTCATTCCGGCGTGTTTCTCCTAGTAACATATAGTAGTCACACACCACCATGCCTACAGTCTGACACAGGTAGGTCAATGTGTATATATATCTTCTCGCAGACTGTTCTCTATTATCGTCAATTTGTATATCTTGTTGTAGATCACTGTTAATGTCATTTTATATGTCTTATTCTAGATAACTGTTATCTTGTTAAAGATGTAAGCCGATCAGGTCGATGTATATACAGCTCCTCTATTATCTCTGATCACATAATGTTGACATATATTATGTTTATTATTTCTTAATTAGACTTGATGCCCAGTCTGGTTGTGGTGTAAATGATACCGTCATTTTCTACAGATTTCACCTTGTTATATTTTACAGGTTTGTTTTCACCCAGTAACTTATAGTAGTCATACACCACCACTCCCGGGCTAGTCCATGTACCAACATACAGCTTGTCCTGCTGCTGATCCAGATATAAACTATAAGGTGAAGTGATCTTGTCTTTGACCAGACATCTCACGTCACCTCCATCTTTACTGAACAACAACAGCTGGTCGTTACCCCAATCAGCCACCAGGTATCTGTTCTCTGAGTCTCTCACTACACCACGAGGAGCAGACAGTGTTACACCACATGCCGTGTCTTTATGACGTCTCTGCTCAGCTCCCTGTCCATCAATCCAGATGATCTGCCTTGAGAGGCCGCCAGTAACAATGTAGCCACCAGAGGGATCTGATGACAAGTACCACGGTCTAACACCAGATGGCAGCTTGATCGTGTTGATCTCATCTCCTGAACTGTTATACACGTGAAGACTGGTATTACTTAGATCTGCTACAACCAGGTTATTATTGTGATTTACACAAAGTCCATACGGCGTGTAGTTGAGTTGTTTACTGTGTGTGGTGCCGAGTGTACAAGTGTCACCTGCGCTCTGTACAGGAATGTAATATAAACAGTGTGGATTCCGTGATGTAATGATCAGCTTGTCACCGTCATCCTGTGTCATCACCGTCACATCCCATGATGACCTCATTCCATCCACTACGTGTCTCTTCATCAAGTCACCACTACTACTGTACATGTACAATGCATCATCATTCTCTACCAGGAATATAGTGTTGTTGTACAGACATATACCTGTCACTTTACGATCAGAATCAAACCTAGTAATTTCTCCTGACTCTGATGTTTGTTGATCAGGCTTATTACATACAGCAGCAGCCACATTTACAGCACCTCCATCTAGAAATGTCGCCTTGTCGATGCCGGTATCGCCTTCTGGACACTGTAACACAGTTGTATGAGAGGTTTCTGTCAGAGTAAGATGATCTACATCAGACATATTGATCTTCTTCTCATCCTGGTCTGATTCATCCATCCACACCACACCAGGTATCTCTGTCCTCCACCTCTTCTTCACAGCCTCCTCTAGGCTAGGCAGGTTGCTCATCTGGTCATACACGTCACCTGTCAGCAGACTTCGCCCAAGGAAACGTAGACTTTCTAAGTTGACCTCTGCGAGCTGTTGTATGTCTTGTGTAGATGAGGCCACTTTGTCCACCCTGGCTGCTGCTTTTTCTAGATCTGACACCAGTCTCTCCTCCTGCTGAGCCAGCTTCTCTCTAATCTGTTTGAATGTGCTGCTCACCTGTGTCTTAAGGCTGACAATGTGATGTTGAGCCTTGTCTACCTGTTGCTGAGAGGTCTGTCTGGCCAGATCTACACACTTAAGCAACTTATCAATTCTCTTCAGTAATTTGTCCAGTCTCTCCTCACAAGGCTTGACAAACGTATGCAGAGATGTTAGATGGTGACCTACATGCTCAGTGTTACAACATTCACTGCACATGGTTTCCCCACATGTTTCACAGAACATATTCAGCATCTGGTCTGGATGTCGCCCACATGGGTGATGTGATTTAATTGATGACGTCACTTTGCCCTTCACTTCCGCTGCTGTAATGGTCTGATGTTTTCTGGTGAAACGATGGACAGCATGCTCGGCAGTACATGTCTGACACAGATACTCCTGATCATTTGTACAATACATAACGGCTTCACCCTGACAATCCTCTAGTGAACATATCACCGTCTCTCTATCAGCACTAGCCGTCACTTTCACCTCATCTTCATCACCATCAGTCTCATTAGTGATCAGCTCCTTCAGGTTGTCCATGAAGAAGTTTGGAGGCAGGTTGGTGAGGTCACCATCAGGAAGGGTTGTGACCTTTCTACAAATAGGACAGGTCAACTTCTGTGGGTCAGTGGCTTGAGCTATGTACTTCTGTAGACAATCTACACAGAAACTATGATGACACTGTAGAATACAGGATCTCTGCATGTCCTCCATGCACAGAGTACACTGTAGGTACTCCATCAACACAGACTTCTTCACGCTGGCCATGATCACAGATACAATCTAAAACAAACAAAGGGGAATGTTAGGTAAATTGTATAAAATATTCCTACTCAGTGAGACATATCTAAATTGGTTCTTAGTGAGACAATCCTACTGGATTCCAAAAACTATATATTTACACATTTGGAACTAGTGTCTCACTATAACCTCAGCAAACACAAAACATATGTATAGGCTTAACAGCAGGGGCGTGCGCAGCTTTCCGTCAAGGGGGGGTCAAGAGGTAAAATTTTGAAAAATATGAGGCTTTCCCCCGGAAATCCCAGCTATTTTTTAAAAAATCTGCAGCGAAATTATTTATTTAAAAAATACTACACCCCCCCCCCCTCGAGGTTGAATGGTGGGCCCTTAGGCCTTAGGGAGATTCTGTTTGATTATCTTTAGGGCCGACTGTCGTGCGATGACAAACAGCAGTAACTACTTACATTCCAAGTAAGCAGTTAGGCCTAAGCATGTATCATGTGTATGTAGACGTCAGATTCTGACGTATAAAGTCGTCCCTCGCGCTGAAAGGGTTCAAATACTGCTAAGGCCGCAGACCCATAACATAGGTATTCAAATGAAGCGGAAATAGCTAAGTGAGACATTTAGGATGATTTCAAATTGAGAAAAATCCTTTAGTCTCCATGGTTTAAACCAAACTAAATTAGGGTTATTAATGTCAGTGTGTCATGTAGCGAGGATAATCTCAGTGTCACAAGATGTCACTCGGCGCTGATCCAGTGAAATCCAACGTCGACAACGTTGTCTCTATGTTGTCTCAATGTTCCTATAACTGAACCATAATAATAACATTCAGGTGGACCCCACCCCTGTGAATGTTGACCAAGCTGCGCATGCGTGCCATTGTATTGTGCCCCCACAATTTGTACTGTTCCTTGATTCGTGTACACACATGCACGCTGATGCGGGTAGCTGCCAGTCATGATATAAAAATTCC
The DNA here is from genome assembly GCA_964017125.1 of Flabesymbios commensalis. Lineage (NCBI taxonomy): Eukaryota > Metazoa > Annelida > Polychaeta > Terebellida > Flabelligeridae > Flabesymbios > Flabesymbios commensalis. The sequence goes on from OZ024911.1 coordinate 2,171,008, forward strand.
AAATTATAGATCAGATTTCAGGCAAGAGAGGTAAATCTAGTGAATTTTAATATTATAACATTGTCATTTGTGATCGCAGTGACGCAATTTACAAAGCGCAGGCCTTACAACGCGGGGTTCGACTTTAGACGTCAGAATCTGACATCCACAGAGTCAGATTCTGACGTCTAAAGTCGCAGACGTCAGATTATGACGTCTAAAGTCGATCCCCGCACTGTAAGAGTAAAAAGTATTTCTAATGGTCGTAAACAACCCATATTGCCGCCAGACAACCCAATATCATTGTCAGGGTTCCCGTCGGACAAACTGGCAAAAATCGCTAAAGATTTCCTCAATATGTGCATTGTTTCTGTGCATGGTGCAGATTGTGATTTGTCATTGTTTCTGTGCATGGTGCAGATTGTGATTTGTCATTGTTTCTGTGCATGGTGCATATTGTGATTTGTCATTGTTTCTGTGCATGGTGCAGATTGTGATTTGTCATTGTTCCTGTGCATGGTGCAGATTGTGATTTGTCAATGTTTCTGTGCATGGTGCAGATTGTGATTTGTCATTGTTTCTGTGCATGGTGCATATTGTGATTTGTCATTGTTTCTGTGCATGGTGCAGATTGTGATTTGTCATTGTTTCTGTGCATGGTGCATATTGTGATTTGTCATTGTTTCTGTGCATGGTGCAGATTGTGATTTGTCATTGTTTCTGTGCATGGTGCAGATTGTGATTTGTCAATGTTTCTGTGCATGGTGCAGATTGTGATTTGTCATTGTTTCTGTGCATGGTGCATATTGTGATTTGTCATTGTTTCTGTGCATGGTGCAGATTGTGATTTGTCATTGTTTCTGTGCATGGTGCATATTGTGATTTGTCATTGTTTCTGTGCATGGTGCAGATTGTGATTTGTCATTGTTCCTGTGCATGGTGCAGATTGTGATTTGTCATTGTTTCTGTGCATGGTGCAGACTGTGATTTGTCATTGTTTCTGTGCATGGTGCAGATTGTGATTTGTCATTGTTTCTGTGCATGGTGCAGATTGTGATTTGTCATTGTTTCTGTGCATGGTGCAGATTGTGATTCGTCATTGTTTCTATGCATGGTGCATATTGTGATTTGTCATTGTTTCTGTGCATGGTGCAGATTGTGATTCGTCATTGTTTCTGTGCATGGTGCAGATTGTGATTTGTCATGGTTTCTGTGCATGGTGCATATTGTGATTTGTCATTGTTCCTGTGCATGGTGCAGATTGTGATTTGTCATTGTTTCTGTGCATGGTGCAGACTGTGATTTGTCATTGTTTCTGTGCATGGTGCAGATTGTGATTTGTCATTGTTTCTGTGTATGGTGCAGATTGTGATTTGTCATTGTTTCTGTGCATGGTGCATATTGTGATTTGTCATTGTTCCTGTGCATGGTGCAGATTGTGATTCGTCATTGTTTCTGTGCATGGTGCAGATTGTGATTTGTCATGGTTTCTGTGCATGGTGCATATTGTGATTTGTCATTGTTCCTGTGCATGGTGCAGATTGTGATTTGTCATTGTTTCTGTGTATGGTGCAGATTGTGATTCGTCATTGTTTCTGTGAATGGTGCAGATTGTGATTCGTCATTGTTTCTGTGCATGGTGCAGATTGTGATTTGTCATTGTTACTGTGCATGGTGCATACTGTGATTCGTCATTGTTTCTGTGCATGGTGCAGATTGTGATTTGTCATTGTTTCTGTGCATGGTGCAGATTGTGATTTGTCATTGTTTCTGTGCATGGTGCAGATTGTGATTTGTCATTGTTACTGTGCATGGTGCAGATTGTGATTTGTCATTGTTTCTGTGCATGGTGCAGATTGTGATTTGTCATTGTTTCTGTGCATGGTGCAGATTGTGATTTGTCATTGTTTCTGTGCATGGTGCATACTGTGATTTGTCATTGTTACTGTGCATGGTGCAGATTGTGATTTGTCATTGTTTCTGTGCATGGTGCAGATTGTGATTTGTCATTGTTTCTGTGCATGGTGCAGATTGTGATTTGTCATTGTTTCTGTGCATGGTGCAGATTGTGATTTGTCATTGTTACTGTGCATGGTGCATATTGTGATTCGTCATTGTTTCTGTGCATGGTGCAGATTGTGATTTGTCATTGTTTCTGTGCATGGTGCATATTGTGATTTGTCATTGTTTCTGTGCATGGTGCAGATTGTGATTCGTCATTGTTTCTGTGCATGGTGCAGATTGTGATTTGTCATTGTTTCTGTGCATGGTGCAGATTGTGATTTGTCATTGTTTCTGTCCATGGTGCAGATTGTGATTTGTCATTGTTTCTGTGCATGGTGCAGATTGTGATTTGTCATTGTTTCTGTTCATGGTGCAGATTGTGATTCGTCATTGTTTCTGTGCATGGTGCAGATTGTGATTTGTCATTGTTTCTGTGCATGGTGCAGATTGTGATTTGTCATTGTTTCTGTGCATGGTGCAGATTGTGATTCGTCATTGTTTCTGTGCATGGTGCATATTGTGATTTGTCATTGTTTCTGTGCATGGTGCAGATTGTGATTTGTCATTGTTTGTGTGCATGGTGCAGATTGTGATTTGTCATTGTTTCTGTGCATGGTGCAGATTGTGATTTGTCATTGTTTCTGTGCATGGTGCAGATTGTGATTTGTCATTGTTTCTGTGCATGGTGCAGATTGTGATTTGTCATTGTTTCTGTTCATGGTGCAGATTGTGATTCGTCATTGTTTCTGTGCATGGTGCAGATTGTGATTTGTCATTGTTTCTGTGCATGGTGCAGATTGTGATTTGTCATTGTTTCTGTGCATGGTGCAGATTGTGATTTGTCATTGTTTCTGTGCATGGTGCAGATTGTGATTTGTCATTGTTCCTGTGCATGGTGCAGATTGTGATTTGTCATTGTTTCTGTGCATGGTGCAGATTGTGATTCGTCATTGTTTCTGTGCATGGTGCAGATTGTGATTTGTCATTGTTTCTGTGCATGGTGCAGATTGTGATTTGTCATTGTTTCTGTGCATGGTGCAGACTGTGATTTGTCACTGTTTCTATGCATGGTGCAGATTGTGATTCGTCTCGTCACAATTGGTGGTTTTATAACAGTATGGCAGCAAACACAAAACGTTGACCCGATGTCGGTTCAATGTTGGTCCAGCGTCGGTGGACCAACATTAAACCAACATCGGGTCAATATCTCCTGTTTGCTGGGATGGCTGGGGCCGTGCTGCTTGTATATATATGTCCCAAAATTTGGACAACTGACCATTTGTTTGCTTGTTTGTTTGTTTGTTTGTTTGCTTGTTTGGGCTACCTAGCCCTGTTAACGGGCTTCCCGGGCCTTCCGAAAAATGTCGTATGTTCTCATGAAGTTGACTACCAGTCGCCAAATGAACACGGGACGTTGGATCACCGCTGTCTGAGTGCTGGCCCAGCATCTATAATGCTGGCCCAGCACTCAGAATGCAGTGGCCCAATGTGAGCTGGCAAGCACATTGATCTCAGTCCCATTCTAAGACTGTGCTTATTCCGTTTGACAGTGGACGGAGTTCGTATCCGGCTTGGCTGGAGTTACTACAAGGCTGAGCATATTTAGTGCTGCAAACTGCCCATCATTATACTGTTTGGGGTTCGAGTCCTTTCTGTTTCTGTTACACCTTTCAATCCCGTGGAGGAATTATCAAGGCTGTGCATATTTAGTGCTGCGAACTGCCCATCATTATACTGTTTGGGGTTCGAGTCCTTTCTGTTTCTGTTACACCTTTCAATCCCGTGGAGGAATTATCAAGGCTGTGCATATTTAGTGCTGCGAACTGCCCATTATACTGTTTGGGGTTCGAGTCCTTTCTGTTTCTGTTACACCTTTCAAACCCGTGGAGGAATTATCAAGGCTGTGCATATTTAGTGCTGCGAACTGCCCATTATACTGTTTGGGGTTAGAGTCTTTTCTGTTTCTGTTACACCTTTGAAACCCGTGGAGGAATTATCAAGGCTGTGCATATTTAGTGCTGCGAACTGCCCATTATACTGTTTGGGGTTCGAGTCCTTTCTGTATCTGATACACCTTTCAAACCCGTGGAGGAATTATCAAAGCTGTGCATATTTAGTGCTGCGAACTGCCCATTATACTGTTTGGGGTTCGAGTCCTTTCTGTATCTGATACACCTTTCAAACCCGTGGAGGAATTATCAAAGCTGTGCATATTTAGTGCTGCGAACTGCCCATTATACTGTTTGGGGTTCGAGTCCTTTCTGTATCTGATACACCTTTCAATCCTTTGCCTCTTTATAATTCCTTTGGGAATCTCAAGTCCATAGCAATTCTCTCGGAAAACATGGCACCTTCAGCCAGTGTTGTTTTAATGTTGGTTCAACGTCGCAGACGATGGATCAACATTAAGCAGTACAACGCTGGAATATTTTTATGAAAAACATGGAAACCAATTTGAAATCATCATTAATGTCTTAGTTAACTCTTTCCGCATCATTTGAATTCCTATGTTATGGGTTGAGGTTAATTCTTTCAGAATCTGACGTCTTTTGACGTCGAAATCTTACGTCTATTGACGTCAGATTCTAACGTCTAAAGTCGAGCCTTGCTCACGTGCTTCCTGAATGTAGTCTAGCATTTAGACCGATGTGGATGTCGGGAATAATTCAACGCCTAATGATTCAAAAGTAAAATATTACTCCTTCAAATTGTACAAATTAACTTGGTTTTCCCATCAAAATAATTTCTTTATGACTGGTTTTGTTGACAAACTTTTGAGAAACAGTCAAATATGACGTCATAATTATACTATTCAAAAGGTGTCACAATTTTAATTTGGAATCTTTTACATCTGGCTGTAGGCTACACTGCAGTGCAGAATAATTATAGTTTGTCCAAATTTCAGGATTCATAATTAATTTAATGGCTCATTTGCCATTTGGGTCATCTCTTTATTTCGTTAGTGGTTATTTAATGTCGTCTAAAATAATATAATATCTAGTACTTCCAATAGTATGCTATAAATCACATTAACTCGTCACCACATCGGGCCCTCGCCTAAAGGCTCGGGCTTGATGTGGTGACTTGTGTCGAGATGAGCCCATCTCGCCTTCGCAGGACGCTGTATGCATATAATCATGATAATAGCGTCAAGGATTTAGGGCTTAATAAATGATAATAACAGTTTAATTTAGAATTAGAGGTCATGTTGGAAAGTGCCCCACATCAAAAACAAGTGCATTTTTATACATCTATGACGTCACAAGCATGGAATGATTTTTGTCCCCTCATAACCCATACAATAACCATTCATACAATGTTGGTGCAATGTTGGCTCAGCATCTGAGGTCAGGCTGCCTAGCAAAAATTTAAAATCAATAAAAACATGATTAGGCATATAGAAACAATAATAATTATAAACAAATGATGTCTTTTATACAACGGCGGCGCAACGTTGGCTCAATGTTGGCATCTCAGACTGTCCAGCATAAACTAAAGACTGACTTAATGTCAAATTAATCATTACAAGGCTGAAATATGTGTGTATAAACCATGGAGACCAAAGCCTCAAGGGTTGTTTCAATTTGAAATCATCATAAATGTCTTCTATTTTCGCTTCATTTGAATAGGCCTACCTATGTGATGGCATGGGTCTACGGCCATTATAAATCTTCAATTCTTTCGATGCGGGGACGTCTTTAGACGTCAGAATCTGACATCTGTAGACGTCAAATTCTGACGTTTACGGACGGTCTTCACGCGGAAAGGGTTAAAGTGGATGCAACGTGAAACCAGCATTGGGTCACTCAATATAGTGTTTGACGGATGGAAACAAATCCACAGTGAAGGAAAATTACCCCCATTTTTAAAAAATATCAAATTGAAGACTGAATCTATAGACATGCATGGTGCAGATTGTGATTTGTCATTGTTTCTGTGCATGGTGCAGATTGTGATTCGTCACTGTTTCTGTGCATGGTGCAGATTGCGATTTGTCATTGTTTCTGTGCATGGTGCAGATTGTGATTTGTCATTGTTTCTGTGCATGGTGCAGATTGTGATTTGTCATTGTTTCTGTGCATGGTGCAGATTGTGATTTGTCATTGTTTCTGTGCATGGTGCAGATTGTGATTTGTCATTGTTTCTGTGCATGGTGCAGATTGTGATTTGTCATTGTTTCTGTGCATGGTGCAGATTGTGATTTGTCATTGTTTCTGTGCATGGTGCATATTGTGATTTGTCATTGTTTCTGTGCATGGTGCAGATTGTGATTCGTCACTGTTTCTGTGCATGGTGCAGATTGTGATTTGTCATTGTTTCTGTGCATGGTGCAGATTGCGATTTGTCATGGTTTTTGTGCATGGTGCAGATTGTGATTTGTCATTGTTTCTGTGCATGGTGCAGATTGTGATTTGTCATTGTTTCTGTGCATGGTGCAGATTGTGATTTGTCATTGTTTCTGTGCATGGTGCATATTGTGATTCGTCATTGTTTCTGTGCATGGTGCATATTGTGATTTGTCATTGTTTCTGTGCATGGTGCAGACTGTGATTTGTCATTGTTTCTGTGCATGGTGCAGATTGTGATTTGTCATTGTTTCTGTGCATGGTGCAGATTGTGATTTGTCATTGTTTCTGTGCATGGTGCATATTGTGATTTGTCATTGTTTCTGTGCATGGTGCAGACTGTGATTTGTCATTGTTTCTGTGCATGGTGCAGATTGTGATTTGTCATTGTTTCTGTGCATGGTGCAGATTGTGATTTGTCATTGTTTCTGTGCATGGTGCAGATTGTGATTTGTCATTGTTTCTGTGCATGGTGCAGATTGTGATTTGTCATTGTTTCTGTGCATGGTGCATATTGTGATTCGTCATTGTTACTGTGCATGGTGCATATTGTGATTTGTCATTGTTTCTGTGCATGGTGCAGACTGTGATTTGTCATAAGACTGTGCTTATTCCGTTTGACAGTGGACGGAGTTCGTATCCGGCTTGGCTGGAGTTACTACAAGGCTGAGCATATTTAGTGCTGCAAACTGCCCATCATTATACTGTTTGGGGTTCGAGTCCTTTCTGTTTCTGTTACACCTTTCAATCCCGTGGAGGAATTATCAAGGCTGTGCATATTTAGTGCTGCGAACTGCCCATCATTATACTGTTTGGGGTTCGAGTCCTTTCTGTTTCTGTTACACCTTTCAATCCCGTGGAGGAATTATCAAGGCTGTGCATATTTAGTGCTGCGAACTGCCCATTATACTGTTTGGGGTTCGAGTCCTTTCTGTTTCTGTTACACCTTTCAAACCCGTGGAGGAATTATCAAGGCTGTGCATATTTAGTGCTGCGAACTGCCCATTATACTGTTTGGGGTTAGAGTCTTTTCTGTTTCTGTTACACCTTTGAAACCCGTGGAGGAATTATCAAGGCTGTGCATATTTAGTGCTGCGAACTGCCCATTATACTGTTTGGGGTTCGAGTCCTTTCTGTATCTGATACACCTTTCAAACCCGTGGAGGAATTATCAAAGCTGTGCATATTTAGTGCTGCGAACTGCCCATTATACTGTTTGGGGTTCGAGTCCTTTCTGTATCTGATACACCTTTCAAACCCGTGGAGGAATTATCAAAGCTGTGCATATTTAGTGCTGCGAACTGCCCATTTTACTGTTTGGGGTTTGAGTCCTTTCTGTATCTGATACACCTTTCAATCCTTTGCCTCTTTATAATTCCTTTGGGAATCTCAAGTCCATAGCAATTCTCTCGGAAAACATGGCACCTTCAGCCAGTGTTGTTTTAATGTTGGTTCAACGTCGCAGACGATGGATCAACATTAAGCAGTACAACGCTGGAATATTTTTATGAAAAACATGGAAACCAATTTGAAATCATCATTAATGTCTTAGTTAACTCTTTCCGCATCATTTGAATTCCTATGTTATGGGTTGAGGTTAATTCTTTCAGAATCTGACGTCTTTTGACGTCGAAATCTTACGTCTATTGACGTCAGATTCTAACGTCTAAAGTCGAGCCTTGCTCACGTGCTTCCTGAATGTAGTCTAGCATTTAGACCGATGTGGATGTCGGGAATAATTCAACGCCTAATGATTCAAAAGTAAAATATTACTCCTTCAAATTGTACAAATTAACTTGGTTTTCCCATCAAAATAATTTCTTTATGACTGGTTTTGTTGACAAACTTTTGAGAGACAGTCAAATATGACGTCATAATTATACTATTCAAAAGGTGTCACAATTTTAATTTGGAATCTTTTACATCTGGCTGAAGGCTACACTGCAGTGCAGAATAATTATAGTTTGTCCAAATTTCAGGATTCATAATTAATTTAATGGCTCATTTGCCATTTGGGTCATCTCTTTATTTCGTTAGTGGTTATTTAATGTCGTCTAAAATAATATAATATCTAGTACTTCCAATAGTATGCTATAAATCACATTAACTCGTCACCACATCGGGCCCTCGCCTAAAGGCTCGGGCTTGATGTGGTGACTTGTGTCGAGATGAGCCCATCTCGCCTTCGCAGGACGCTGTATGCATATAATCATGATAATAGCGTCAAGGATTTAGGGCTTAATAAATGATAATAACAGTTTAATTTAGAATTAGAGGTCATGTTGGAAAGTGCCCCACATCAAAAACAAGTGCATTTTTATACATCTATGACGTCACAAGCATGGAATGATTTTTGTCCCCTCATAACCCATACAATAACCATTCATACAATGTTGGTGCAATGTTGGCTCAGCATCTGAGGTCAGGCTGCCTAGCAAAAATTTAAAATCAATAAAAACATGATTAGGCATATAGAAACAATAATAATTATAAACAAATGATGTCTTTTATACAACGGCGGCGCAACGTTGGCTCAATGTTGGCATCTCAGACTGTCCAGCATAAACTAAAGACTGACTTAATGTCAAATTAATCATTACAAGGCTGAAATATGTGTGTATAAACCATGGAGACCAAAGCCTCAAGGGTTGTTTCAATTTGAAATCATCATAAATGTCTTCTATTTTCGCTTCATTTGAATAGGCCTACCTATGTGATGGCATGGGTCTACGGCCATTATAAATCTTCAATTCTTTCGATGCGGGGACGTCTTTAGACGTCAGAATCTGACATCTGTAGACGTCAAATTCTGACGTTTACGGACGGTCTTCACGCGGAAAGGGTTAAAGTGGATGCAACGTGAAACCAGCATTGGGTCACTCAATATAGTGTTTGACGGATGGAAACAAATCCACAGTGAAGGAAAATTACCCCCATTTTTAAAAAATATCAAATTGAAGACTGAATCTATAGACTATAGGCCTATACCGATTTTAATGTAGGGATAACATGAAAACAAGTGCATGAAAAATCATTTCCATAATTTAATTATTTCATTAATCCTACACACCTAGTGGTATTCGACATTGAACTATTCTATAGTTCTATGCAACATAATGTCAGCTGACATACATGGGTCTCGAAGGGTCAATAATTATTTAACAATGGCAGAATCATAGCATTTCAACTGATATGTCGGGTTAAGCAGAGTTTGTAAAGAAATCGTTTATTAAAAAAACACATTTCGTGTGATGTGATGTTGTTATTGTTTGGCCCCAACTGTAAACTGTTGTTGTCAAAACTCGCCCAGCAAATTATTCAATAGGCCCAGCACCCTATTGTCATCAGGGGAAAAAACTATGATTATATGATTAGGTTTTTCCTTTTTCCACCAATAATTACAAACAAGTTTAGTAATGTTAGGCTACAATCAATTCTTTGATTTATCAAAACGGTGATTTTTCATTATTTTAAAATATTATGGTATAAATTAGTATAAGCCTAGAACGTAGGCCTATTTTCGTCACATGTCACCATTCTGATGACATTTGCGCCTCTGAGCTCGGATCACCAAGGATTTATGCGCTATAAAAGTGTATTATTATTATCATTAATATCAGTGCACAGGCATTGCCCCAATGTTGGCTTAATGTTGGTCCACCGTCTACGGCGTTGGCCCAGCATACACACAGCTATACGGCTCTCCAAAGCCAAAGGATAATATTTACCCACTTATAAGTGGAAGTAGATATCTGCCTACTTGCAAAGACCATCAATTGCAAATTGCAGGCAATATGGACTCCCAAATGCCGCACTTAGTTACTCAGCCAAAAGGCAGTATCTGCTTACTTGTAATGTAATCAGATACTCGGTACTTTTTGGCTTTATACCATAAAATGGTGTCGTACAAAGCCAAAAGGCAGTATCTGCTAACTTGTAATGTAATCAGATACTCGGTACTTTTTGGCTTTATACCATAAAATGGTGTCGTACAAAGTCAAAAGGCAGTATCTGCTAACTTGTAATGTAATCAGATACTGATTGGCTTTACACCGTACAATTATGCCGTATAAAGCCAAAAGGCAGTATCTGCTAACTTGTACAGTAAGGCAGTATCTGCTTACTTGCAAAGTAAGCAGATACTGCCTTTTAGCTTCACAGAGCAGAATGTTAACCCTTTCAGCACTGATCCCACATTTAGCTATTATTACACACTTATATTGTCATTTTAATTCACCTCATTCATAAAGGGTCGGTTTAAACATTCCACAATAACTTTATATCGGACGATAAAATAACATCGAGCTAGAATCGATGTTATTGATATTAGTGAGGCCATTTACACACGTGATCAACTGCTTCATCTCGGGATAATGTCAAATAGGAATAGAAGCGATATTTAAATATCGCGCAATGAATTGTACCTTGACCAAATCAAAAGAACGCTATGCTGGCGTAACAGTAAAGCAGATAGCACAAACTCTGCAAATGGGCTCAAAATCAAGCGATAATTATTTAATTAAATAATTATTAATTATTAAATAATTAATTATTTAATTTAATAATTAATGCAATGAACCATGGACCGGTTAGATAATTTGTAGCATGGACCGGTTAGATAATTTGTAGCGTTTGCATTTGATATTTTAATACCAGACACACACCAACATGAATTCTAACAGTCCAACTCCCTTGATTAATTAAGAATGTCATTATAATAGAAATAGCAATGTCGTGATTGTAATACACGCTGCCAGATTTTGATTTGAATTATTTTTTTTGTCAAAATAATTAAATTATTATGTTCGGCTTAGATCTGTCAAAAATCAGAAAATAATTTATATATAATGTAAATTAGAAATAACGTTACAGTATGCAAAAATGTTCATTACAAGGTCTTGTAAACGTATTTACAGCATCAGCCCAATGCCGGGCCAATGTATACAGCGTTGGCCATCTATTGAACTAACACTATCACGGCAAACAGGATAACAGGTAGGTAAGTAGGTATTATATACAGCATATTGAACCAATGCTGGTTTGATGTTGGCCCAGCGTCGCAGACGGTGGGCCGGCATTACACCAGAATTGGTTACACCAGGAGTCGTGTTGGCCTGGACAGGGTCCTTCTGAGGTGTTTTTACTTCCAGATAAGAAATATCTGTTCTGAATCAGCAGAGATGCTAATCAAGGTCTAGTGATGACAGCACACTGAAGATTAATTCTGCTGATGGAATGGGAAGAGGTTCAACTGAAAACCCTATAAGGCCGACTTCACAAAAATAACATGCAATGTTTGGTAATATAATATTTGTTATGAACTGAAATATGTGTTTCATGAACTGCTGAATTCACAGCTGCTGGAATTTCTGTGTTGGCTGTGCTATTTACAAGGACGTTTGTCTGATGATTTTAGGATTCTTTTTGAGTTTAAAGGGTTATAATTCCAACCTCTTTCTCACGTCCACACTGAGGCTGGATGTTTATTAGAGGGCTTGTTTTCTTTGATATATTTTATCAACCCCCTTGACTGATCCAGACGTTATCTCGTAGTTTATTGTCACTTCAATAGAAAGATAATTAAAACTTCCATAAATACTGAATATATATTTTTTCCAGAAATACAAGCCGTTTTTGTTTTAAATGCGCTAAATATAAGATAACAATTCAGGTGGGTTGTTTTCAGTAATTTTATGGAAAATGAACGCTCAGTGAACGCGTAGCCTACATTGATTCAATGTTGGCTCAATGTTGGGCCAACATCTGCGACGATGGCCCAACACTGAACCAACATTCTGATGACATCACAGTTATGTGTGGTAAAAATGAAATGAATCGGGCTTTATGCCACCTTTGTGCACATATAGGCTAAACTGGGCCAGGAGAACCTCCTGAGGATGGTGAGATGATTGAGATGACACTGTCCTCCAGACACAGGATTCGAAATTCGAGCCCTGGCGGTCTGAGGCCGAGCACGCTACCTCTCGGTCACGGAGGCTCCCCACAATACTGACTTTCACACGTGGATGGGGAAGAAACAATTTTTGTTTTTTTCAAACCGCCGAGACCGGGAACCGAACCCCGAACTCTGGCGTGAAAGGCAGCGGTGCTAACCACTACCCTAGGGCCCCCACCCAGTATTGTGTGGTACTGGGTCAATACAACATCCATATTATCAGAAATAGATATCTATTTCTGATATTGACCCTTTATTGGGGGCCAAATATGTAGCCCTAGTTAAAACGGCTGAATACCGAATCTTAACGTTCAATACCGTCGTTAGTAGCAGACAGGTGCTTTGTCAGTGACATGAATCGGCATGCGGCGCAATATTGACCCACGGAAGGTCTCGACGGAATGATGGGTAAAATGACGGGCTTTCTGTCAAACGCACTTCATTGTTACAGATATTTCCTTGTCATGTAAATATAATTATCTCTTTGAAAAATCTGTGTGGTGGCTCAAACTAAGGAAAATATAATCATGTAATTGATAGTAAGCGAAAGGTTTCCTGTCTTAAGAAGTCGATACTGTGTGATGGAGTAGACATAGCTGCAATTACACCTCCCTGATAATAACAAGGATGTTATATAACCTGCCTGGTAGTAGCATGAGGTTATATAACCTTCCTGGTAGTAGCAAGGAGGTTTTATAACCACCCTTGTTGTAGCAAGGAGGTTATATAACCTCCAGCATAATAGCAAGAAAGTTATCTAATCTCCCTAATAATAGCAAGGAGGTTATAATTATAACCTCCCTGTTAGTAGCAAAGAGTTTTTATAACTTCACTGCTAGTAGAAGGAGGTTATATAACCTCCCTGTTAGTAGCAAGGAGGTTATATAACCTCCATGATAATGGTTTTATAGACTCCCTGTTAGTAGCAAGGAGGTTATATAATCTCCCTGATAATGGTTATATAACCTCCCTGTTAGTAGCAGGAGGTTATATACCCTCCCTGGCAGTAGCATGAGGTTATATAACCTCCCTGGTAGTAGCAATGAGGTAATATAACCTACCTGGTAGTAGCAATGATGTTATATAACCTCCCTGGTAGTAGCAAAGAGGTTATATACCCTTCCTGGTAGTAGCCAGGAGATTATATAACCTCCCTGTTAGTTGCAAGGAGGTTATATAACCTCCCTGTTAGTAGCAAGGAGGTTATATAACCTACCTGGTAGTAGCAAGGAGGTTATATAACCTCAAGGAGGTTATATAACCTCCATGCTACTAGCAAGGAGGTTATATAACCTACCTGGTCATAGCAAGGAGGTTATAACTACTGACTTGACAAGTAATCAGTTAATTACTGCTCTTGTCAGTTTGAGGCAGTATATAGTTTGTCTGGGATGTGTACACACACTATAGCCTGCAGATTGACCACGTACAAAATCGTGGGACATTTATTTGGACGGTCATATCTAAGTATTGTCCTCGAATAATCAGGTCGAAACTATGTTTTTAGAATCAGTAACATTTCTGCAACGATATCGCATGCTGAGCTCATTTTCCACACAGTCATGAGAAAGTTATGGACATATTTCGGACCCTGGGATTGAGATCACCCTCAGTCACCGTCATGTTGAAAAACGTTGATTTTTCCGGGGAAGATGAATACAGCAATCCAGGGCCTCGGAGAGGATGTCACGGATGTCACGGACACACACACAACATAATATTATATATCATTGATCGATCATCTTTAGGCTAAAATGTTTCTGACTGTCACATAATATCCACCATCAGTACTTATAATAATTCAAACCCAATTTCTCAACTATTTGGCGCGATTGTAAACAGATTTATATATATCAGCATTAGAAAAGGAACAGGGGTCTTTACGGGTGGGTCACCTATCAACAGACTAAATTAATTCGCTCTGGATACTCAATTTAAACGTATATATATCAATTTATAGTCAGGCAGAATATTGGAATCTTGGGGCGGAATCTTGCAATGTCGCATTACAAATATTTTTTTTTGCATTTTAACAACCATTGTATTGTTATATTGATACCAGGTATTTACAGATATATATTGCCAGGCTATGTGTGTTACAACTTACAGACTTCCAATATGTCTTTGTTCAATTGTTGTGACATTTTTGCACCTGATAACATACCCTTGGAGCAGATGAGCTAAGCCAATAAAAAAATTAAGAATCTCCCAGATTTATTTAATACGAGTTTGCGCAGTGAACAATTGTCTGATTAAAACAGTTCAGTGTTGCTCACCGTGTGGCGTGTTGTTATTGAAAAAGGTGTATTAGTTTATCAAAGGAGTTCACCACTGTAATGAATACGTTATCTGACCGATAATGGACAGTTACCTGATAATAGACAGCGCTTTGTTGTGTTTTTTGACGTGGTACACGTACAGCACTTCGACGGTTCTTTATTTTCTTCTCTATCCATAGAACTCTTCTTGATCATTGTGGCCCAATCTTGGGTCAATGGTGGGTCAGCGTTGTAGACGGTGACCTACCATTGGCCCAATCTTGTGTCAATGGTGGGTCAATGGTGGGTCACCGTTGTAGGCGGTGACTCACCATTGGCCCAATGTTGGGTCAATGGTGGGTCACTGTTGTGGACGGTGACCCACCATTGGCCCAATGTTGGGTCAATGGTGGGTCACCGTTGTAGACGGTGACCCACCGTGGGTCACCGTTGTAGACGGTGACCCACCATTGACCCAATATTGGGTGAAAGCTGACCAGTAGCCTTTACCAGTCATTGCATTGATGTTTTTTTAAGGCTGATTATTGATGCAGTTAAAGATATATTCAGAACCTGCCGGATGACATCTTGTCATCCCTGAGCAATTTGCGCCGGGGGGGGGGGGGCAAAATTCAAGGTCAAAGGTCGATGTCAAGGTAGGAAAAAGTGTAATACCTCTTGTTGTGTAGTTTCGACTGAAAAAAATCATTTCTTATATTATTTTCATGTAATCTTCAAGGTCAAAAGGTCACCGGATCGAATCCCGAGCCTGACAGTTATTAACCAAAGAGACCAAAGGGTTTTTTCAATTTGAAATTATCATATCAATCATGACTTTAGTTTCACTGGTTATGGGTTCAAATATTTTACTTTTTCAGTTCGGGGACCGACTTTAGACGTCAGATTCTGACGTCTAAAGTCGGTCCCCGCACTTAAAGGGTTAAGTCGGTCCCCGCACTGAAAGGGTTCACTGACGACGCTGGCCCAACATTAAACCAACCATCTTGTGTTTACTGGTTGGTGGCGAGCACATTTAACTTACTATATTACTCTATAGATGTGGCTTTGCCATCGTGGAATTAACACTTTCAGTTCGGGAGACGTCAGATTCTGACGTCCAAGCCTATAGAGCCATCAGATCCTGACATCTAATGTCGATCCCCGCGCCGAAAGGGTCAAACATATTTTATAATGCAGTAGAGCCATAACATATATATTCAAATGAAGCGGAAACAGCTAAGACTTTTACGATGATTTAAATTGAAAAAAACGCTTTGGTTTCCAAGGCAGGGTTCCCCACAGAAAAAAAAATCATCTGGTCGTTATCTTAAAAATCTTAACTTAGTGCGCGCGAGCAGCATAATAAAATATTTACTGTTGCATGCGCGCGCGCAATAAAAAATATCAAAGCTTTTTTTATTTGTGTTGTTTGCCTGACTGTCTGTGTGCCGTCACCATACTCCAGCATACCCAGCATACGTCAGAGTTACGCAATTTTGATTGAATTTGAGTGGAATAGTCTAAAAGTGTCTGAAGTTGATAATTTGGAAAATAGAAAGTTCCTAGAAGCGTCTCATTCTAATTTCTGAAATTAAGAAAGTTCGCTTACAAAGTTCTGAATTGTCTGTCTGTTATTTTGTCTTGTTGATTTGATGGTTGGTGAGTTATGTATTTGAGTGTAGGCCTATGCATGTTTTCTTGGTGTTTTATGCGTTTTTGTTTGTTGGTGAGAGTTATTATTCTCTAATTTATAAGTGTTGTTGTCTATGCGTGACAAGGTTTGTGAGTTAGTATCACTCACTGACCAAGGTGGTGCCACTTTGGTGAGTGACAATGAACGTGTCGTGGTGACTGGTAACGCTAGAAGTGTTGGCCCGTCAACGCTGTTATCACATTCTCGAGTACTGCCAGCTCCGCCAGCGTCGCGCCAATGCCGGTTCAGCGCTGTTAGCACTGGACTGACATTGGCACAGCGGTGGCCACACTGTGAAAGCACTTTCTACACTTGCTGTCAGCGCTGCTTCTGCCAGGTGTAGGCCTACATCTATGTTATGTAACATACAGCACATTCATGACGGGTGGCCCAGAGGAGGGGGGATTATGGGGGGGTGGTTACACGTATGTTATGTGTACATTTTTGTGTTCACTGTACATCGGCTAGCCGTGGATCAGGCGACTCGCTCCGCTTATCAGCGCTATACATCGGCAATAGGCCTATATACGCGCACACCAGTCTTACACGTACTCGCTGATCGCTAGACCAACACAGTATGACACTAGCGACAGGAATATTGGCTAATCTACCAGATGGATAACAGCCGGATGTGACCTATTACATGCTGGTCGGCATAAAATTCATCGGGTCGGTATGCCGGCATTTCCGGCACTGTGGGGAACCCTGTTCCAAGGGTTATACAAACATATGACAGCGTTGTAGGGTTAGGTGCTTTATTGGGTAAATCCTCGCCATTTCTCTCCATTTGATCCTTTAATGCATCGTGAGGGCTTTAAGGGTTAAGTACCCTAGTGACCCAAGGGTTAATGTTAGTAATTAAACACCTGAGTGTCTCAAGGGTTAATGCTCTTAATATAGTAATCACATATTATTGACATTTAAAGGCCTAACTGTGTTAAGTCCGTTTAATGAGCATGTCTGCTTACCAATAGGCCTATATTTGCTGAATTTGAGACTAATCTAGTGTTAAAGTTCGAAATCGTAGAATATTAAGTAGAGTGTGCTATGCTAACATTCAGGCAATCAATTATTAGAGCTTGACCTGAGTTTTAGCGTTGTACCAACGCCGTACTGACAATGGCAGGGAGGCCGGATCCGCGAGGCACTGGAATGTGGACGCGGCCCTCAGGCGATGTGCCTGGAATGTGATGCAGAGAGAAAGTAGGGTAGTGCGGCCTTTTGCCAGTGAGTGTCGTGCGCGCCGTCAACCCGGCCGCTGTCAGAAACGGCTACTCACAGAGATTGTGACATTTATCTTTTACAATAGTGTTTTAATAAATAAGACTACCACGTTCTATTATTATCATGTTTACCATCTATACATGAGACTGAATCCTGTGAAATACTTTTCATCAATAAAGAAGCTTGAAACTGTATTCTTATCCAGACTTCTCCTCGTAAGATAAATGATCCTATATTTAATATATTAGGTCAATTTCCAAATATCCTAATAAAGGGAACTAACACTAGTCTCTAGTGGACGAGCCTATGTAAAGGCCTACTCTACAGTCAACGTGATACATTGATATGATGCTGTGATAATGTTGGTCCACCGTCTACGAAGCCGGCACAACATTAGCCCAACATCGGCTCAATGTCTGACGTTACAGCCTGTGTGTGTGGGAGGCACCCTATACCCCCTGACAGCCTGATACTATATGGCGCATCTATGTAACCTGGGAGCTTAAAGGGTCAATCTGTGACGTCTAGATGATAATATAAGTCTGAAAATGGACCTGGGAGCTTAAAGGGTGAATCTGTGACGTCTAAATAATAATATAAGTCTGAAAATGGACCTGGGAGCTTAAAGGGTCAATCTGTGATGTCTAAATAATAATATAACTCGGGGCGTCAGAATAGACGTCAGACGTCCCGACTTTAGACATCAGAATCTGACGTCTAAAGTCGGGACGTCAGAATCTGACGTCTATTCTGACTTCTGAAGTCGATCCCCGCACGCTGTAAGAATCTGACGTCTACAGACGTGAGATTCTAAAGTTGGGCGTCAGATTATTTTTAAGTGCAAAATATAGTCACAGAAGCGTTTTGCTACTGAGAAAAAGAATAATATTAAGAATAAAGAGATTATATCAACAATTCTGTTCAAATTACTGACAAAATTATATTCTTTGGCGATTTTTTGCACTGAATAGTAACAATACTCGTGAATTAGTGAAAAGATTGACATAATCACTGGACCGTGACTGTACCAGGGTACCAAGGTTGATGTGTCCCGATGTGCACGTGTTTTAAGGTTGGTGGCTTTGATTTAACAATTTTTTTCCGCCCTGGCGGATTTACAGGCTCTTTTTTTCAAAATGGCCGCCACCCACGTCTGTGCAGGTGCGTGTATTCGCTGTGGGGTCCGCGCCCGCGGGGAGGGGGGTGTAGGGTCGCATCGCATTCAAAATGGCCGCCACCCACGTCTGTGCAGGTGCGTGTATTCGCTGTGGGGTCCGCGCCCGCAGGGGGGGGGGGTATAGGGTCGAATCGCATTCAAAATGGCCGCCAGTGAGCGCTGAAAAGAGCGCATTAGAGGGCAATATGCAGCTGTATAGGCCTACAGTATGCCCATACTGTACATATATTCTGATATTATATACTGTGTGTGTGTGATGTGTCAAAACTCGCCCAGCAAATTATTCAATAGGCCCAGCACCCTATTGTCATCAGGGAAAAAAGCTATGATTATATGATTAGGTTTTTTCCTTTTCCACCAATAAATACAAACAAGTTTAGTAATGTTAGGCTACAATCAATTCTTTGATTTATCAAAACGGTGATTTTTTATTATTTTAAAATATTATGGTATAAATTAGTATAAGCCTGGAACGTAGGCCTATTTTCGTCACATGTCACCATTCTGATGACATTTGCGCCTCTGAGCTCGGATCACCAAGGATTTATGCCTATAAAAGTGTGTTATTATTATCATTAATATCAGTGCACAGGCATTGCCCCAATGTTGGCTTAATGTTGGTCCACCGTCTACGGCGTTGGCCCAGCATACACACGGCTACACGGCTCTCCAAAGCCAAAGGACAATATTTACCACTTATAAGTGGAAGTAGATATCTGCCTACTTGCAAAGACCATCAATTGCAAATTGCAGGCAATATGGACTCCCAAATGCCGCACTTAGTTACTCAGCCAAAAGGCAGTATCTGCTTACTTGTAATGTAATCAGATACTCGGTATTTTGTGACTTTATACCATAAAATGGTGTCGTACAAAGCCAAAAGGCAGTATCTGCTAACTTGTAATGTAATCAGATACTCGGTACTTTTTGGCTTTATACCATAAAATGGTGTCGTACAAAGCCAAAAGGCAGTATCTGCTAACTTGTAATGTAATCAGATACTCGGTACTTTTTGGCTTTATACCATAAAATGGTGTCGTACAAAGCCAAAAGGCTGTATCTGCTAACTTGTAATGTAATCAGATACTGGTTGGCTTTACACCGCACAATTATGCCGTATAAAGCCAAAAGGCAGTATCTGCTAACTTGTACAGTAAGGCAGTATCTGCTTACTTGCAAAGTAAGCAGATACTGCCTTTTAGCTTCACAGAGCAGAATGTTAACCCTTTCAGCACTGATCCCACATTTAGCTATTATTACACACTTATATTGTCATTTTAATTCACCTCATTCATAAAGGGTCGGTTTAAACATTCCACAATAACTTTATATCGGACGATAAAATAACATCGAGCTAGAATCGATGTTATTGATATTAGTGAGGCCATTTACACACGTGATCAACTGCTTCATCTCGGGATAATGTCAAATAGGAATAGAAGCGATATTTAAAGATCGCGCAATGAATTGTACCTTGACCAAATCAAAAGAACGCTATGCTGGCGTAACAGGAAAGCAGATAGCACAAACTCTGCAAATGGGCTCAAAATCAAGCGATAATTATTTAATTAATTAATTATTAATTATTTAAATAATTACTTATTTAATTTAATAATTAATGCAATGATCCATGGACCGGTTAGATAATTTGTAGCATGGACCGGTTAGATAATTTGTAGCGTTTGCATTTGATATTTTAATACCAGACAAACACCAACATCACAAGGTCTTGTAAACGTATTTACAGCATCAGCCCAATGCCGGGCCAATGTATACAGCGTTGGCCATCTATTGAACTAACACTATCAGGCAAACAGGATAACAGGTAGGTAAGTAGGTATTATATACAGCATATTGAACCAATGCTGGTTTGATGTTGGCCCAGCGTCGCAGACGGTGGGCCGGCATTACACCAGAATTGGTTACACCAGGAGTCGTGTTGGCCTGGACAGGGTCCTTCTGAGGTGTTTTTACTTCCAGATAAGAAATATCTGTTCTGAATCAGCAGAGATGCTAATCAAGGTCTAGTGATGACAGCACACTGAAGATTAATTCTGCTGATGGAATGGGAAGAGGTTCAACTGAAAACCCTATAAGGCCGACTTCACAAAAATAACATGCAATGTTTGGTAATATAATATTTGTTATGAACTAAAATATGTGTTTCATGAACTGCTGAATTCACAGCTGCTGGAATTTGTGTTGCCTGTGCTATTTACAAGGACGTTTGTCTGATGATTTTAGGATTCTTTTTGAGCTTAAAGGGTTATAATTCCAACCTCTCTCTCACGGACCAAATGAGAAATCGAGGCCGGCCATATCATCAAGTGTCCCTGGGTATCGAGCCGCAACCGGACCAAATGAGCCATCGGGGCCGGCCATATCATCAAGTGTCACAACCGGACCAAATGAGCCATCAGGGCCGGCATATCATCAAGTGTCGCTGAGTATCGAGCCACAACCGGAGCAAATGAGCCATCGGGGCTGGCCATATCATCAAGTGTCACAACCGGACCAAATTAGCCATCAGGGCCGGCCATATCATCAAGTGTCCCTGAGTATTGAGCCACAACCGGACCAAATGAGCCATCGGGGCAGGCCATATCATCAAGTGTCGCTGAGTATCGAGCCACAACCGGACCAAATGAGCCATCAGGGCTGGCCATATCATCAAGTGTCACAACCGGACCAAATGAGCCATCGGGGCCGGCATATCATCAAGTGTCGCTGAGTATTGAGCCACAACCGGACCAAATGAGCCATCGGGGCTGGCCATATCATCAAGTGTCACAACCGGACCAAATGAGCCATCAGGGCTGGCATATCATCAAGTGTCGCTGAGTATCGAGCCACAACCGGACCAAATGAGTTATCGGGGCTGGCCATATCATCAAGTGTCACAACCGGACCAAATGAGCCATCGGGGCTGGCCATATCATCAAGTGTCACAACCGGACCAAATGAGCCATCGGGGCCGGCCATATCATCAAGTGTCCCTGAGTATTGAGCCACTACCGGACCAAATGAGCCATCGGGGCCGCCATATCATCAAGTGTCGCTGAGTATTGAGCCACAACCGGACCAAATGAGCCATCGGGGCCGGCCATATCATCAAGTGTCCCTGAGTATTGAGCCACAACCGGACCAAATGAGCCATCGGGGCCGGCCATATCAACAAGTGTCCCTGAGTATTGAGGCACAACCGGACCAAATGAGCCATCGGTGCAGGCCATATTATCAAGTGTCACTGCAATGAAAGGGTTTACCCTTCAAACAACAGACCTTGAACCAATCATGGTTTACTGCTGGAGCACCGTCACCACGCTGCCCAACATTCATCTATTATTGCTCTGATCACGCTAATGATTCTATGAGTTCTGAACCAGCATTGTTACAGCGTTGTCACAGCGTTGTTACAGCGTTGATCTGGGGTCCAGCTGTTTGTCTCTCTATAAATATCAGACGTGATCCCAGTGTCTGTTTAATGTTGGCGCATCGTCCGCGACGCTGGCCCAACTTCAACCCAACCACTGGCGGGTCCCGGATGTGAAGAAAGGTGGCACCTTCCTAGCTCACTGGATCCGGTTTTACGTCCTGTCTTTGTTGGGACTGGTTAGGGTCTGTTCAATAATTACGTAACGCTTATGGGGGAGGGGGGTTATGGAATGCGCTAAGGATCGTAGTCTAGTCAAAGTAATGTTAAAAAGCGTTACGAAGGGGGGGGGGTCAAAAATCTTCCACAAAAGCGTTACGTAATTGTTGAACGGTCCCTTGAATGATCCCAGAAAACACGGATTGACCCAATGTTTTCTCAAAGTTGAAACAGAGTCTGTGACACTGACCCAGATTTGAAACAACATTGGGTCAACGTCTTCTAATGTTTGCTGTTATTGCTGCTATCCCAGCAAACACGGGACATTCACCCGATGCTGTTTCGATGTTGGCCCATCGTCTTCGACGCTGGCCCAACATTGAAACATCATTGGGTGAATGTCCCGTGTTTCATGGGATGATTATTTTGGCCGGGTGTCTGCGACATCTACCCATGAACTCAATATTTGGTCAGCACCTGGGTATTATCTATCTGAGCAAGTTAGCAAACGTCACCCTCCACAACGGGGGCGAGATCCTTCTAACTAATCTGAGCTGGCATGGCTAATGTAGCGAAGTCAGTGTCAGTGTAGGCTATGTAGGCCTCAGAGCCTATAGAGGCCTATAACATTACATCAAACGCCATAGCTAATCTATTATTAGTCAGACTTTACAGTAAAGTTTACACACATGTTAGAGGTAATAATATAGACTACTTACTCATTCAGATTCTGATAAATTCCATTATTTTCTCTTATTTATTTGTCTGGATACAGTACACCTGTCTCTGTCCTGACGATTGTGGCGTGATATTTATCAGATCAGTCCACAAGTCCAGACACTGCTCTGTGTACACAGTAGTCCACAAACAGAGAGGTCAATAACTAGATAACCACCTGTATAACCACTTGTATAACCACCGTGACGTATACTAGTTGTCAGGACAACACAGCAAACACAAGATAGTCAACCAATGCTGGTTTAATGTTGGGCCAGCGTCGTAGACGGTGGCCCAACATTAAAACAGCATTTAACAATGCCTCGTGTTTGTTGAGCTGTAGCCTGACCAGGGGTGTATCCAGTGTGGGGGGCTCAGGTTTGTGGCTCAGGTATTTGTGGAAGTAGCCTATTTACATTACCGTTAGTGCTCAGATATGGTAGGCATATTCCATTCCATCTTTGTATAAACAGTCTAAGGTGTCGCTATTTTATATTATCAATTAATTATAATAATTAAGTAAGTGATTAAATTGTTCCTTAACGTCACGTTTCTATCGGGACGGGTCATTTAAATGCGTCAGTAATATGTAAAATACAGTTCATTGTGTATAATGTGATATGGTATGGTGGGTTATTGGGATTCTTCAATTGAGTACGACATCAGGGTTGAAAGGGTTAACCCTTTAAGTGCTGTTCTACTACTTCATAATGTTTCATTTGAAGCTAACATTGCAAACCTAACCCTTTCATTGCTACGCACGAATATAACCATTGCTGATGTAATTACTAGCTGAACCCTTGTCCTGCTAGGGCCGTATATCGGGTTCCTTCATGATACAGTCCAAATATAATGTCATTTAATTATCCCACTAAGCTAATATATTTACACTTGCATAGACTCGCAACCCACAACGTCAAGTGGGTGAAAATTACACATATTTGTTTAATTTGAGACCAAACATTTGCAAATCTTGATGTTTAAACACACATTTCGTCCCAATAACAGTGACTCAGCCGGATAATAAAACTTATTAGAAGCGACTATAGTCACGCTTAGAGGTTTAAGGGTTAAATTGATGAGAACGATTGTAGTCGATGATCAGTAAATCGATTGTAGTCGATGATCAGTAAATTGATTGTAGTCGATGATCAGTAAATCGATTGTAGTCGATGATCAGTAGATCGATTGTAGTCGATGATCAGTAAATCGATTGTAGTCGATGATCAGTAAATCGATTGTAGTCGATGATCAGTAAATCGATTGTAGTCGATGATCAGTAGATCGATTGTAGTCGATGATCAGTAAATCGATTGTAGTCGATGATCAGTAAATCGATTGTAGTCGATGATCAGTAAATCGATTGTAGTCGATGATCAGTAAATCGATTGTAGTCGATGATCAGTAAATCGATTGTAGTCGATGATCAGTAGATCGATTGTAGTCGATGATCAGTAAATCGATTGTAGTCGATGATCAGTAAAACGATTGTAGTCGATGATCAGTAAATCGATTGTAGTCGATGATCAGTAAATCGATTGTAGTCGATGATCAGTAAATCGATTGTAGTCGATGATCAGTAAATCGATTGTAGTCGATGATCAGTAAATCGATTGTAGTCGATGATCAGTAAATCGATTGTAGTCGATGATCAGTAAATCGATTGTAGTCGATGATCAGTAAATCGAATAACTCAAGTTGAGTTTGTTTATTTTTATCATCAGTAAATCAAAAAGGCCTAAGTCAAATTGAGAGATGTCTAATTTTCAGTAATATACTATGTTTCTTTAATTTGAAGCTGTACATTGCGTTAGCAATTCCAGCTTGAAATGAATGAAAACTACATAGATAGGAAGGGTATTCCCCCTGCCCCGGCCAGGGGGAATACCCTTCCTATCTATGTATGTTTCGTTATTTGAATGAAAAATGGAAAAAATAATAGAAAGAAGTATAATTGAGCAGTACAAGGAATAAGCTTTCATTCTCCACACTCGAATATATCCGGGATAGGAATCTATCTGTCAACCGAATATATCAGGGATAAAACACGAGGGGAACTGTAGATTTCACCACAATAACCTGGGGTAGAAAGAGTTGAAGCAGATGAGTCGTCATGCTTGACTGAACCACTATATTTACATGGCGGTGGACCCCACTTCACGTCGACCATGGACCCCACTCCACCTGGATGTTGATCATTCTGTGCATGCATTGTATTGTGCGCCCACAATATTTACTCAGTGAATCATGATGACTCACACACTTTGATCCTTTGACAGTTACACACAACTGTTGTCTTTTGTAACCTCATCCTATTAATTTACTATATTTAACCTTCATCCTTCAAAACATTCATCCTGATAATTTATTATATTCAATTTTAAATTTATAAATTTAATTTTAAAATATATTTAAATATTTAAATATTTTAAAGGTTGTGGTGAAGTTACGCGGCCACTTTGCCGAGCGTGCTACCTCTCAGTCACAGAGTCTCTCCACAATACTATGTAATTACGAAACCTCAATACCAAAGTGGAATAAACCCGGTAGGGCGTACGGTGCTAACCATTACTCCAGGGCCTAGTTAGATCAGTAAGTCCAGATAATAAAAATGTACATATGTTTTTTGCTATCTTGCTGTGTGTACCGTCAAAGCTGGGAACCATTAAAAAGATAATTCATTTTCTGAGCTAGAATTTATTTACTGAGAGATTTTCATCAACATAATCCCAGCAAACACAAGAAGTTCCGTCAAGGTTGGTCCAATGACATACACCACAGTGGGCCAGCATTGAGCCAGCATTGTACGAGCGTCTATTGTCTGCTGGCAAATAGGTGTCGATGCCATTCACTGTAACATAATTATTAGTAACAATACTAGTATTGCATTAGAGTCTCTGAATTGCATAGCTAAGGCCAGGGGCTAGTATAGAGAGTAAACAGTAATGGACCAAGGACGGATCCCTAGGGAATAATAATATTAGAACACTTATAAAGCGCCTAAATCCATCCTAGGGACGTTCATGGGCGCGTGACAGTTTGCTAAATTATACCAGATGTATCTTATGATAAATCCGTTAAAGTCAGCTGAAACGATTTTATAGACAAAATAGGTAATTAACATTTTAAAATAATGAAACATGTTATGAACATTATATTGTCTCTGATGATATGCCTCGCTAAATATGCGTGTTGTAAGTTTAGCTTTGAAAAATGTTAATGTTTGTTCGCCAGTGATGTAATATAGCAGTTCATTCCACAATAATGGAGCAGCAACAGAGAAAGCACGGCTTCTATAAGAGTCCAATCTAGGCCGAGCCACAGACAAAAAGGTGTGACTTCAGCTGGACTGGATAAACAATCCATAATGGGGCATTCTGACCTGTCCTTTTTTTCTTATCACGCAGAGGGAGATGCTTTATAATCATACCCTACAAGGACGCCTAGATGATTTAAAAAAAAAAACATGTGAAAATCGATCCATCTTCTTTCTATTTTAAACCCTTTAAATGCCTATCACGATTCTTTTCTTCAAGTCTAGAACTAGGAATAAACAGGCAAGCTAAGCTTTTGTGGAATTTTTAAATGTGTTTGATCAATTTCTAGTAATTGTAGTAGAAATAGTAGTAAATTATTGCTTTACATCACTTTCCACCACTATTGCGGCTGCTTCACAATTATGCAACAAATATGTTAATTAATATCAGATGACTATTCAGATAAAATATAATGTAGCAGACAATATGCAAATTTAAACTAATGTGCTAATAATATTCACATGTATGGTGATAATATGCTTAAGATGAGCTCATACAAGGCTATTAGTCAGCTTAGTCCTTTAACCGCCAAATTATTCAATCAGATTTTTCACCCACTTGAAGTTGTGTCTCGCTGACGCGATCCACAACTTCAAGTGAGTGAAAATTATTCAGATTTGACATAATGGATGTCAACTGATTTCAATTATTGCTGATTGATGTCACATTTGATCTTAAACATGTTTAAAAGGTGGTACATAATGTGCCGATAAAAAATGACAACCCGAATATATGCGGCACCGGCGGCGAAAGGGTTAAATAATGAGCACTATTAATCAGCTCATGTTATTAATGCTCTTTGACAGCTGATGTATGCGGTGATATTTTTTGTCTTATTCAGCTCATGATTTACTGTAAACATTGTATTGATCTTAGTCAGCTGATGTAGCTCTGATACTCCAGTTCACCCAGCAAAACATGAATAACCGACATATTTTATACTGAACCATGGTTGAACAGCCAGCATCGTAGACGTTGGCCAAACATCAAAGTAAAACAGTAGTTCTGCATGCACAGATCAGGGTAGTTTTCAGAATATGTAAACTCATTCATGATATCATCAAGCCACAACGATGCGCTGCTGTATGTACTGAATTTGCCTAAATTGTGGGTGACTTCACTTGCAGAAATAGGTTATATTGCCTAGTAATATCATCACATTTCCATTCATCAATTCTCTTGGCATCAACTAAAATGGTTAGAATCCTCATCAACTTTTTCTTGCATAGTTCTGCATCTTGGAAAATGATGTTTGGAGAAAGAGATCAGCTGTGCTAAACATGCCAGCTGTACTTTACTATCCGAAAATTCACCTTCTTCTTGTCCGATATTTCAGTTGAACTTCACAACCTAGTGGAAGAAAATTCCAAATTTACCTTGGTGTAATTCAATGCCTCGTCACGTGGGAATTTGTATGACGTAAGTTCTCCTTTTGTGTTCATTTGTTCTAAATTGACATCAACATTGTTTTTAAATTCATCACCAATAAAAGGAACCATAGGTGCATTCGCCTCAGTGCACCACCTGCAGCACCACCACCCTGAGACCACCGAGACCTACAACCGGACAGGACGCGGTATCGAAGCAGACGACCTGACCCAAGAGATCGCAGGGACGCAAGGAGTGACTGGTGGCAGGCAACGGCGACACCTCGGTGGACCGAGGAAGGTCAGCCCATCTGCCTACGGTGTAGCAGCATCGGTCACACGAGCCGGACATGTGATCGCATATAAACCGAGCCTGTAATATCGGGCGGCTTGTCACAATCACAAGTGGCATCTATGACATAACCTGACAAGCTGATTGCCGAGATGGGCGATCAGCGGTAATCAGCATAAACATTAGAAAAGTCTAAGTATACATTTCCCAGCTATCAAGAAACCCAGGTAAACACCGTTGTTGAAAATTCCATCTAACGATGGCCTGATTGTTTGTCACGCTGACCACCGGCGGCTCGCCACGGCCATTGTTTGCCTACGCGGCCTGGAACTGGCCTATGTTTGTGACACCTCTTAATTGCTGGTCTCGCCCTGGACAAGGGCTCCGGGTTCACCCCTAGCCCCCGCTTCCTGCCGATATTGCGATATCAGGAACCCAGAAGCTGACAACCGAAGAAAGTCAGATGCGTTGTTAAGACTGTTCAGCCAGAACACCGATCTTACAGAGAGTGCGGCCAATAAATGAAGGGCAGGTCTGAAAGCAAAGAACGGATGCAAGACTACGGACGACCGGTGCAGGAGCGGACAAGAAAAAAGGATAGGTCTGAACGCCCCTTTTGTTCAACCTTAAGCATGATATGAACCACCGGCCAGACTAAACATTAAGTGACGGTAATGATCAATGTCTGGATGAAAACTTCTAGGTATGAAAACTTGTAAACAGTATGAGTTTGACGACAACATGCGTGTACAAACTGATAATATGCATTTCTATTTGACACAATTTTGTCACATGTACAATAGTCATAAGATAAACATAAGTTACATAACTGAAATCAGCTTCGAAGCACTAATAACATATAATAAAATGATTCTTAATCAGAGTTAACTCAATCTGATAGTTAGCACACAAACATATTGTGACTGTTATAGCGATAAACCATATTTTATTCTCCATATTAAATACAATAAGATATAGAAACAGCGTTCTTTTGGGTGTGATATGGGAAAATACAGCAATCGTCCAATGAATAAGGTGTGAGCCTGTAGACGAACACGTTTTTCATTGGACGATATCACACAAAAAATGAAGAGCGTTTGTATTTTTCTCACAGGATCAACTTACACATGATATAAACATGATAACTGCCATACATTGTAGTTCAAGTTACACATGATATAACCATGTAACTGCCATACATTGTAGGGCAAGAGTGTGAAAAGGTCTGATACCGATATATATTTCATAATGAAATATAAAGTGTGAGAATAACATATAAAAAACGGGTTCATAATTAAACTTAACTAACTGACAGTAGGCACATAAGCAAATTGTGACTGTAATAGCGATAAACCATATTACAATCATTTCTTACAATACACTTTTCCTAATGTATATTCAAATCATCTATACCAAAACTAGAATAAGAATGTTAAGTTATTTCAAGAAGGCCTTTTTCAACAATGCCAATCATTTCTAAACCATTTAAATATGTATATTGAACTTTATTAGCAAAACTAGTGAGCATTTATTAGTTATAATAAACTTATCAGATGCCCTATTGTAATTATTACGTAAATATCAGTTTTCTTTATTAACTATACTGGTGTTCTTAACAAAAACAATTTAAAAAATATTTCTAATGACAATGCTCCTAATAAATCACTATATATATCAACATGTGTTATTTAACTGCTATGTTTGGTGATTCAATTAAGTTTAAGCTCATATTATATTATTATCGACTATACATATGTACAATATAATAATTAGAGTTTGATAAATGAAACGCTTTGTATAGCTTTATCTTTATTAGATGTTTTTTCCGGATCGAAATGTGATGGTTCAAGTACTGCGATAGTGTTTTTTCGAAGATGTACATTACTTAGCATCCCTTCCCCCTCCGCCCGCCATAGTGGGACAAATTATTATTGGCCTCATGTTAGATTGATTATGGGTCATACATAGTCTGTGATGCTGGGCCAGCACTAATTCAACAATTACCCAGCGTATCGTTTATGTAATATAATACAGTAAAACCTGTACATACCGGAATACCTTGGGGACAAAGTTTTATTTTGGTTGGACAGGTTCTGGTTTGGACAGGGTTTTTGCTTTCGGAGGGGAGCAAACAACGATTACTTGTACCATTGACATGAGGGTAATTATTCAGGGTGCGTCGTCGGTAGGTCTGCAAATGATAGGTGGATGGGTGCAAACAAATTGATATATGAAAAAACACTTTTTTAAAGATGTTTTATTATATTAAAATAATAAGCATATAGTAATTATACTGATCTTATCTGCCTGTATTGTGATTCTAATAAGACGTGCCTTTTAACATCTAACTAAACATATCAATAGGCCTACTTTTTTGTAAATTGTGTGTCACATATTTCACACACTGAGCGCATTTGTCATTTTATAAACAATGTTTTTTTAGCGCCTAATCTATAATAACATTACATTCTTGTAATCGCCCTTCAGACATTTCTGACACGAAGCATATTTGTTAACAGCGGCATCAGCTCGTTTAAATAGCAAAGCAATAGGTGAAGTTATGTTTTCGATACAGAGTTAATCTTATTTAAATGACGACAACACACATTTTGGTAACTTTTATATATTTTCTGGAATGTATGACGTTGGATTGAACGCTCCCATACTGTATAATTATGACATTTAATACAATTAATGCATTGACTAAGAAGCAAAAATAATATATGAATAATCCAGCGATGAAAGAATAAATCAATTTTTTGTATATTTTACCCACTGTTAGTTATTTATTTATTGGGTCATTAGGTATCACAAACAGAATAGATGTACAAAAAAACAGACTATTTTTCGTGAGAATTATGGGCCTATATGTTTAATGCACTGATATGTTTATGACTTGATATAAACTTTTAATATTTTAATAGTCAATGATTCTGTTACAATATTTTATTAACCAATTATTTTACTAATCCATTATGTTGTTAAAATACCATAGCAATCTCAACGTAAAGGTGTTACAATTTTTTTCTCTTTCACGCAAATGGTGTTACCAACACTAATTTCGCACCTTTCCCATTGGGGGGGATGGGTGTCACCTCCGCGTGGTCCCCCCTGGGCAACTTCATAGAAGGCCAAGCACATCCAAACCTTTCATCGAACCAGTTTTTTTCTATTTTTTTGCCGTGAAGTTTTTTTGTGTTTGCTTTCAGGTGGTTCAGGGTTTTTCACTGAGGCTGTTATGTTTATTTTTGAATAGTTTTTAGTTCAAATTCGTTATATATTCTTCATATATTCATATTTATATATTTTTTCATTATACTTGTCGTGCCTTACAGTGCTCTCACGGATTATGATCGCTCTGTCGTGCTAACTCTCGATGACAGACCCGATCCCCAGCTGTGGGGGCATTGTAGGTCTACTCATAATTCCTCTATGATTTGTTTTTTGTGTTTGCAGTGGTTTCTCTTTGGCATCCTGGCGACGGACGGGATGTCCGAAAGAAACCATTGCCATATAATTATTTTTTCACCTCTTTGTTTTAATGGTTTCTCTGTGGCATCCTGGCGGATAATGCAGCATGTCATACAGAAGCCACTGCCGTACAATTAGCCTGTGGTGACTTACGGTGTCCTCACGGTTTGTGATCGCTCTGTGATGTTCTTCAATATCACAGACCTTATTACCGGCTGTGGGGGCACTGTAAGTCTTTAATTTTTAAGAATTTTTTGTGGTTTAATGATTTCTGGCCAAAAAGTGAAGTAAAGAAGACATTTACTTACTTACTTATTGGTTTCTCTGTTCATTGTTTATGTCATTCATATTTATGTCTAAATGGGTTTACTTTTTTTGATTATAGTATATAGTATTATAGTATATATTATATATTTGTTTTGACATTGACACTGTTTTGACTTAGACTTGTAGTTTTTACACAATTAATCCAATTTCATGGAGATATAGTGACTTGTAAAGTCGTTCATTTTATAATCACTTCATATTTTACATTATTTATACTGATATTTTTATACCCATTAAACTGTGTTTTAGTGCAGGCGCTTCAACATGTCATCAGACTCGTTACATATAGGTGCCAGGAGCATCGTCATCATATCATATCAAACACTTTAAACTGAATATTTTGGTACGAACATGCTTTTATTAGCTTTGTCTTTCCTTTACTACTTTAACTATACAATATGGGATATTGTAATACCTGGAATTTTCAGTTAAATGGCCATACTGGCCGAAAAGTGAAGTGAAGCAAATATTTCACTTACTTACTTACCTTTCCCATTGCATAACAAGCATGATGTAACGTCACCTTGCCGCCACCTCTTTAACCCTTAGTGCACCACATGCGATTTTTAAAAAATTCTCAAAAAAAAATCGATTCTGGTTTGAACAGGTTAAATACAAAACAATTTATGCATTTGGGGAAAATAATGAGTCCGGTATTCGGAGGTTTAATTAGTACTGTTTTGAGTGTAATTAATTCGGGACCAAATAATTATTACGGCATAGACATATATATTAACCCGTGTATGAAATAAATACAACTCGATGTTTTGTTTATTACGCATCATGCACATCTCAGCCAATAGACAGCAGCGACACAATGTTGAATCACTGTCTTCGATGCCGGTCCAACAGTAATCTGTAAGGTATAGAATTAAAATGTCAAACAACATGAAGTTGTGACAGTGACCCACAAATTCAAGTGGGCTAAAATAACTCATACTTGTTGAACTTGATATCATACATTTGCAAATGGTAATATTTAAACACAGATTCCATTCCCAATAAGAGTGCTCTGATCAGCTGATGAAACAGATTAAAAACAAGTCATGAAACATATTAAAAACAAGTCATGAAACAGATTAAAAACAAGTCATGAAACAGATTAAAAACAAGTCATGAAACAGATTATAAACAAGTCATGAAACAGATTATAAACAAGTCATGAAACAGATTATAAACAAGTCATGAAACAGATTAAAAACAAGTCATGAAACAGATTATAAACAAGTCATGAAACAGATTATAAACAAGTCATGAAACAGATTATAAACAAGTCATGATTTACGCCTAAAGGGTCAGATAATATCGATTCAACGCCTCGCATTTGCGAGAGGTGTATACTATTTGCCCTGAGCAAGAAATAAATAATTCGTATATCCCGTCTAATATATTGTTTACCTGAAGAACAATATTCAACAAGACAATTACGCATGTTATGTATGTGGAGTGATACACCATCTTCTGTCAGGGGTTGGTTGATTACTGTTTGGGGGACGCTTGTTATATTTATGGGATGAGACACTATTTCAGCGACTGGTTTCCGGCTCGTAACCAACATTCGCTAATAAGCCTCAAGGTCATAAGAATCCTCGACGACAACAACTGCTCACTTGACTTTGCATAATGAGCCGCTTGCAGTGGCAGATAGAAAGTTCACGCACTCACTCACCCACTCACTCACTCACTCACTCACTCACTCACTCACTCACTCACTCACTCACTCACTCACTCACTCACTCACTCACTCACTCACTCACTCACTCACTCACTCACTCACTCACTCACTCACTCACTCACTCACTCACTCACTCACTCACTCACTCACTCACTCACTCACTCACTCACTCACTCACTCACTCACTCACTCACTCACTCACTCACTTACTCACTCACTCACTCTCTCACTCACTCACTCACTCACTCACTCACTCACTCACTCACTCACTCACTCACTAGCTCACTCACCCACTCACTCACTCACTCACTCACTCACTCACTCACTCACTCACTCACTCACTCACTCACTCACTCACTCACTCACTCACTCACTCACTTACTCACTCACTCACTCACTCACTCACCCACTCGCCCATCATAGCTGCACAGGCATACAAGGGGTTGAAGAATTTACGGAAATAAATATCTGTTCTAAATCGAACTAATCACATTTTTTCAATTTAAAAAGGTATGAGGAGCAGGTTACTTAATTTAATCCAATTCAATTAAATATCTGATAATGATTCTAGAAACATAAGAGGAAATATTGTTATCGTTAGCTGACTCACTTTAAAAATAAAATAATTCCAGTCCTGAGGCTGACATACTGTCAACTTCTATTGCTCTTTAACGTATATCACATTACCTAAATTGAGGTGAAAAAAAATAAAAAAATTTAATCACCCTGCGTATACTATATTAAATAAAATCTCAGAAGCGTCTCTTTAGATGGATTATACCATGTGTTAATCGAATGTAGCATAATTTACGCATTTTAATCTTTTTAATTTATCAAATATATTAAAAAAAAAGAGTCCCCACCCTTGAGTAAATGATAAGCAAATATGGGAAATATAGATACGCTAACTAAACTACCATCAATCGCCATTTGAATGAAAACCCAGTGTTATATGGAGTGATACCGATATGGTCTGATACCGATATCTCCTGTGAAAACCACCTCCTAGAGTGTAAGAGCCTCTAATATCACTCCATAAACCATCAATGCCTCCCTTATCGGGAGAGTGAATGAAAACCATCAATGTCCAATCATGGCATCATCTGTTCCTTTTTATTTACACATTGCACTGATATTGGCAGATCACAAAGCCACCTCAATATTGTTTTATTACGTACAATAGAAAATAAACATAAGATTAACGATAACATATCGCAATTAAATCAAGGTATCCCAGGGACTACAATGGCCGTCCCGATCAAAATGGTCATCATTATTATACTATTATATTTAAATTAATTAAAAGTCAACTTCTCTTTCCTACACACTATTAATCTTTAGTCATGTGTAATTAATTATATCTTGATTTTAAACTGTCATGTGATGCCTATCTATAATTAAATAGAATGTATAATTATATCAGTTTTAGTTGTATAGCCTTAACATCACTGTTGTTGGTAATAGTATCTCTGTAGGTGTACTCGTATGACCTTCACCTTCTCTGGGATACATCTGTTGTAGAGAAAGATTATCTTAGTGTGAAATACGATCCTGGTCAATTGAAACTAGAGTAATTATGGACAATCAAACTAATATTATAGGATGTACTAAAACTGTGTGTGCAACATCTGGAGAAGCCACAACAACAGCAGCTGCAGCAGCAGCAGCAGCAGCAGCAGCAACAGCAACAGCAACAGCATCATCAGCGACAGCAGCAGTAACAACAACAGCAGCTGCAGCAGCAGCAGCAGCAGCAACAGCAACAGCAACAGCATCATCAGCGACAGCAGCAGCAGCAGTACCAACAACAGCAGCAGCAGCAGTAGCAACAACAGCAGCAGCAGCAGTAACAGCAACGACAGCGGCAATATATGAAAAACACGGTGGCGGCAACGGCAACAGATGCGACAGGAGCGACGGCAAGAGCGACGGCAAAAACGGCGGCAACAGCGACGGCAACAGCGACGGCAGGAGTGGCGACAACAGCGACGGCAAGAGCGACGGCAACAGCGATGGCAACAGCGACAACAAAAGCGACTGCAAGAGTGGCGACAGCAGTGACGCCAACAAAGCCTGCAAGAGTGGCGAAAACAGCGATGGCAAGAGCGACGGCGACAGCGATGGCAACAGCGACGGCAACAGCGACGGCAACAGCGACGGCAACAGCGACGACAACAGCGACGGCAACAGTGACGTCATCACTACCACCAGCAACAGAAGCAAATTAGGAAGCATTAATTACAGTCAGACAACAACAGCAACAGCCGAACACAGAACGGAACTCCTGAGCTGCAGAATAAACAGTGATAACGACAACAGCAGCAGCGGCAACATCAATGTCACATGGAGATCCACAATAACAGCAACAACAGAATAACAGGCTCAGCAGGAAAAGCAGCAGTTTCCACAACAGCAACAAGTGAAAAAATCTGCAGCAATACCTGCAACAGCAGCTACATCAGCAGCAGCAGCAGCTGCAGCAGCAACAACAGCAATACCTGCAATAGCAGCTACATCAGCAGCAGCAGCAGCTGCAGCAACAAAGGCAGTAGGAACAACATAACTATCAGTACAATGGGAGATAAATCATGAGCAACAAAATAAATGGAAATCAGTGCAACAGCAGAAGCATCAATAACCAAAACAGCAGAATGTGCTGTAGGTACAATATCATTAACTTAACAGCCCAGCAGCATCTTTATCAACAGCATCACTAGCAGCATCCCAACCCATCCCAGAAGTAAGTGGCAGCAGCATAATCATCAGACTACCAGCAGCAGCATCCTGATCATCAGACTTCCAACAGCTGCAGCATGAAGATCAGTCGGTGGATCTAATGGCTCGCTATGACCACTCAGCCTCAGTCTGACAGTCGGCAGCCTGTAGCGGATGACACAGCTTACAGATGGAGAAGAGCGGAATGGAAACATAAAGTTAGTGATGATGACATATGTTACCATTGTCAGTGTCTGATGACTGAAATACAGGAGTCTGCAAGGTGTCATCACAGAAAACGCTGTCTACAGAGTGAGAACTAGAAGGGAACACAGTAATTGTCAGAATCTATGGATAACAAAACACGTTGAGTATTCAAGATAGTGTCTATTCACAGCATCAGTCATGACACGAGATCGGCAGTGTCTAGGAGGAGTGATTGACACGAGGTCGGCAGTGTCTAGGAGAAGTGATTGACACGAGGTTGACAGTGTCTAGGAGGAGTGATTGACACGAGGTTGACAGTGTCTAGGAGAAGTGATTGACACGAGGTTGACAGTGTCTAGGAGAAGTGATTGACACGAGGTTGACAGTGTCTAGGAGGAGTGATTGACACGAGGTTGACAGTGTCTAGGAGAAGTGATTGACACGAGGTTGACAGTGTCTAGGAGGAGTGATTGACACGAGGTTGACAGTGTCGAGGAGGAGTGATTGACACGAGGTTGACAGTGTCTAGGAGAAGTGATTACAGGAGAAGTGATTGACACGAGGTTGACAGTGTCTAGGAGAAGTGATTACAGGAGGAGTGATTGACACAAGGTTGACATTGTCTAGGAGAAGTGATTACAAGAGGAGTGATTGACACGAGGTTGACAGTGTCTAGGAGAAGTGATTGACACGAGGTTGACAGTGTCTAGGAGAAGTGATTGACACGAGGTTGACAGTGTCTAGGAGAAGTGATTGACACGAGGTTGACAGTGTCTAGGAGAAGTGATTACAAGAGGAGTGATTGACACGAGGTTGACAGTGTCTAGGAGAAGTGATTGACACGAGGTTGACAGTGTCTAGGAGAAGTGATTGACACGAGGTTGACAGTGTCTAGGAGGAGTGATTGACACGAGGTTGACAGTGTCTAGGAGGAGTGATTGCCACGAGGTTGACAGTTTCTAGGAGGAGTGTTTTAGAGTGTCCACATTATTATTAAGCAGGAAGAATAAATAACCGTAAAGGATTATTGGTATGCGGTGAAGCAGTAAAGGAGTATCAAAAATGATTTCAACCTGAAGAGTGCTTGAAATTGAAGGAGAGTGTTGTTAAAGTGTTGTTAGGAGAAAGTCGTATGTCCTCTGTAGATGTGAGAATGTGATACATGTGCGTGATATATTTGAGATGTGATCCCTCTGAAGTAATTTATTTTAGGAGTGCAAAGTCACCTACATGAGATGATACACAATAATGAAAAAAAAAAAGTTTTTGATCAAATTTCCTGCTGAGGTATTATTAGCAATATGAAGGAAAGGAAATCTGCTTGGTAAGCAATACTATATCTTTATATTTATATTTGACTAACACTTGTAATGCTGCTTTGGTCGTCTGTCTGACTGATCATCATGATTTATTGCCTGGCGTTATTAGTTAACCATCATGTTGCGATGGACACAATAAATAGTCTCAAACCCGTATGGCTGTGAGAGTTTGGTTTAAAAAAAATCGAACATGTATGATAATATATTACTGTTTCCAGTTGCTCTTTTTTCGCTGTAAATTCCACATCTGGATAAAAGCACCATAGAGTTGAAAGGGTATGTTAGTCACTCAGTTAAGTGGTATATTCACCCTTTTATTCATAAGGGTGCGATATATGAAATATAATTATACGGAACATTGTTCCAATATATGACATATACTTATGATATTTTATATGGAGCATAGGTTAATTGTATGATACATAATTATGCCTTATTTCAAATAATCAAAATGTGGGTGCTTTTATCGCAATGGAAAGCCATTTGTACACAACAAATCTATTGAGTTCCCCTTTTACAATGACCTTTATTCCACCCCCTGTAAATAGAAACATATTTAACTGTCATCTGAAATTTTACATAGGATCATTCTATCTATGTAGGCCTACAAGCTGTGTGCTGTTCCAGAATTGATCAAACGTTGGGCCAAGTTACAGTGTTTCTTTATATAACACAATATTTCGATGTACGTTATTACCAGGTGGACACCAAGTGGACGGAGGTGATTATCTGGTAATGAGAGTTTGTAATCTAAACCTGGCAAGTCATCTGATTCTCTACAGCAAGATAATGAGCATTTACTCGTAAAAATGAATGTGCGGGAAATAAAGGGTAATCAACAAACATAAGTCTCTACTGGTTCAATGTTGGCCCAGTATCGTAGTCGGTGGACCAGCAGTATACCAACATTGGCTCAACGTATTTTCTTTGTTAGAATTCCAAATAGCCATTTACTTGACACTCTAACACTCCAACCTCTAGACCGTGAAGACATTTCACCAGGCCTATATTATTATTTTTTATTAATTTTCCCACAATTTGAGATATCAAGCTTGAACGTCCATTGCGGGCATATCAACATCTTCTGTTCAGAAAGTGGGGACAAATTCACAATTAGTTTTCTTTTCGGCAAAATGTATTTAGTCTCGATCGAACAAACAACATCACTTCAATCTAGAGCCTTACAATCTAACCAGTTAATGCTGGCTCAATTAATAACATCGATAGGATTTTTCAAATTGAGACATTATGATAATTGTAATTGGACATCTATGTTAATCAATAATCAATAATCAGCTGTTCTTTTTATGCATATTTTTTGCCATTAACTGTAACAGAAGCTCGTTTGGCAGAGTGCACCTGCAAATACTGCAGACATGGGAGGAGGCCTCGTGTATATCAATGACCACAGATGCGGGCGTCTGTTTACATAGATATTTCAAAATAATTAGAATGATAGTGTACGGTTGCCTGCACGGAATATTGCAGGTCGGGGTTTCGTACTTCGGTCTGCCATTCATATTTTATAGAAACAAATGTTTCCTTCCCACTCGCTCGTAAAGATTCAGTATTGTGGGAGATTTAGTGTCATCTGATCAATATTACTATCTTCGGAAGGTTCGCCTCACCCTGCTCCGTTGAACCATTAGGGGCACAAGCGTGACATGAAGCCTATTTCTTTCATTTATTCATTCATTCATTCATTCATTTATTCCATCTTTTATGTCAGTTCAGTACATAAATTCCCGCCGCAAAGTGAAATAAATTGTCAGGGTTTTATAGCATATGTGATATAATATATTGAAAGAAAATTAGAAACATCATCATTTTGGTATGGATTGCACTATTTTTGTGCCCTTATCTTTCAAAAAAATTATAAATAAGTGTTTATGTGTTTCAATAGACCGTCATGCAGCAAAATCAGTCACATAAACTCTATTAGAGTTCACTCATTTCAGTAAACCGTCATGCAGCCAGTCATTCAGTGAATTCGAGTTTACACGTTTCAGTAGATCATCACGCAGCCAGCCATATTAGCCCTATTAGAGTTTACACATTTCAGTAGACCGTCATGCAGCCAGTCATATAAACCCTATTAGAGTGTACACATTTCAGTAGACCGTCATGCAGCCAGTCATATAAACCCTATTAGAGTGTACACATTTCAGTAGACCGTCATGCAGCCAGCCATATAAACCCTATTAGAGTGTACACATTCCAGTAGACCGTCATGCAGCCAGTCATATAACCCTATTAGAGTGTACACATTTCAGTAGACCTTCATGCAGCCAGTCAGATAAACCCAATTAGAGTGTACACATTTCTGTAGACCGTCATGCAGTCAGTCATATAAACCCGATTGGAGTTTACACATTTCAGTAGACCGTCATGCAGCCAGCCATATAAACCCTATTAGAGTTTACACGTTTCAGCAGACCGTCATGCAGCCAGTCTTATAAACCCTATTAGAGTGTACACATTCTAGTAGACCGTCATGCAGTCAGTCATATAAACCCTATTAGAGTGTACACATTACAGTAGACCGTCATGCAGCCAGTCATATAAACCCTATTGGAGTGTACACATTTTAGTAGACCGTCATGCAGCCAGTCATATACACCCTATTAGAGTGTACACATTTTAGTAGACCGTCATGCAGCCAGTCATGTACACCCTATTAGAGTGTACACATTTCAGTAGACCGTCATGCAGCCAGTCATATACACCCTAATAGAGTGTACACATTTCAGTAGACGGCATGCAGCCAGTCACATAAACTGCATTAGAGTTTACACGTTTCAGTAGACCGTCATGCAGCCAGTCAAATAAACTGTATGGCATGCAGCCAGTCACATAAACTGCATTAGAGTTTACACGTTTCAGTAGACCGTCATGCAACCAGTCATATAAACTATATTAGAGTTTACACGTTTCAGTAGACGGCATGCAGCCAGTCACATAAACTGCATTAGAGTTTACACGTTTTAGTAGACCGTCATGCAACCAGTCATATAAACTATATTAGAGTTTACACGTTTCAGTAGACGGCATGCAGCCAGTCACATGAACTGCATTAGAGTTTACACGTTTCAGTAGACCGTCATGCAACCAGTCATATAAACTATATTAGAGTTTACACGTTTCAGTAGACGGCATGCAGCCAGTCACATAAACTGCATTAGAGTTTACACGTTTCAGTAGACCGTCATGCAACCAGTCATATAAACTTTATTAGAGTTTACACGTTTCAGTAGACGGCATGCAGTCAGTAACATGTATAAACTCAATTAGGGCTTACACGTTTCAGTAGCCCGTCATGTAGCCAGATCAGTCACATGTTCTCCCGGGCATAAAATCTCTTAGATTGTACATGTGGGCGATAAATATTACTAAAAATTGCCTTACAATACCACATGAAATAATAATCACAAAATGTATTTGTTAGATCTACTGATAACGACACATTTAATTACAAAAAAATACTTCTTTGAACCATTTTGATTCATTGTTTTCATTGAAAAAAATATATTTAAGATGCAGCTAGCAGACTGAATATTAAGGAACTTGCTTAAAAATCATAGAGTTTGTGGCGCTCTGTGGCCTAGGCACGCAATTTTGCCCCAAATTAAACTATGGAAAATATTGAAAATAATAATATAGTGTTTCTTAGGGTTGTAAACGTAACTAAATAATAGGGAAGCTGTATATGTTTATCCATGCTAGGTTGTATTTTTCTTAGAAAAACTGTGACTATTTTTTGTACGATGAACATTTTATTGCTAAGCTAACCTGATATTTGATTTGAAAGCCACATCAGTCGTGAGGAAATATTATATTATAATACTATTATATGTTGCAGATGTGAAAGAGCTCTTCTGAAACAAAGCCTTTGTGATGTCACACTTTAACACAAACCTTCCTGGTCAATGAGGCTGAGTGTAAATAGACAGACAGACAAATAAAAAAGATAAAAATAACTGATATCGAGAGGTACACCACGCAAATAGAAAGAACTGTTGATATCAACCAATAGAATCTGCTTTATCTGAGATTAACCAATCACAGCAGTCCATTATAATCACCAATTATAGCAACGTATAGGACTAGAGTATGGAGTTGCCTACCAAGATGTATCTGCTCAAAGTGCATCATATATTACTGGCTTATATTACTTTAAAATTATATTTTTCTGTATTGTTTCTGGGAATGCCTGATGTATCTCAACAACTGCAACATCGTTGATTAGTGGCTTCTGAGGCTACACAATGAAATACATGGAGCGCTTTCAAGGAATATTCGTGAATAAAGCTGGAGTAAAATTGTAATGTAATCTTGAGTGGAATATTTGGTCAGCAAATCACATTGTGTAGTGTGATCACAAGACATCGGGTTAACCAACCACAGGGATCACAACATGTTAGCCAATCACAGCCTGTAGTGTGATCACGTGGCATCATGGTTTATGACATGACAAGAGTAGACACCTGCTGACTACAGTGCGTTGTTCCTGATTGGGTATGTCAAATCTCAAAGTGTGATCACATGACACCATGGCTTACAACATGACATCAGATACATCAATAGGAACATCTGGCTTTGGAATTTCTTCCTACGAGTCGTCTCTATGGGTCAAGTCAGTCAACGTGTCGTCTCCGTGGAATGAATCCACCTACAATGTGTCGTCTCCGTGGAGTGACTACATCCAGGATTATAACCAGGACTCCTCCATGGAGGTCCATGGAGGTCCTCCAGACCCCGCACCTCTCCAGCACGTGGCCACCATCCTCAGGATGTACTACCAGCCAGTAGTAGCTGGTCTGGGAGTCCTTATTAACCTGGTAACCATGATGATCCTGTTATACAGACCTCTGAGGATATTATCTTGTAATCAGTACATGTTGGGAGTGCTGATATCTCAGATCATCCACCTAGTCACCCTGGTCAGCTCGTCACTCACTGATCACGGATACTCCATTTATACCCTTGGTGGATTCTGCCAGCTGACCACATTCATACAGAAAGGCTCGTCGTTCATGTGTCTCTGGTGTACAGTAGGCTTATCTGTAGATGGTCTGATTCGTGTACGCCATCCTGACCTCGAGGTACATATGTGTACACTCTGGCGTGCACGTATCTACATTATATCAGTCTGTGTCATCAGTGTTGTAGTTCATCTAAATACAAGCCTTACAGTAGCCTTGTACTATTACCCCCCACCAGATGGCACCCCTATCTGTCATGACCTCCATGACCTTATGAGGATACTGAATATACTTGGGATAGTTAACGCGTTCGTCAACTCCTTACTACCCTATACTATCATGCTAGTGGCCTTTTTATTAATATGCATACGCCTTGCTAAGAATGAATACCAACATCGAATGTACATGCGTAATGTTCGGGGAGAAGAGAGACGCAATCGACCTCTGCCTAGCCATGGCAACGTGGAGTGTGAAGGTCGACCTCTACGTAACCATGGTGTCATGGAGTGTGACAGTCGACCTCTTCGTAACCTAGCGTGTGATGATGATGCCCCACCTGGTGGATTATTTGTGGCCTACTTTACCCTCTATTTACTCTTCAGTCTTCCCATGCAAGGTGTTAACCTCTACCTGAACTTGAGGTATATGGCAGATAATTCTGTACAGAAATCTCACACGGAGTATTTCACAGAGGAGATTGTGAAGGTCATCAGTCACACCACATCACTGACAAGCCTCGTTCTCGTCTGCTTCTACCCCTCCTTCCGGTACAGGCTGCATCACATTCTGCGCATGCTCAGACTCTGTCAGTGCTGCCCTCCAGCGGCACACAGTGTGGTCATCACCAAGACGTCACGTGACAACCTCTCACTGCATTCCCGTGAAGGTCACGTGATTCATTCTAAGTCAGACAGCAGTTCTCTGGCGGGAGTTGATTCTGAAGT
Source organism: Flabesymbios commensalis (assembly GCA_964017125.1). NCBI lineage: Eukaryota > Metazoa > Annelida > Polychaeta > Terebellida > Flabelligeridae > Flabesymbios > Flabesymbios commensalis. The sequence goes on from OZ024911.1 coordinate 2,214,570, forward strand.
ACGAGAACATCTGGTCTAAGTACGAGATAAATGTAATGTATGAGAACATCTGGTCCAAGTACAAGACAAATGTAATGTACGAGAACATCTGGTCTAAGTACGAGATAAATGTAATGTACGAGAACATCTGGTCTAAGTACGAGATAAATGTAATGTATGAGAACATTTGGTCTAAATACTAGATAAACGTAATGTACGAGAACATCTGGTATAAGTATGAGATAAATGTAATGTATGAGAACATCTGGTCTAAGTACGAGATAAATGTAATGTATGAGAACATCTGGTATAAGTACGAGATAAACGCAATGTACGGGAACATCTGGTCTAAGTACGAGATAAACGTAATGTACGAGAACATCTGGTCTAAGTACGAGATAAATGTAATGTATGAGAACATCTGGTCTAAGTACGAGATAAACGTAATGTACGAGAACATCTGGTCCATGTACGAGATAAACGTAATGTATAAGAACATCTGGTCAAGATACGAGATAAGCGTAGTGTACGAGTCTGGTCTAAGTACGAGATAAACTTAATGTATGAGAACATCTGGCCTAAGCGAATCTGACGTAAAAGAACAACTGTTCTACGAGATAAACGTAAATAAATAACATTAATACAATTACAAGACAAACATGACTGAATTAACGTAATACAATTACAAGATAAACATATCCATATAACCTTAGTACAGTTACAAGATGAACGTGACTAAATAACCTTACTACAATTACAAGAAAAACGTGACTAAATAACCTTACTGCAACTACAAGATAAAAGTGAGTAAATAACCTTACTGATATTACAAGATAAACATATCCATGTAAACGTAACACAATTACAAAATAAACATGACTATATAACCTTACTACAATTACAAGATAAACATAACTCTATAAACCTTAAGACAATTACAATATATAAGTAACGATATTACAAGATAAACATACATATATAGCCTTGCTACAATCACAATATAAACATACCTATATAATTTACTACAATTACAAGATAAACATACCTATAAAACCTTACTACAATAAAAGATAAGTGTAGCTAAATAGCCTTCATACAATTACAATATCAACATAGATAGATGACCTTGATACAACTACAAGATAAATATTGATGAGATAAACCTTAAAGCAGCTCCTTGGGATGAAATTAATTTTCGTTTTTATTTTTGTAATGAAGTAGTGTATCCCCCAGATCATGAGTTTTTAGATTTTTTGAAATATTGTTATCAGCATTTTTATGAATCCGCTTAAAACCAAAACAAATTTTTTGTATACCTAAACACTTGCTAAAGGACGGTTGAATGTTCCTACAGCATTGGGCCACATGTTGATGTCGTCGGCCCAGCGTTGGGCAGACAATCAGTGTTGCAGGTGTACCCCCCCCCCATTTGTCCTGACTATAAGACACCAATTAGCGGCGCTTGCTTTGATCTCACCGTCCAAGACGTGGGAATATGTGGTGTAAAGTGCTGTATATTGCTGACTTTTTTTTACATAGCAATATACGACCTAATATAACTATTTCACTCTTTTTTCGGTGCTTTAAAATTGTTTTTTCATTTTTTTGTATTTTTAGTTAAGATCAGTAGGCTATATAGCTTCAGATAAATTAAATGTTCAAAATTGACCCACGGGGTCCCTTTAATATAATTAAAATAAAAACATTACTAAATAACCTTAATGTCATTACGATATGAACGTGGCTACATAACCTACATACAATTTGAAATAAAGCCTAACTATAGACGTATATAGTACAAAAGTATTTTATTTTACTTATGTAATATTAATACTCACAAATTAGATAAATTTCCACACTATTTTGAGCTGCTAATGTGACACTGAATGTTTGACTTTTGTTTCAGATGTTGGGGAGTTACTCGGTCATTGACGTTTAGATCAAACATAAACCTCATCTTTGATGTTACAATAATGTTATTTTTCATTTACGGAGGATAAACTTCAAGCTCCTGCATCTGATCTTCCATGGCGGCCCTCCTGGTGAAAACTTGATATACGTCCCGTCTTGGCATCTCAATTAGCAACCAAAATGGGTAATAACATATTATTATGTCAGAACAGATGTTGAACTTTTTTGTTATTAAGTATACAGACTTACTTCTACAAATGTTGGGTACTGGATATAGAATACTAATATTCGAATAAAAAGTAATGCCAAAGATTAAAAAGAAACAGGTTCACGAATGGATAACCATTGGCAAGGACTGGATGTAGGCTTATATTCAGAGGAATATATGGAAACTGGCATCTATCGTCATTCAAAAAAAAACGAGTGTGATATAGGCTGATACCAATATACGTCTCGTAGTGAAAACCACATCATAATAAAACACTTCGCCCGTATGCTAGTTATTGTGCTCATTTGATTGCTGCCTCGTTGTTCCACACTTTATTTGTTTGACATCTGACCTTTCTTGAACCCTTACAGCATGGGTAGCGACTTTAAACGACGTCAGATTCAGACGACAAAAGTCGATCTCCGCACTGAAAAACTAAAAAAATTATAAATGTCGTAGACCCATAACATAGGTATTCAAATGAAGCGGAAAGAGCTAACATTTATGATGATTTCAAATTGAAGATAATCCTTTTATCTCTTGGTTTAATCCTTTTATCTCTTGGTTTATATAAATATACGTCAGCTCTTTAAGGGCTAAGAGTGTGAACTTTCCGGAACATTTCGTATCTAAAGTGTTTAATACATTGTCCTGTTTCAACACCCCAACAAACAGGAGGCGCTGACCAAATACTGGTGTAATATTGCACAGCATTGTGCCAGCATCGGGATAACGATTCGTCTTGACTGGTATGCCAATGCTTATCAATTCGTTTGTTTTCTTGTCTTGTGTGAACATTAAACCTACCAACCAGTTTGCACCACCTGCTGGTTTATATTGTGTGGAGGGCTGGTGTTAAGTTAATATGGAGTATGTGTGAGACAGATAATGAAAGGAAAGTAGGTGGGTCGTTATGCTTTACCGAAGCAAAATATTTGCGTTATGGCAAATACCGCTCGTGCATTCGTGCCGTTGTATTGTGTGCCCTAATTATATTAATGGTGTGATATATTAAATTCGCCTCTGTGTGAGAAAATCAGTTGAATCTGTACCAGATAGGGGGTGTACCTGTAAGCTCGTGCGTGATAGGCATCAGGCGTAACCACCACAACATGCTCCCGCCTGGCGTCTGTGTAAGATAATCTGTTCTGAGGGCTGTCAGTGGAAGATTAGAGGGAGAGATTCGTTACGAGATGAGGAGAGAGGTTTTACATTAATTAACCTTTTCACTTCCATACATGACGGAAATTTCCGTCGTCATTCGTCAATGAGCGTAACAATAAAATGACACAAATTTTCGTCAAATATATACTACATTTATGTATTTTTCGTCATTTGAAGCTGGAAATTGCGTTAGCAATTCCAGCTTCAAATGACGAAAAATAGAGCTCCTACACCAGTATATCTGGATCCTGGTATGCACCTCGGCCTGGAAGTCAAAGGGTTAAGAGATTAACACCAGCAAATAGGAGGAGTTGACCCAATAATGATTTAATGCTGGTCCAATTCCACCGAAAGTGGCCCCACATTAAATCAACATTGGGCCATGTTCATGTTTGACAGGGCGTGGGGGGGGGGGGGGGAGGAGGAGGGAATGATGCGGCTGCAGCTCTGAGATGATGATTCAGACATGATATGAGAAAATGACATTGAATTATGGAAATATGAGATAACCACATTAAATCAACATCGGGCCATGTTCATGTTTGACAGGGCGTGGGGGATGGGGGAGGGCATGATGCGGCTGCAGCTCTGAGATGATGATTCAGACACGATATGAGCAAATGACATTGAATTATGGAAATATGAGATAATAATCCTTTAATTATCCTGTGATAATTAAACAATAGGCCTGTAGGTGTCATGGAAAAAAATGGAATGAATGGGGTTTGTGTGAGTGAGTGAGTGAGTGAGTGAGTGAGTGAGTGAGTGAGTGAGTGAGTGAGTGAGTGAGTGAGTGAGTGAGTGAGTGAGTGAGTGAGTGAGTGAGTGAGTGAGTGAGTGAGTGAGTGAGTGAGTGAGTGAGTGAGTGAACATCAATCATATGTAGATGTAAACATGGTAAACACAGATGTGTGAGTGCATTACGATCTTCTAAGAATGTTTACATTTGACTTAATCTTACGCAGTGTTGGGAGTTGTATGGTTTTATACACACCAACCTACAGGAGATGTTGATCCAATGCTATTTTAATGTTGGTCCACCGTCTTAGACGCTGGGCCAACATTAAAACCACATTGTGGTAACGTATCATGTTTACCAACACGTAAATACCAGAGACTCTGATGATGGGAACTTCTCAGAATGCTAACGTTTAACCAAATCCTACAGAGTGTGGCGAGGTGTGCGATCTCACAGACTTTGCTAACAAACGCAAGGTCCATGGCAACACAGACAAGGAGGTGATCCAACCAATGCCAGTGCAATGTTAGACCGGCGTCACAGACGCTGGACCAGCGTTGGTTCATTTCTTTGTGTTTCTGGCTACAGGAGGCTGAAGGTCTATGACAGATTAATGTGGCCCAATGCCATGTGACAGACTCTGAACCAAACATCCGCCATCCGCTAATGGGGCGTGTTAAAGGACACCTAGTGTGGATGATTGACACTAAACACAGCTCTCACATCTCGCTTTCTGTGAGACTTCAACAATAACACGCCCTGCACCCAGAGCTGTGCTGAGATAGGTTTTGATCTCGCTATAATACTGTGACTGACAGCCGTATAAGAATCAATGAATATTGCTTCACGTCGCTTTCTGCACAAGCATGGCTATATCGCGACAGAAGGAAGCCGGGACTATGGCCTACTCTTATCAAATGATTTCCAGTGTTCTTTATAGTGTACAGTACCATAGACAGCACTGCACACTCCATGCCTTTCAACAATCTGGAGCACTGCATATTCACGACCTCAATGACAAACACTCCCAATCGGCCGGGATGTGAACCCACTACCTTTGACTTTTCGAGCCACACCGGGATCGAATGATCCGTCGGGGCCGACCAGGCACCGTATAGCATGGTAGTGGATATTACGCTATACAGTCCTCATACTCATAGTGTTATAGTATTAATACTCCATACACATTATGTGTTTTGCCGCAGTCTTATACGTCCAGATAGAACGTATGAATACCTGAAATGTGTAAGGAATTAACGTCGATACACTGGTCTCAATCTTAATTTGCCGAAGCCGCCATTAACGTGATCGCCTAGTCACATCAAGAAGGGAGAAACAAAACTGTTTCTCTGAAAGCCTACACGGGAACAGCGGGGTTCGAACCCGGGATGCATGCATGGCAGTCAGGCGCTCTAGCCATTGCACCACGTCCCCTTCTCAAAACTAAAATGAGGTTTCACCTCCCTTTATAAGTCCAGTTTGGTTGTCCCTAGCACAGGTCAAAGGTCTACCTTGGTGTGCTATGTGCCTCCACGTCTAAGTGTAGGTGATGATCTACTGTGGAGATAAATTGCCTTACAATAGTGAGTCGTCTCTGACATGATTCGCCATTTAGATCAGACTGACCCTAGCTTTTAAGGTCACCGTGTTTTTTGTACTCTATTTTTTACACAATGCAATTCATAGATCCTTCGGCAGGTAGAAATGCTGACCAAATGTTTAAATTATAGCTCAGTAAACAGGACGCCTTGAACCGATGTCTGATTAATGTTGGGCCAGTGTCACAGACACATTAATGGGTGGATGTGCCGTATAGGTGGCTTTTGTCATTTTCCCAGCCATGCTCAAGTCTAGCCCCAGTGGCTGAAACAGGTTTCCACAGATTGGAACATTTCTTTGGACGGTCATATCTGAATATATCGCTGAATATTCAAGTCGAAAATAGTTTTTTTTAGAATCAGTAACATTTCAGTTACATGCCCGTATGCTCAGCTCAGAGATCGCATAGTCATTGAAAAGTTATGGACATTTTTCGGACCTTGCTGTCGAGATCGCTCTCAGTCACCGCCATGTTGGATTTTTCGGGTAAAGCAAGTCCATCCATCCACGGCCTTGGAGAGGACGACACGGCTAGCTCAAGTCCATCCAGCAAGCATGAGACTTTGACCCAATGCTGCTGTAATATCGGACCATCGTCTACGACGCTGGCCCAACAGTACGGCAACATTGTGCCAACGTCTCATGTTTGCTGGGCAGAAAAGTAAATGTTGGTTTCAGAAATTTGGAGAAGTGGCTCCAAATTGTATAGGCCTATCATTGGCCTTAACTTGTTTTAGGGCGGGGGCCCTAGGGTAGTGGTTAGCACCGCTGCCTTTCACGCCAGAGTTTGGGGTTCAGTTCCCGGTCTCGGAGCCTCCGTGACCGAGAGGTAGCGTGCTCGGCGTCAGACCGCCAGGGCTCGAATTTCGAATCCTGTGTCTGGAGGACAGTGTCATCTCAATCATCTCACCACACTCAGGAGGTTCTCCTGGCCCAGTTTAGCCTATATGTGCACAAAGGTGGCCTAAAGCCCGATTCATTTCATTTCATTTAACTTGTTTTAATCGTTTTAATTCATTGTCTAGGCCTATCATTGGCCTCCTGCTATTTTTAACTTAGGCCTTAACCACTTGTTTTAATCGTTATCCAGCTGATAAACGTGTGTTCAGGGCCCGGGAATAAATTAGGTGACAAATATGATATAATAATAATTATATCATTTATACCAACTTATATCATTCATACCAACTCAGTTATAAAAGGGTGCATCTGCCATACACCCTTTCATAACTGAGATGACGGTATACTAAGCTGGTCTCGGCCATTAATTGCCTCATTCATTGTAATTAGCTTAGTCAGCTCTCTTTGATTGACGCCCGACAAGAACCAAGGTTTCTGCAAACATCACACCAGCCGCCTGTTTGTCTTGGCACTTTCCTGTTGAATGGGCTGGTATGGTAACAGAAGAATGGACGAGGTCACGTGATTATTTCTAGAGGACGTCAAAATTGGCTCTTATTCTGTGCATCAGACCCATATATGGCTTCTGGAGGGTTTTTTTTTCATGGGGATTTCTTCCAAACAGAATCACGTGTTCTGTTTGCTAGTTTGGCTTAGTTTTATTTCAATATAATAGACCAATATGTTTTAGTGTTATTTCAATATAATAGACCAATATGTTTTTTATCGTTTTTTTTTCTACCCAGCACGCACTTTGGATGGCTGCTAATTTCTGAAAACAAATTATATTAATGGTGACAGTTCTGATAGTTTAGCTGTTAATACATTAAACAGAATCAACAAAATAAACATGTTTACGCAGCCCTTCCATATATAGTTATGCCCTTTATTTCCGGGGTTTTCAGAACAGCTTTTCTCCGTATTACTTCACCATGCCACTATTAGTCATACCCCGATCATTGCTATCGATTCCATGACCTAGCTTAATAGCTATACCCCTAAATCTGCACGCGTCCCAACAACTAATGTTGTGTTTAAGTTGGCCTATGGTCTACGACGCTGGACCAACACTACGCCAGCATTGAGTCAATATAATACCCGGCCGGTCCCGACACGGATCAACATGTAGAATCCTGTGGATTAAGGAGGATCATGGGCTGTAAACCCACACAACTGGTGTCGAACCCGCGAGGGAACAAATATCTCATAACCAGCGGCAGAGGATTAACCCTCTGGTCTCCATGGCATCAGGGGTAATTAATGATTTTGAGTCCTGAGCTCTCCTCAGCATAATGATTTAACCCTCTGTGTGCTGAGGAGTGCAGACCACCTTCTAGGTCCCCCCCCCCCCACGTCCGGCGAAGGGGTCCTGGTGTATTGTTGTACCTTAAAAACTCATTCATTTATTCAATAATTCTTCTTCCATTCATTCATTCATAGATTCATTCATCCACTTATTTATTTATTTATTTATTTATTTATTTATTGATTTATTTATTTATTTATTTATTTATTTATTTATTTATTTATTTATTTATTTATTTATTTATTTATTTATTTATTTATTTATTTATTCATTCATTCATTTATTCATTCATTCATTCATTTATTTACTTATTTATTTATATTTTTATTTATTTATTTATGATTATTATTATTATGATTATTATTTTTATTATTTTTTGTCATTTTTTTTTTTTTTTTTTTTTTAATTTGTGTGTTTATTCGTTCGTTCGTTCGTTTGTTCGTTCGTTCGTTCGTTCGTTCGTTCGTTCGTTCGTTCGTTCGTTCGTTCGTTCGTTCGTTCGTTCGTTCGTTCGTTCGTTCGTTCGTTCGTTCGTTCGTTCGTTCGTTCGTTCGTTCGTTCGTTCGTTTCTTCGTTTATTTATTTATTTATTTATTTATGTATTAATTTATTATTTAATTTATTTATTTATGTATTTATTTATTTATTTATTTATTTATTTATTCATTTATTCATTCATTCATTCATTCATTCATTCATTCATTCTTTATTTATTTATTTATTTATTTATTTATTTATTTATTTATTTATTTATTTATTTATTTATTTATTTATTTATTTATTTATTTATTTATTTATTTATTTATTTATTTATTTTTTATTTTTTATTTTTCATTCATTCATTCATTCATTCATTTATGCATTTATTTATTCATTCATTCATTCATTCATTCATTCATTCATTCATTCATTCATTCATTCATTCATTCATTCATTCAATCATACATTTGTTCATTCGTTTATTTATCAATTATTTCTTTTATGTATTCGTTCATTCATTCATGTTTGCTTTCATTCATCCATTTATTCAGTATTTCAATCATTTAGTCATTTAGTCATTCAGTCATTTAGTCAGTCAATCAGTCAATCAGTCGTTCGTTCTTTCTTACCATCAATATCTGATTCAATCATCAGATTGTAGCTAGTCTGAAATAACCGCTCACTGACCTTGAGAATGACCTTAAACCTAGGGTCAGTCTAAAAGGCGGATCATGCGGGAGACCGACCTTTGTAATCTGATTTATCTATCTCACACCCTTTGCTTCTCAGTGCACACTTTGCTCCACTTGGCGAGTAACCCTTAAGATGTTAGGGTGTATGTGTGATTTCTAAAATGTTTTGTCATTTCGCCGAGAAATATTTAATATTGTGATAGGATATACATTTTCAGCTTTATTTATCACAATAATGCATATGGGTAGGTATTCAAATACATATTGTCCTTGATGATAAAAAATAGATGGCTTTTAAAACTTGATTTTTAAGACAGATAATATGATGATCAATTGGTAGGAATTATATATATTGTGTGATCCTCCAGACAGAAAGGACCATGTATTGTTTGGCTTTTCCTTACATTCCTCATAGCATTAGGGGAATCCCCAGATTCACGCATACCCAGATAAATGACAGGGAGCATTTAGTCACGCAGAGGGACCATACACTCATTGATACACTATATATCTCTGAATGATTTATGTAGCACTTTACAATGTGCAGGCTTCATTGTACCATTGTTCTGTTTTGATTCACACTCTCATTTGCTGCTAAGACTATTTAGCAGATGTTAAAGCTCAAATTGTCGATCCAATTTATATTTATATTTTATTAGACCTTAAAGTGAATGAGAATACTTGGCATGTCAGCTTGACATTGACCCGCGCCTGACCTTTAGCTGGACATTTACTTGCGTTTGACCTTTAGCTTGACATTGAGCCACGTTTGACCTTTAGTTTGACATTGACCCGCGTTTGACCTTTATCTTTACAGTGGTCCGCGTGGTTAGAGTTGCAGTGACAAAATCGGGAGGTCTTGGGTTCGAATTCCACATCGGACATGATGGGGATTTTTATGCGACCGGCCCAACCCAGGGTAAATTCGATACAGGCTGATGATGTAAAGACACTGACCAAGATTCATCCACCAAAAGGATGCGACATGGGGGGGGGGGGCGTCTCGGAGCTATGACCCTTTTGGGGATGATTAGCTACCAAGGGCCCGCAGGTGCTTGTGATGGCTGGGCCCAGGTAACTCTGGGATATAGGTCCAGTGCTCAGTTGGATTGAGGTCAAACTGATTGCATCCGAACCAAGTGACAGGGAGTTGGTCTCACAGCCCTGTCAAATAGTCCGACAACCAATATGGACCTGCTGTGTCAACTCACATATACTGACTGCACGTGCACAGCACTTGCACTGCATATAATAGAAAATGAGCCCCGGCTGGGCTTGCCAAAAATATTTGAAAAAAAAAAGAAGACATTAGTCCGCGTTTGACCTTTAGCTAGACATTTGTGTCATACTGTAGACGAATCACACACACATACTACATGTATTTTGTCGCAGACTTCTTAACCCTTTCAGTATACGTCAGATTCTGACGTCTAATGTCGATCCCCGCCCTGAAAGAATTAAAATCTTTATAATGGCCGTAGAGGTATCCAATTGATGCAGATATAGCTAACTAAGACATTTATGATGATTTTAAATTTAAAAAACCTTTGGTCTCCACGGTTTATACACACATATTTCAGATTTGTAAGGGTAATACAATTGAAAGGACGTATATGCCACCTTTTGAACTTGGAGATGCACCCATTCACCCATTCATTACCAAGGTGACAATGAAAAACACGAAAATATTCGTTTTATTTCAAACAAATAGCGCTGTGTGCGCCACCTGTCGGTGACAAATGACGACGATCAAAATGAATTACACCAGCCTCATTCTCAGGCGCACAGCCTCGTCCTGAGTAGTCCACTGAGACTTGTTTTGGCATTCACCCTTGTTCTTGTTTCCCCTGTGAAGACGTGTCACCATCATGTGGTCTATATAAATAACAACTTCTACGATCTCTTTCCCAGATCATGGCACATCAACACATTATTCTCCTTGTAGAATCCCTCGTTTTATCCTTTACAGTTCGGGGATAGTCTTTATACGTCAGAATCTGACGTCTACAGACATCAGAATCTGACGACTAAAGTCGATCCCCGCACTGTAAGAATGAAAATATTTCTAATCGCCGTAAACCCATAACAGGTATTCAAATGAAGCGGAAAAAGATAAATAACACATTTATGATGACGTCAGATTAAAATAAAACCTTTGATGTCCGTAGAGCTGTAAGGATTAAAATTACAAATAAGTTAGGTTTACAGTAATTATTGCGTAAGCATTAACCGATGAGTAAACCGATGAGACAGAGACGCCTCCATTTAGTAGACCATTACTGCTTGTCATTCAGCTCACGACCCACTAGATTTCCCGTCATTTACCTCGCCTGTTGATCAGATCCAATTCATCACATATCATCGTGTATGGTATTTAGACGTCGTGGTGTGTTTTTTATCCGACATGTTCGCACGGGAACGGTCCCTTTGCGAAGGTTAAAAGCCTTTATAACGGATTTAAATTGAAAACAAGCCCTATATTTCCATTTAGGATCGCTGTTACCGCGTTTCATGTTCACGCCATTCAGCTCGCCTGTAAACCAGCTACGTTTTTCCTATCCATCACTGTCCCTGCTATTTTTTGCCTGGCTCTTTCAGCAGAACTGGGAGTGTCAAATCATTAAACATCATCCCCATGTTTCTTGTTAGGATAACTAGTTCCAGATTTTATATCATGTATCTTATCATATATCATATCATTTCTATCATATTTGTACACTGTCGGCCCAACGTCTTCGACGTTTGTCCGACATTGTACAAATGGTATATAAATGCTTTGTGCTTGCTGGCTTCACCTCGACCAGAGACCAGCACAGCAAACACCAGACATTGAGCCGACGTTGTTTCGATGTTGGGCCATCGTCGCAGACGCTCGGCCAGCATTAAATCACAATTAAACCAGCACTGTCTCAGAGTTTCGTGTTTGACGGGTTCATTTTCCCGCCATTCACACTACCTGTTGACTAGGGATTTTTCACCAGACTACATAGTTGGTGGACTCCATGTAAAGGAAAAATAAAATGAATGAGGTTTTATGCCACCTTTGTGTACATATAGGCTAAACTGGGTCAGGAGAAACAACCCTTAATATACGATATCCAGAAGCAAATTTGAATTGGGAAGAAAACAAAATAACTTTACCCACAGGAACAGTAATAACAGAAATATTTTGTTTTCTTTAAACAAAACTCTTATTAAAACACAACACTACAGTATCTTCTGTGTAGGTGATCTCCTTTCTAACAAAGGAATGTAGTGAAGATATCACCAACACTACCATATCTCAGACCGATCTGTTGGTTATGAGGAATTCTCTCTATGAGAGTTCATTCACTGGTGCAGTGTGGAAAGCTGCTTGCTTGGAAAGTCGGAGATCGCGGGTACGAACCTCGTTCTGGCATTCAAATTAAAAAAAAAATGGTTCTTGCCTTCTAGTAAAGATTCAATATTGTGGGCAGCATCCATGACCATAACCATGAGGTAGCGAGCTTGGTCTCAGACCGCCAGGTTCAAATGTCAAATCCCGTGTCTGGAGGGGGCAGTGTCATCTCATTCATCTCACCATCCTTAGAAAATTGGCCTGGCCCAGATTATATATGTACTATTGTAATGTGTAATGTGTTTCATTTGTGTCTATTAATCAAATATTGGCTCATTTTCATTTCATTTAATTTCTCATTATAAAATGTCAAGTTTATTCATTTTTGTCTATTAATCAAATATTTGCTCATTTTAATCACTCTTGTCTCCATTGAACATATCAGGTGATATTGACATTTTATTCAGTGGCAAATGGTAAAAAAAACTTCCAAAGCAATTAATACTGATTGGATTAAATGACTGAGTTATAGAGATAAGTGTTGTCAAATTTTACATCCTGTCAACAAGCTCAGCTTCGCGAAATATAATTTACCTATGTCATCGTGTCTTAACCCTCTCAAGCCTGAATTTACCATTGTCACCTTCATCCACTACAAGCCGAGAATTCTCGACTTGTAGTGGATGAAGATGATTTGATTGAAAAATTAAAGAAAATTGCAATGTATTGGTAAGCCAGTTTCATGGAGATTTTCATTCTAAAACCCTTAGTTGTAGGAAAATTAAGTCTGTTTTCAGGAATGTAATATGTATCGTGAGGGCTTAAAGGGTTAATGTTATAGTTTAATGTCAAACGCTACAGACTTGTTTAATTACCATGCTTACATTTCGAGTCATTAAGTTGTACATTAAATGGAAAAAAATATGAGAGAAGAAGTGTAAGATTTGTTGGAAATACACCATTCTGTAAAGTAATAAGGAATACAACAGGATCTGACGTCTAAACACGTCTGTTCTTGAATAAGGTGTTTGCTTAAAGGCTCCCACTTTATTCGAAGGACGAGTGCTGTATTTTATCACATCAAATGTACACTGTCTGCATATCATAAAATTCATTAGATCTGTTCACTTTTTAATGAATCGTCTCTATTAATTGACCGGCCCCGATGACTCACTCGTATCGACTGGGGCTTGTAACCTGGAGTACCAGGTTCGAATCCCAGTCGGACCGGATATTTGTCATCGTGGTTGTGCATAATTATGCACTGCTCCAAACCAAGGCCTAGAGTGTGCAGTGATGCTTATGATACTGTGAACTATAAAGAACCATTGAAGGCATTTGAAATAAGAGTCCCGGCTTCGGGGTTCCTTCTGTCGCGATATTGCCATGATTGTGCAGAAAGCGACGTAAGGTAATATTCACTCACTCACTAAATCACTCACTCTCTACTAGTCCTGGGTGTCTTGTATTTTGTATGTACATTTGATTGTTGGCTTCTTCAGAACCTTCTATAATAACATGTTTTCTTTAAACTGGTTGTGTTATGTCTGTGAGAGTGAATTTCACATATCTGAAATTATGCACCGTATTTGACATAAATATATAAATACGAGGTATTATATCTGAAAATTGCGCAATTGTATTAACATAATTATAAAGCGATTAGGTTTTAATAAGTTGCTAACATAATTTTTTTCCAAAAAATGGTTGCGTCGTGCATGTTTGCGAGATGAAAGTTATGCACATATCAGAAATTGTGTACGATTATGGTGAGTGAGTGAGTGAGTGAGTGAGTGAGTGAGTGAATGAGTGAGTGAGTGAGTGAGTGAGTGAGTGAGTGAGTGAGTGAGTGAGTGAGTGAGTGAGTGAGTGAGTGAGTGAGTGAGTGAGTGAGTGAGTGAGTGAGTGAGTGAGTGAGTGAGTGAGTGAGTGAGTGAGTGAGTGAGTGAGTGAGTGAGTGAGTGAGTGAGTGAGTGAGTGAGTGAGTGAGTGAGTGAGTGAGTGAGTGAGTGAGTGAGTGAGTGAGTGAGTGAGTGAACGTGGTGTAGGTTAAATGTAAACATAGTAAATCCAGATTTGTGAATGTAGCACGATTTTCTATAAGTATTTTCATATCCCGTTTGATTAAAAAGACACAATCTGGCCCTAAATCATCCAAAAGAAAAAAGTGTATTTTCGCTTTTTTTGTGTCCATAAGATGTAAACATGTCCATAGCCTACAATTGTGGAAGTCTTTTAAATTTGGGTAGCTGTGACAACGTAGCAAATGTGCCGAAAAACCCATTTATAATTTATTCCCGTAATTATTATTTTGGACATGCATCCCCGAAATTAAATCTAGTCTTTATTTCTCGTTTAACTGGTAAACGCCCAACACAGTCTATAGACATGTTTACATATTATGAACATACCAAGAAGCCACAAATAAAATACATATTTTGGCCTCATTGTGTCGCTTTAATCTTACACAGTCGGCTGTGTCTGAGAACCCCTCAATCACGAGACATTCACCCGATGTTGTTTTATTGCCTTCTCGCCCGTCTGCGCGGCTGGTGTCCTGTTTATTTCTAGACCTTTCGTGTTTTACCGTATCCTTCGTGTTGTTATTGTGTTTGTACATTACATAATGACACCCGCGATCATTCTTAACCTTTACAACGATAAAATAATTGTGTGTAAACCATGGAGATCAAAGGGTTTTTACAATTTGAAATCATCATAAATGGCTTAGTTAACCCTTTCAGGCCTGAATTTACATTGTCATCTTCATCCACTACAAGCCGCGAATTGCTGTCGCAATTCTCGACTTGTAGTGAATGAAAATGATTTAAAGTGGGTGAAAAAGTAAAGAAAATTGCAATGTATTGGTAAATCAGTTTCATGGAAATACTCATTTTAAAACCCTTGGTTGTAGGAAAACTATTCTGTTTTCAGGGATGTAAAATGATGCTTTAATGCATCGTGAGGACTTAAAGGGTTAAGTCTTTCCGCTTCATTTTAATACTTATGTTATCGGTCTACGGCCGATATAAATGTTTTACTCTTTTAGTGCGGTGATCAACTTATTGACGTCATAATTCTGACGTCTCAAGTCGATTCTCACACTGAAATGTTTACGTTCCTTCACCATGGTTTTTTAAAAGGATGTAAGCTCCACGGGAAGTTGAAATGACACATGAAGGAACATATTCAGTGACCAGATAGTGGCATGTAACGTCGGCTGATCGACTTTAGACGTCATAATTCAGACTCTAAAGTCGCTACCCGCACTGAAAGGGTTAAAATCAAACGCGGATGACGCCTCCGCGATGCAGCGCACATTAACCCTTGAAGCGCGGAAATACTTTCGGATAGACCATGGAAACCAACGGGTTTTTTAATTTGAAATAATCATAAATGTCTTTGTTAGCTCTTTCTGCTTCATTTGAATACCTATGTTATGGGTCTACGACCATTATAAATAGTTTTACTTTTACAGTGCCGAGATCGTCAGAATCTGACGTCTACAGACGTCAGATTCTGACGTCTAAAGTCGATGCCCGCGCTGTAAGGGTTAAAATTGTCCAATCAGGTGTCACGGTGGCGTATAAAGTGTACTTTTTAAATCGCAGACTGACAGACTCAGAACCAAACACCTGTCATCCGCTAATGGAACACCTAGGATGGACGAGTGTAAAAAGACAGCTTCAGATCTCATAATATCTCGTTTGTTCCTGATACTTAAAGAAAGATCCGCACAAATAAATTCGGATAAAATTTGCGAGACTAAGAGGAGATAAATTAATAGAGATTTTTATAATATTACTGTAGCTCTGGTAATTTTCGCGTGTTTAAATTTTCGCAAATATCTGATTTTGGGACTTTTCACGAAGTTTAGAATTCGCGAATTTTCATTTTCTTTAGTAGCGCTATCATAATAATAATTTTCGCGAGATTCTAGATTTCCCGAATTTGTCCTCCTCGCGAACATCACCAGAGCCACAGTGTATAATAAGTAACAGGTTGCATGTTCATTATGATAAATACATGTTTAAAAAGCATGAACATGTGGTCTAAGACCATTCAATGGGGATGCATGCGATCTATAATAAATATTTATGTCATTTTTAGTGTCGCTTTTTACATTGTACAATGCTATGACCATCACCAGCGCGCTATAATCTCCAGTTTCAACATAGACCAAAGCAACCTCTTGAGAAGTTGAAACATTGATTGATTGATTGATTGATTAATTGATTGATTGATTGATTGATTGATTGATTGATTGATTGATTGATTGATTTATTGATTGATTGATTGATTGATTGATTGATTGATTGATTGATTGATTGATTAATTGATTGATTGATTGATTGATTGATTCATTCATTCATTCATTCATTCATTCATTCATTCATTCATTCATTCATTCATTCATTCATTCATTCATTCATTTATTCATTCATTCACCTATGGTTCATTGATTCATTGATTGATAGCAAAATAGAAATATTAAAGCTTAAAACATTGGGAAGACGTATGTTTGTGCAGATTATTGCAGATTATGCTGCTGGTTATTAATTGAGTTGAGTTGAGTTGAGTGTTTTGTCAGTTAATGTCATTTGATGCATAAAGTAGCAACCTGATTCTAAGGAGAAGTCATTTCCGATATAACGACGTAGGCCTATTTTAAGAAGCCCTAGTAGTGACTGTCGTTAATTCCCTCATTCATTGTAATTAGTTTAGTCGGCTGTCTTTGATTGACGCCCGACGAGAACCAAGGTTTCTGCAAACATCCCACCAGCCGCCTGTTTACCTTGACACTTTCCTGTTGAAGGGGTTGGTATGGCAACAGAAGAATGGACGAGGTCACGTGATTATTTCTAAAGGACGTCCACATCAGCGCTTCTGCTGCACACCACATTAATATGGCTTCTGTAGCTTTTCAATACCCTTTCTTCAAAACACAATCACTCGTTCTCCAGATTTTTTTCAAGGTAAAAAACTAATATTATGATAATAATATAACCAACACTTTTATTACTAACATATGTTTAACCATTACTGCATAAAGGTATCCTAGTAAACACAAAACATGTGTATATAGCATTTAAACAACGTCGGCCCAACGTCTTCGACGTTGGGCCAACGTTGTATAAATGTTATACAAATGTTTTGTGTTTGCTGTGTTTGATTTACTATTAGAAATAAAATATAGCGATCACATTTATTACAATAGCAATGAGCTCAGTTGTTCTTATCTTCTTCCATTACAACACATTTGGTTTTCTAATATTCGTTCAAATTGCGTAAAAATTGCAGATGTCTTGACGAATATTGAGAATTAACGAGCATATGCCCCTGCATTGACACGAAATTAAACCGTCATCGTCCAGCGTTGACCCAGAATTGACTCAATTCTGTTCTCTGTCACTTTCCATCTGTGAAAATAATCAAGTAAAGGAAAATTATAGAGATATGGCCATTTTTTTTTAAACGTAATCAAGTGATTTTTTTTACTAATAATGGGTTTTTAACACTGTCTATAAAAGTTAAAAACTTTGCCCTTCCATAGTTTGTAATAGGACCTACTCTGGGATTACCATCTGTTTACGACTCGTAGTTAGTGATTATAACAGGAGTTTTTAACACTGTCCATAAAAGTGAAAACTTTGCCTTTCCATGGTTTGTGATACTCTGGGATTACCATCTGCTTATGACCCGTAGCTGATGATTATATCATGGAACCTTTTACTCACAACTTTACGGAGTAGGGTAGTGGTTAGCACCGCTGCCTTTCACGCCAGAGTTCGGGGTTCGGTTCCCGGTCTCGGCGGTTTGAAAGAAACAAAAAAATGTTTCTTCCCCATCCACGTGTGAAAGTCAGTATTGTGGGGAGCCTCCGTGACCGAGAGGTAGCGTGCTCGGCCTCAGACCGCCAGGGCTCGAATTCCGAATCCTGTGTCTGGAGGACAGTGTCATCTTAATCATCTCACCATCCTCAGGAGGTTCTCCTGGCCCAGTTTAGCCTATATGTGCACAAAGGTGGCCTAAAGCCCGATTCATTTCATTTATTTACTTCCCACTCCACTATTAGCCATATCCCGGTTATTGCTATTGGATCTCTGGCGTGGATTTACGCTGCCATTCCCCAGTTAGCTATATCCCTAAACCTGCCTACTGTAGTAGATTCATCTAATACCCGGATAGTCCCGAGACGGATCAACATGTAGAATCCTGGAGATTAGCAGGGATCAGGGGAAATCCCAAGCCACTGAAATCAAACAGACGAAGGAGCATATATCTCATAACCAGCAGTGAACCATTTAGACTCCACACCATAAGGTCAGAAGGCATCAACTCTTTGTGTGTTATGATACCCTTCAGACTCCATATCTGAATAATCCTAAGCCACTAAAATCAAACTCAGCAAGGATCAGATATCACAACCAGTCACAGAGAGTTAATCCTTTGGACTCCACGTCAGAATGCCAGATAGCATTATCCCTTTGTGTGTTATGGCACTGACCCTTCACACTCTATACCTTAGCCACTAAAATCAAACGCAGCTAGGAGCAAATATATCACAGTCAGCAGCAGAGAGTCCATGGCAGAAAGCCAAATGGCATAAACCTTCTGTGTGCTGGGGCATTAACCCCTCATGCCTGAATAGTTCCAAAGCACTACAATCAAACCTAGGAAAGAGAAAATATATTATAGACAACAGCAAATAATTAATCCTTCAGACCCCACGATAAAAGGCCAGAATTCGTTATTTTAACCCTTTCTGTGCTGTGTCAATAATTCCACCCTTACTTTTACTGCAAAATCACCCAACAAACACGACGTTGAGTCAATGCTGGGTTAATGTTGGGCTAGCGTCGCAGACGGTGGTACAACATTAAGCCAACATTGGTTCAACGTCTCTTGTTTGTTGGCTAATTTCAATGTTAATTTTATTGTTCAAATATCAGCCTCCGTCAATGCGTAGCCTATGTCACACAAGGTTACGTATATAGCAGAGAATTATACTCGCAATCACATCCACCGTGGTAATGGTGAATTAAATGAATCGGGCCTCAGGCCACTTTTGTGGACATACAGGCTAAATTGGGCCAGAGAACCTCCTGAGGATGGTGAGATGACACTGCCCTCCAGACACAGGATTTGAAATTAAAACCCTGGAGGTCTGAAGCCGAGCACGCTACCTCTCGGTCACGGAGGCTCCCCACAAAGTTTTTTTACGAGTGGATGGGGAAGACATTTTTGTTTCTTTCAAACCGCCGAGACCGGGAAACGAACCCCGAACTCTAGCGTGAAAGGCAGCGGTGCTAACCACTACCCTGGGGCCCCCGTGGTGACGGAATTCATTTGATATGAGAGCGATATGGGAAAATACAGTTCAATGTATAAGGTGTGAGCCTTTAGGCGAACACCTGATTCATGCGAAGTCAAGTAACGTATATATGTGTCAAGTGGCGTATATCTACGTCAAGTCACGTATATCTGTGTCATGTAACGTATGTCTGTGTCAAGTGACGTGTATCTACGTCAAGTGACGTATATCTGTGTCAAGTGGCGTATATCTACGTCAAGTAGCGTATATCTACGTCAAGTGACGTATATTTACGTCAAGTGACGTATATCTACGTCAAGTAACGTATATCTACGTCAAGTAACGTATATCTACGTCAAGTGACGTGTATCTACGTCAAGTGACGTATGTCTACGTCAAGTGACGTATATATACTACGTCGAGTGACGTATATCTACGTCAAGTGGCGTATATCCACGTCAAGTAACGTATATCTACATCAAGTGACGTATATCTGTGTCAAGTGACGTATATCTACGTCAAATGACGTATATATACTACGTCAAGTGACGTATATCTACGTTAAGTAGCGTATATCTACGTCAAGTGACGTATATCTGGGCCAATTGACGTATATTTACGTCATGTGTGATAATTTTAGATATTGAATAATCCGAAATAATAGCCGCTACCTGACCTCTAGCCCTGTGGATGACCTTTAAACCTGGGTCGGTCTGATCTAAAGGGCGGATCGTGTGGGAGACGTTTGACCATTGTAATCTCATTTTAGATGAAAACCTCACTAGGGGGTATGAATTTGAGGTATCCGTTTTCAATAATTCCCAGGCCAAAAAAGACCACTAAAATTGATAATATAGTTGGTGATGGAGTCTCAGTTAATCAAATAATGTAATGATGGAAAATGTATATTTATCAAAATAGAACAGTTTTGTGAAGTTGGAAATTGCTTTTGCAATTCCAGTTTCACACGACTGAAAGACAACGAAAAAAAAACATTTTTATATCAAATTTTAAACTGCTAGACCAGGGTAATATGTGATATGCCTACCTATTAAGACAATTTAAAAGCCCATTTTAAAAACATTACTTCAATCAGATCCGATATAGTTATGGTATCTAATAAACTAAACGGGAATGCACATTAGGGGAATCCCCAGATTCACGCAAACCCAAATAGTGTCCTGAAATGAAAGGGAGCATCTAGTCACGCAAAGGGACCATACATTCTTTGAGACATTCTACCTCTTTGAATATTTTATGTGATACTTTATGATCCTTGTTAATTGAGAAGATTACTTTGTCATGTGAAGAAGGGACTATAGATTATCTGGTGCTCCCTACAGAAGACATTGTCGATTGTCTGTCCCTTCCCTCCATCCCTCATTTAATTAGGGGTTTCCCAGATTCAGGCGAGCCTAGATAACAAGTCTTTAACTGACAGTAAGCATTCAGCCACGCAGGGGATCATACATTCTTTGAAACATTCTACCGCTCTGAATTATTCATATTGTTATTTCCTCATGCTGGTTTAATAATGCTGAACAAATATTAAACCAAAATTATATCAAATTTGCCTTCTTTACCAGTAAAACCCATACATTCTCAGATATACTGTAACTTTCACATTTATTTATGTGGAACTTTAGGGGCTTACAATGTAGTTTGTTGAGTGGATATTTCACAAAGAAATGTGAATAAAAGGTTCAGCTTAACCGTTCCATTTGTTCTGTTTACAACAAGCGTTACAGTTTATTTTAACTCCAAAAGCGCGAATTTATTTTACTTGTCGATTCAATCACTCTGGCTGTAGTTCGAACTGCAATGTATGGCAGTTATGTCATGTGTGACTTGATCGTGTGAAAAAATGCAAATGTTGTTTATTTTTCGTGCGATATGGGAAAATACAGCACATGACCAATAAATAAGGTGTTGAAGTCAAATCGTTATTGGGGCTTGTAATTAGCTGTAATCTGTGATTTGTGCAATTACCTGTTATATGTGATTTGATTTCTAAATATACCTGTCAAGTGTGATCAGAGATGATTTTTTCCGATAACTGTGATTTCATGAATTATTCGTGATGAAAAATGTTTTTCATAAAAAATGCAATGTCCTAGCCTAGATGATGTTTTTGTCATTTATTGCATACAAGAGGATCGCAGTATGAATGTGGCTAGTAATTACATGTAACTGTGATCGAAAATCTGTGATCGTGAAATGGGATAAATAAATAGCTGTGAATTCTGATCAAGCCTGGGGGGGGGGGGGGTATTCTCCCCTCCTCTAAAAGCACACTTTATTCATTAGACGAGCTCTGTATTTTCCCTTATCGCATCAAATGGACATTTTTTTATCACTCAGTAGATGATCCTATTAAACCTCCCATAAACAGCTATAATTCGTCATATCATTAATTACAGCACGCCGACCAAATCAGGATAATATGAGTGGTTCTAATCACCAATACCTCTTGATGCTCTTTCCCTTTAGACTTTATTAATAATCAACGCCTCCCGGGATTTATACTGGATGGTTTGTGCGCTCGACCAGCATTATAACAACATTGGTTCGACGTCGACGTCATAATTACCAGATGTGGACTTAACCTAGGAAGCGGTGAAGCTGTATAAAAGGCTAAAAGCCCAGAGGTTATTGGCAATATCTGCTGAGCTATGATGCGACAATAAGTACTGTGACACCTTCTGAACTATGTTATAATATTAATTCAATGTCGACACCTTTTGAGCTCTATAGCAATATTACCTATTATAGTGTCTATCACCTCTTTTGTCATTTTCAACATTTTTTTCTTTCAAATAAGAAAAATGAAAAAACAAAATCAACTTAGAAGTTGCTATATTGGCATAAGTTTCGATTTAAATTGTGGGTCGCACTACTCCAGGTTTTAATGTGGTAAGCGACTTGCGAAGCCTTTTGAAGTGATATTAAATCAGACAAAATATGCCCTACGAATGGTTGATGTGGCCTGGGTAATGTTGGTTAAAGTTAGTCTATAATACAGCTAGGTTAAAACACAAAAATGACATCCTTACATTTTCAGCCGCTGACGCATAGAAACGGCAGAATCCAAAGTGGCCGCCACAGGAAATCTAATATTGACAAGAGAAAGTTAATGACCTAGAACGCCACTCACGTAAATACTATCTGAAACTGGTGGGTGTGCCTGAAAGTGAGGGCGAGAACACTAAACAACTTGTGCTTAAGGGACGATCTCAAAATGGACTCTGTGACTATTCAAACGGCACACCGAACAGGAAAGGCTATCCCAGCTGGAAGAGACATGCCACCCACACGGCATATAATTTTCAAGCTAATGAACTTTGAAGACAAGATAAGCATTCTAAAAGGAAAACGTGAAGCGGAGAAAGGGAGATTTCGTCAGGGAAAACTCTTTATCGATGGGAAAATGTATCGACCACCTCACAGTGATGTTGTTCAATCAGCCGAGGGGAGTGATATGAAATAGGGATTATACGCAGATAATGAGCAGTCTGAGAAAATAACTGAGGATAATTTGAACCCACCCCTGGAATGTGATGCATGTATTGACAATGTAAACAATGATGGTGTCGAAACCCAGAACATAATATTGAATGACCACAGCTACGCTTTAAGACCCCAAGACCGTACATTATAGGTATTATGTTTAAATGTGTGTAGCTTAATGGCCAGAATGCGAGTGCCTGATTTTAAAGAAAAAATAATAAACTATGACATATTAGTATTTCAAGAAACAAAATTGGATGATCTTTGTCAATGATTATGTTAAACAATATTTTTCATCTCTTGGATTTGATTGTCATTTTAAAATTAGAGTTCCGATTTCTTCAAGAAAATCGGGAGGCATAAGTGTTTGTGTAAAGAAAACATTATCTACTGAAATGTGTATTCATCGTACCACCAGTAAATATGTATTATGGTTTTCATTCAACAAAATTCTGCATAGAGATAGAAATGTTTTATTTGGGGCAGTGTATATCCCGCCACAGGGATCCAAATACTCAGACATAAATTATTTTGACGAGATAGGAACCGAACTTGTTGATCTTAACCAAAATAATATATATGATGTATGTTTGTTAGGGGATTTTAATTCAAGGACAAAAAACGAAAATGATTTTATTTCACTCGACAGTGATTTAATAGACGATACACGAATAAGTGATGAGTTTGCATCTGCATTAAATGCAGAAAATGAATTAAAAAATCTTGGTTTTAGTCAGGAACGAACATCGATGGATAAAGGGATCAACCAGTATGGTAGAAGATTCCTGGATTTCTGTAAAACAAATACTCTATATATTGTCAATGGAAGAATGGGCGAGGACCGTTACCACGGTCGTGTTACATGTAAAGGTAATAGTACAGTTGATTATATGGTAGCATCACCACAGCTATTTACACGTATATTACAGTTTCAAATAGATGAGTTCTCACCGTTATTTTCTGATGTACATAGCGAATCAAATGTGATGACTCGCACAAAAAAAAGATTATATGGGATAGCCAGAAAAGGGCACTCAATTGATACCACAAAGGTGCAGGAAATTGTACAGACTCTAACTGATAACAATAACATAGACATTGATCAAGTAAGTTTTTCAATATGCAGTTTATTTGATTCGGCGGTAAAACAACTTTTCGAAGTAGATGTACTGAATGTATATATGAATCAAAAGATGTAGACAACCCATGGTTTAATAAAGAATGTAGAAATAAGAGAAAAAATTATCGCAGAGCAAGAGGTAAATATAGATGCTCTAAGTCAGATATAGACAAAAAATTGGTTGACCAAGCTTGCCAAAAATATAAAAATACAATGAAATTAGCAATAAAAGAGTACACAAAAAAACAAACAGAAACTTTCCAAAGACTAAGAAAAAGTAAACCCCAAGAGTATTGGAAGCTATTAAATCCGAAACAGAAAAGGGTGTGTGACGTATCCCTTGAATCTTTTTATAAACACTTTGAAAATATGCAAAATATCAATTAAGAAGATGGTATTACAGATAATGATACATGTATAAATGAGCATATTAATATTAGTAATGATGTGTTGGATATGTATTTTACTGAAGCTGGTGTTAAAAAAGGTATAAAAAATCTTAAATGTAACAAATCAAGTGGTATTGATGAATTAACAAATGAGTACCTCAAAAGTACTGAAGAAATATTGTTACCTGTATGGACACTGTTATTTAACCACATTCTGGATACGGGATCTATTCCAAGTAGTTGGCAGGTTGGTAAGATAGTTCCAATATATAAAAAAGGAGATACCAGTGAGCCAAGTAACTATAGAGCTATAACCATAACAAGCTGTTTGGGAAAACTTTTTACTCAGCTACTTAATACACGTTTATAATCCTCTTTTGTTAATATCCACGAAAATCAGGCAGGTTTTCGTAAAAATCACAGTACCATAGACCATATTTTTGTTATAAAGGCTTTTTTAGATATATATTCTGCAAAGAAAAAGAAGTTGTACTGCTGTTTTGTCGACTATACGTCGGCTTTTGACACGATTTGGCATGCCGGGATGTACATAAAATTGATAAAAGAAGGAGTGACCGGTAAAATTTTTAATGTTGCGTATCAATTATACCAAAATGTAAAATCATGTGTTGAGCTGAATGGATTATTCCTGCTGAATTAGGTGTACGCCAGGGCGACAGTTTATCTCCGCTTTTGTTCGCTATTTTTGTTAATGACCTTGAATCCTACCTTTTACAAGAAGAGAATAACTATCTGTCTTTCGGTGGGGATGCAAGACTGGAAAACATGTTAAAGTTACTTATATTATTGTATGCGGACGATACAGTGATATTGGCTGAATTCCCAGATAAGCTTCAAGCAGCAATAAATGGGATGGAAAAGTATTGTGAAAAATGGAAATTGAAAGTTAATGTTAGTAAAACTAAAATAATTATATTTGGTTCTAGAAAACATTTAGATAGAGTATACTTGTACAATAAAAAACAAATTAAAATTGTTGATTACTTTAAATACCTAGGGGTTCCTTTCACACCAAATGGTAAATTTACAGAATGTAGAAAATATGTGGTGAATCAAGCTCGTAAAGCTATGTATTTGATATTAAAGAAAGCACGTGTACAGAAGCTACCAATTGATGTACAACTAGACTTGTTCCATAACATGGGAGTTCCAATATTGCTTTATAGCTCAGAAGTGTGGGGTATTGAAAATAATGATTTGATAATAAAATTGCATGTTAAATTTTGTAAACACATCCTACATTGTAAAACGTCAACACCAACTTGTATGGTTTATGGAGAGCTGGGAGAAATTCCACCGTCTATCGAAATTAAATGCAGAATTTTGAAGTACTGGGCTAGTATGTTGACTAACCCAGATAAGTTGTCTAGTAGGGTCTATAATGTATTATTCTTGTTGTACAATAATGATGACTACAAATCACCATGACTAAAATATGTAGAAAACACTTTGAATGTGAATGGGCTTGGATTCTACTGGTTGACACAAGCTGTAGATAATATTAATAGTTTTATGTATATTGTTAAAACACGACTTACAGATCAAATCAAGCAAGAATGGTATTCTGATATTATTACACTTAGAAAATGTTGTAGTTATCGTCTATTTAACACAGATTTTGCATTAGAGCCTTATCTACTTACCCTGTCATATAATAATCGAATAACGTTGTGTAAATTTAGAGTTTCCGATCATAAATTAGCAATAGAATTGGGAAGACACATAAATATACCTAAAGAAGAGCGCTATTGCAACTTCTGTCAACAGGGAAAAATTGGTAATGAGTATCATTTTTTATTAGAATGCAATGCCTTAGTTGTTATTAGAAGAAAATATATGTCCGAAATGAATCACACTAATCATTCAAACTGGAAATTTAAAAAAATACTAAACTCTCATGACGAGAAAGAATTACTCAAATTATCTATTTTCATAAAAGAAGGTATGAAACAATTTTATTGAAACATTCTCTGCATTCCACTTATTTTAACTATTTTTATCTGTTTTTGTACTTCACACGCACGCCATATTATAATGATGATGTATTCTCTCTCCTATGTTTTTGTACAATTCATGGAGATACAATAAACTTGTTAAAACTTGTTGAACTTGTTGACTAATTTTGTTTAATAATTGTAACAGATCAAAATGCAGTATATAATGTTGACCATGTCGTAATTGCCAAATCAAATTTATTGAAAATGTTACGATTCTGCAATAAAAATTAAAAGTTCAGAATCTCCTTGTTGTGAAGAATTATATCATTTTTCCACCGTTATCCATTTCAGCGTTGGGACCGTCTTTATACGTCAGAATCTGACGTCTGTAGACGTCAGATTCTGACGTATAAAGACGGTTCCCGCACTGAAGAAATACAATATTTCTAATGACCTAGACCCATAACATAGATATTCAAATGAAGGGGAAAGAGCTAACTAAGACATTTATGATGATTTCAAATTGAAAAAAACCCTTTGGTCTGAATGGTTTATAGATAAATATTCAGGCATAGTAAGAGTTGAATATTATTCAAAGAAACCTGCGTGATGCATACATTATAGGTGATTACCATCCTTATGTTTGTCAGTCTGGATTAGTGAGTGATGACTGGATGACGACGTAGTAATATTAGCCAGGGAGGCGGGCTCAACCGGTCCACGCGAGAGAGGTAATTAGCACAATGTATTAGGATCTTTGTCACTCTGGATTAGTAAATGATGTAATTATGACTAGATGAGGGCGTGGTAATATTAGCCAGAGAGGCGGGCTCAACCGGTCCACGTGAGAGTGGTAATTAGCACAATGTATTAAGATCTTTGTCAGTCTTGATCAGTGAATGATGTATCACTTACTAAATGTGGAAACCTACAGCTTTAATGAAGCAAAGACCAAGTACACGAAATAATAGAAAAAATAGTTAGATTGCTTTAACTTTTCTAATGGAAATGGGAGAATTAATTAATGAATAAAGGAAGGGAGGAAGGAAGGGAAGAAGGAAAAGATGACAAAAGGAAAGAAATAAGGAAGGAAGAAAGAAAAGAATGAATGAAGGAAGGAAGGAAATAATGCAGGAAGGAAGGAAGGAAGGAAGGAAGGAAGGAAGGAAGGGGGGAAGGAAGGAAGGAAGGGAGGAAGGAAGGGAGGGAGGAAGGAAGGAAGGAAGGAAGGAAGGAAAGAAGGAAGGAAGGAAGGAAGGAAGGAAGGAAGGAAGGAAGGAAGGAAGAAGGAAGAAAGGGAGGGAGGAAAAGATAGAAGAAGGAAGGGAAGAAGGAAGGGAGGAGGAAAAGATGAAGGAAGAGAAGAAAGAAGGAAGGAAGGAAGGAAGGAAAAAAAGGAATGAAGGAAGGAAAGAATAAAGGAAAGAAGAAAGTTAGGAAGGAAGGAAGGAAGAAATGAAGGAAAGAAGGAAGGAAGGAAGGAAGGATGGAAGGAAGGAAGAAAGAAAGAAAGAAAGAAAAAAAGAAAGGAAGGAAGGAATGAAGAAAGGAAGGAAGGGAGGAAGGGAGCTAGGGAGGGAGGGAGGGAGGGAGGGAGGGAGGTAGGGAGGGAGAGAGGAAGGAAGGAAGGAAGGAAGAAAAGAAGGAAATAAGGAAATACGGAAGGAAGGAAGGAAGAAAGGAAGGAAGGAATGAATGAAGGAAGGAAGGAAGGAAGGAAGGAAGGAAGGAAGGAAGGAAGGAAGGAAGGAAGGAAGGAAGGAAGGAAGGAAGGAAGGAAGGAAGGAAGGAAGGAAGGAAGGAATAAAGGAAGAAAGGAGGAAAAATGAAAGGAAGGAATAAAAAGAAGGAACATACATGTTGTACTAGGCCAGGCCAGCTACAATGATTCAGATACTGCAGAGTTTACCCCCCTCCCCTCCCCTCCGCACAATACTGAATTTGGTTTGCTATGGTTTATATGAATACCAACAAATAGAGCCTCGTCGGGCCTTTGCAACTGTCAATTTGATCTTTGTAACCTTTGCAGCCGTCAATTCAATGGTGACATTTGTAAAGCTGTCAAGTGTATTTTCTGAACCACCTTACGGATTCTTGTGGATAATAGACACTCCCATTTATATTAATTATTGGAGCCAGTAAATTCGTCTTCCTCGTCTACACCAGTATTGGTTCAATGCGTTGCGTTTTGGGGAATGTATCTGAAAGTCAGTGTTATATTTGATTCATCTCAGAATCATTACCATGTTGGTCTGGCCCGGTCTATTCTGTATGCCCACATGCACAACAGTTGCATAAAGTCCCATTATTACATTCAGTCCAGCTGATCTGCTCTGTTTTTGTTTCTCGTGATGCTGGCATGCAGAAAAACAGAGACCCGGAGTAGTTTAAAGCTGGGCCAGGATCAACAATAAACCAACATAGGGATGCTCATACATCAACACAATCATCAGTGTTTTTGTCTCAACTGACACGAAACCCATTCATCTTCATTGTGAATGTATTGCTCTAATTGGCTTTATTATTAGATATTGCTGGCTGGCTGGTTGAACCTTGTTCTCTAGCCAACTGGAGCAAGCCCAGCAAACACTACGCTGATCCAACATAAACCCAACATTGGGGCAATATCTTGCATTTGTTGGGCTGGCTGATTAGATGTCTGTCTAGAGTACTATATATTTAAATTACTGACTGGATAGTTAAAGTGGGTGGTGGATGGCTGCCTGGTTCGCTAAGTGGTTTTTGTGTGTGTTTTTTATGCTCATTTATTTGTTTTTTTGTTTGTTTGTTTGTGTGTGTGTGTGTTTTGTTGTGTTTTGTTTGTCTAGTTTAGTTTGTTTGTTTGCTTATGTGTTAGTTAGTTAGTTTGTTAGTTAGTTAGTTAGTTAGTTAGTTAGTTAGTTAGTTAGTTAGTTAGTTAGTTAGTTTGTTTGTTTGTTTGTTTGTTTGCTTGTTTGTTTGTTTGTTTGTTTGTTTGTTTGTTTGTTTGTTTGTTTGTTTGTTTGTTTGTTTGTTTGTTTGTTTGTTTGTTTGTTTGTTTGTTTGTTTGTTTGTTTGTTTGTTTGTTTTTTGTTTGTTTGATAATATTTGTTAATCTTGTTAGAAAGCTAAGGCAACTATATAGCCGCGATTAGCATTTAAGTTTTAAATCGCTAAATTTAATGTTGTACTCTCTTAAACGTGTGTCTCGCTAATAAGTGAGCAAAAAAAAATGATATAAACAATTTGAAACATCTATATAGGCGCTATTTGAACTTTAACCTTTGAAGCAGGGCATTTTTTTGTATGAGCCAGGAAATCAATTTGTTTTTTATTTCGAAATCATCATAGATGTCTTCGTTAGCTCTTTCCGATTCATTTGAATACTTGAATGTTATGGGTCTACGGTCATTATAAATAGTTTTACTCTTACTGTGTGGGGATAGACTTTAGACGTCAGAATCTGACGTCTACAGACGTAAGATTCTGACGAATGAAGTCTATTCCCGAGCTGTAAGGGCTAATGTTTAAAAATAAAATCGATTCTGACTTGAAATTGACCCAACAATGTCCCATTTTTGTTCAGACATAAGCTGCATGTTTTCTAAAGTGGTTTTTCCTCGTGTATATAATATAAACATGGGGAATAATCGATTAATTTCAAGCCTATGACACGTTGTACGCCGCATTTCGGCAACATCCCAGCAAACACGGGGCATTCACTCAATGCCATTTTAATGTTGGACCATCGTCTTTGACGCTGGTCCAACATTGAAACAACATTGGGTGAATGCCCCGTGTTTGCTGGGATACTAACAAGACGTTGTACCAATGCTGGTTTAATGTTGCCCACGTCACTAGGCCAACACTAAAATAACATTGTTTCAACATCTTGTGTTTGCTAGGATATGATGGTAATCAACATCAATTACACTAGCCTCCCTTTCAAACTCACAGCCTCGTCCTGAATATTCTACTGAGCCTGGTTTTGACATTGTCCCTTGCTCACATGCCCCCCCCCCCCCGGTGAAGATTTGTCACCATCATGTCGTCTTTATCAGATGTGTCACCACTTATTTTTTTATTATATTATTTTTTTTATAAACGAGGGCTTCTATAAAGAAGGGGACCATGACACGTATGCTTTGTGTGCGATAAAATAACTTGGTTTTCCACATTAGTCCATTATTCGTCTCTTGTTCTAAAATATCAAAATAGTTAGGGACACACAACAGATCGCATGAGAGTTATAAGAGACTTATACAATGAAGGAGATATCTCCATTTAGGAGGCCATTACCGCTTCCCATTCATCTGCTATTCCCATCACTGTTGACCAGGTTTTTCATCAGACATCATTGTTTATCACCATTAACCCTTTCAAGCCTGAGTTTACTATTGTCATCTTCATCCACTACAAGCCGCGAATTGCTGTCGCAATTCTCGACTTGTAGTGGATGAAGATGACTTAAAGTGGGTGACAAATGGGGAAAAAAATAGTGTTATTATTAACCAGTTCCACAAAAGAAATGGCTCTGAAACCCCTAATATTAGAAAATTTAGGTCATTTTTCAGAGATGCGAAATGTTGCTTTAATGCATCGTGAGGGTTTATAGGGTTAATTAGGCCTAGACTTCGTGGCTTGTTTTTTAACCGAACTTTTATTTGAGTATCGAAGGCGGTTGAATGTTAAACCCTTTGTAAAAGAGAAAAATATTGTCCGATGTCTTCATTTAGGACTACTTTTATGAGGGTTTTTAATTTTAACTGTTCACTTCGCCTGTTGTCGAGCTAGTTGCTCATCATACATTATTGTTCATTACCGTCACTCAGACTTAGTGGTGTTTATCAATTTGTTTGATGAGTATGGGGCGAATGAGTATTAAAAACATTTATGATGAAGTAAAATACAAGAAAACCTATCCCATGTTGTTATTTTCTTTTCCTATCACCTCCCAGCAGACATAATACGTTGAAACAATATTGCTTCAACGTAGGTCCATCATCTACGACGCTGGCCCAACATTAAATCAACATTTATTCAACGTCTTGTGTCTGTTTGGCTCTTTCTGTTTAGTTGACGCCATTCACCCCCCCCCCCCCTCTGCACCTCGCCCACAGACCAGCCACTTTCTTCGTCAGACATCATTGTTGACTCTTTCTCTGCCTGCTTTTTACTCAGATCTGTTTGAGCGTGAACCCTTTACCCAATAAACGTCAGATTCTGACGACAATAGACGTCAGAGTAAGACTGGAAAAGTAACATATATATAATGGCCATAGACCCATGACATGGGTATTCAAATTAAGCAGACATTAGGGCTATCTAAGATCATTCTTCATGACTCTTTATTTAGAGTTTTATTTAGACGTAGTGCCGTATGTGTTGACCGGAACTTGTTTCATTTTAGGATCTGAGGCTGGGTGAATATAAAAACCTTTCTAACAGAAAAAAACAAGTTTTCACTTTATCT